>OX451217.1:43739184-44339184 GCA_949628195.1 Phasia obesa
GATAAAACACAGCCTTGCCTACTAACTCCAGTATTCACCGTGATCCTGTTACTCAGTTGTTTTTCATGTAAGACACGGCAAGTGGCATTCTTGTACAGAGCCTGAGTTAGCTGTACTAGTTTTTCGGGGACGCCCTTGCATACCAGAGAGTTCCATATAGCTTTATGGTGTAATGTGTCAAAGGCCTTCTCAAAGTCTATAAATATGAGGTATAATGGAGACCTCCATTCCGCTGATTGCTCAACGTAAATAGTAATTAAATAGTCTTAGGATTGACTATTTACTTGGTCAACGCAAGATTTTCCGGAGCGAAAGCCAGCTTGGTCATTTCTGAGTGATGGGGAAATTGTTGTCGTGATCCTTTTGTTTATAATATGCGCAATTATCTTATTTACCATGCTTAATAATATACGCCAGTATACAAGAATTTAAATATTAAATTTCGAATGCCATTTTTCTTAAAGTATGTACATAATGTATGTACGTTGTTTTTCTTTTCTTCATAAACATTCTTAAAAATGTGTTTTTAAACACCTTTAACAAGTTTTTCGAAAAGTATCATATATTATTATCCTTTTTGAAATAAAAAGTACACAATGTGTTAAAAATTGCAATTTTATTTAAATTTATGTTTATACTTTTTTCTAAAGTAGCAAGAAAAAAATTGCAGTAAAATATTGCTAAACATAAATAAGTAGCCGTGAAATTGGCACAATCATGTACTAAAAACATAAAGAAACATAACAATGTACGTACCAATGTATGTATGTACATCCCCCTCCGTTCTTCAAGTACGTTAAATTTTTTTCTAAGCATCTATATAAAATACTAATAAAGTTTGAAACATTGATAAATTTCAAGCCATTTTTAACACTCCTGATTTTTAACTTTTCACTTTTTTGTTGTTATTACAAATAACCAGAAACAACAACAATGATTACTCTTATTACAAACCTTATTAAAAATAAGGATATCAGAGTTACCAGAATGATGCTTTTATCATAATAGTTTGACGATTTTGTCCTTGAAATAACTCACACGTACAATTATTCTTTATTCGCAAAAAATTACTTTCAACAAATAATTTTAAGTTTTTTCTATTTAAAAATTTGTTGTTATTTTAAAATATTTTTTTATATTTTATTTTATTGTAGTGATGGACAAAAAATGTTCAATTTGATTAAGTGCATGCAATGAACAAATATGTTCCTGTGATTCTGGGATAGCAAAATTATGTTGCCTTAAAAATATGAGTAAACCTGGAGTATCGCACACTCCAGGTTTACTCAAGCGCAATTGTTAAAAGTAAAATAAAAAATAAATTAGTCAAGTGCGAGTCAGACTCACACACGTTGGGTTCCGTACTATGTTCAGTACAACCTTAAAAATACAAGATGTAATTTTTTTCCCAACTTATAGGGCACCCTTTAATTTAATTTAATAAATTTTCCCTTTAATTATTTTTTATAGTAGAGCATATTACTAAATACCCTGTGTAAATATCAAGTGTCTGTTTAAAACGTGTAGAAGAGAAGGTCAAATTTCTTAACTTCGCGACATCTAGGGAAAGGCCGTAAATTTTTTAAAATTATTTTCGATTCTTGTTGTTACAGTTGATTTTGTAAAATATTGTAAAAATCTGTGTAAAGTGTTCAAATATAAGGACTTTCTATGACAATATCAGGAGCCTACCTATTACGGTTGAAAAAATAAAGCATTATACGCCGAAATCATGTCACTGTCGGAACACCCTTTAGTTTTATTATTTTATTAGCGGCCATGGCAATTTCCTCTTTATGAGTATATCAAAAGTATAGCTATTACGATGCATAACACAAGACAATATAGATGAAGAACTTGACACTGTCGGAACACCCTTTTATTTTTAGTATTTATCATAGCGGCCATGACAACATATCTTCTGTCGTTCTGATGACAATGGGATCTTCGCTCCGGAACGACCCGAGTCACACTCGGCCAAAGATTTTCAACTCAGCAACAGCTATGTATAACAACCGGAAGTGTTTTCCCAGGAAAGAACTTCCGACAGCAGCAGAGCTGTTATAACAACAAAATATATTCTGTACAAATTTCAAGAGTCTACCTATTATAGTTAAAAATTAGGACATATAAATTCTAATCATGTCATTGTTGGAAAACCCTTTATTAATGCTATTTATTATAGAGAAATTTTACCATCTGTGAAAATTTCAAGAGTCTACCTATTATGGTTCCAAACTTAAGCCATTACATCAAGCAAATTACATCATTATAGGAAAACCCTTTCATTTTTGGATTATATTTTTATACTTGTTTATATAGGGAACTGAGTTTGTAAATTTTAAGCGTATGCCTCCTAAAGTTTAAGAAATAAACAGATATACATGAATAACACGTCTCTATCGGAACACCCTATAAGTTTTAGTATTTGTTGCTAGAACGTCAGCAGTTATATATCTTCTGTGAAAATTTCCAGAGTCTACCTATTACGGTTCCACAGACGGACGGACAGACATTGTAGCAAAAACAATAGGAGTACGTTTTTACCCTTTGGGTACGGAACCCTAAAAAATAATTAAGTACAACGAAAGTTAAAAATCGTTTGGAAAATGATATTTACTTTTCAAGTATTCTTTTTGCTGTTTAAAAGAAATATTAAAAACCTTTTTTTTAATAGGCGTGTATCCGCCCACACATGCATGCAAAATTTCACCTTTATTAAATAAATGTTATTTTGTTGAAATTTTCTGGCAACGCAGTCATCATCTTTGTACTATCATCATTTTAAAATTTATTGTCATGCATGTGTAATGATAATGCCAAGAGATAGAGAGAGAGAGAGAAAGAGACACCTTCTTTTTGCTAACAGTTGTTGTTTATTGCTGTTTTTGCAGCCACCATGACGACATTACATCAAAATTTTTATTAACACTTTTCCCGTGGTGCTTTTTGCAATACAATAAAAAAGATTAATTCTTTTACACCATTTATTTTATTGTAAAAAAATACTTTGCGATTTATATATTTTAAATTTGTGCTACACATTTTGAAATAAGTTTTATTTAATTCGATTTTAAAACATCCCTTTTTTACAGTTATGTAGAGATTGAGTGCGTCCCTAATATGAAGTTACAGAAATGTGATAACATTAGTTTAAATCAAGTTTTTATATTCAAGTGTATACATATGTATGTATATGTACCTATACTTACATATGTATGTTGTCCTTCGCGTAATTTGGAAATTCATCATTTGCTAATTAGTGAATATAAATTTTCTCTAATAAATACCAAAAGCAAAATACAATGTACGGTGTTGTTTTGAGTTAAATATAAAGATTTCGTTTGTGAAGCCTCACAAGCAGAGATAGCAAAATATTTACATTTGCATGTGCCGCAGAATAAAGAAGGTGAATAAAGTATTGCTTATATTTTTTAAGCCATACTTTTCTTCTTGTATCAGCACCGGAAGATGATGAAATCTGATCTATCACAACCCCCCATTACTACCTTGAGGGCTCCCAATTATCGCTCAGGGGCCGTGTGTTCTAGTGATACCAATGTAAGGTCTGTTTTCACATTATAATTTTCAGTGATATCATTGTAAAGTCTGTTTTTCACTAACACCAAAAGAGGTGTACCATGACATTCTCTATCTAAATCGGAAACGGTAAGGCTCTATGAAAGTCATACTCATAGTAGCAAAGTAAACTGTTGAACTTTAAAAACTAACTTAGAAAGTGCTGAATAAATTGCAGAGGTTTTTGAGGATTTCCCTTATTGGGGATTGGCAATACTTGAGATACTTACGATCAGTACTTTTAATGTTGCTAAACGTGATAATTTTAGACTTTCCGTACTTTGCTATCCATTTTTGACTTGATTAAGGATTCTATAACAATTTTTATTGTTTACTAACTGTGCCCGCCACGTCGTAAACATCCATACAATATTTTGCTCGATTTTGCTTTGAAAGTATTCCACACCAATTGTGTAGTGCTTCAATTTTATAGTGCTTCATTTAATGTTTATGTATTTACTTTATATAAAGGTACCCATCGCTGGATAAAATTCTAAAATTTATAAAAAATTCTTAAAACTATTGTAAAGCTCTGTAAAAGGTGTTTAAAATATTTTAATAACATTGTAATTTCACAAAATAAAAATACAAATCTAATACAAATCAAAAAAAAAAAATTTATTCAATTGGCTATTTGGCAATAAGGATTTCATATTTTATCTTTTTAAAACAGCGCCATCTGTTGCGCAACCGTGTTTAAAATTCTAAGATATAAATCGGCAAAAAAAGTCGGTGTACTTTTACTGCTTTTTCTCTTTATTATCTCTTGGAAATAAGTTATTTTTGCTGAAAAAAGTATCCTATATTAGAATGAGGATGCTAAGGTACCTCCACACAAAATTTTGTTAAAATCCATCCAGTAGTTTTTACTAGATGCGAACGCAAAAAAAAGCAAACAGACAGACGGAAGTGAGTTACTATTTTATTATATGTATAGATAGCTGTGATAATTTTTTATTAATTTCTAGCTCATCTTGAGTCCAATGATTATGTTGCCCCGGCAACATAAAATGAGCATTCAATTTTCCCTTATAATTGTAAATAGTAATTTAATTTAAAAAAATTTTATTTTTTAAAATAATAGTTTTTCTAAAGATTTGTGGTGTTTAAAGCATGAAACATTGATTGGACATGCAGCAGTCTAAAACCACATATTAACTATATTATGATTGGTATTGGCCACAAGTGTGAATTATGGTTTTTATGGCAAACATAAACAACGAACCTTAACTCCTGTATGTATGTATGTATGTTTTGGCCGCAAAACATAAAATTAAATTAAATTGTCCTTGTTGTTCGTTGTTCCAATATCTGCTATGAACCTTTAAAAAGCCATAAATTTCTATTACGACATAACTCAACATGTGTGTTCCTACATATATGAATGACAACAAACCCTTAAAGTGTACAACAGCATAACCACATAACAAGAAATTCTAACATACATTTCACACACACACACAACCACACATTAACCACAATCAGGCAACTTAATGCTTTATTGTTGCTGCCCATTCAAATCAAATTCAAATGATAAATAATTTTGTTGGCTGTCTCTTTTTAAATCCTTTAAAGTTTTTTAATTTAATTTCTTTTAAATAAATAATTGTATTATGGATTTAATTTTGTTGTGGTAATTAATACACGTTCACTGAAATTCAAACATTTCTAACATTTTAATTCTACTCGTATTTAGAAATAATTTAATTTTGAAAAACTTCTTTACCAATTAAACAACCCAGTGTTCCTCAGACGTCCCTTTTCCAAGGACTCAATACACAGGGTTTGAGTTTTTTCAAACAAATATTCATATACGTTGCCATATATGTGTATGTGTGTTTGTGTATGAGCGTGCTTAGTTGTGGTTGTAAATTTATTTAAATTTGCATAGACAATTAGTTTATTCCAACATAATTTTGGTGAATAAAAGTGAGTTACAAACGAAATCTTTGTTACAATTGAAAATACATTAAAAATTCAAACTATGTTTCTTCAATAACAAAAAATTAAGTCAACTCTTTATTTTTTGTTAATTTGATTTTATTTTGTTTATTTCGGGTGAATGCGGTACTTAAAATAAAAGTCAGATTGAATTTTAATAAAATAAATTATATATTGCTGGCAAGAAATAAGGTAACTGTTACAGTGTCAGCCAATTCATTTGGAATACATTTTTACATTTGCATTAAACTAACAAATTATTTCATCTAAAAGCTTTTGAGATTACATTATGGCTTATAAAGTTTTAGTTTTTTTAACCAAATTCTACTTTTATTTTTAAATTTTAATTTTAAGTAACAGTTATTTTGATTTAACAAAACTGATTTTATGCTTTTCTTTTAATTTATACACTGAGCCAACATGATGTCGATCTTCACGCTAAAGTCTACTGGGTTGGCTAGGCCTTGCTATATTTTTTTGTTATATAGTTAGCGTTGCCATCAAGCCATTTACTAGGTTGGCCCAAGAGTTGTTAACAAAAATCACAAACTTGTTAGTCAATTCTATAAACGTTTTTCGTCAAAAAAATATATTTTGTTAATTAGTTATATTGAATAAATTTCTTTAGTAATATTATTCTCTTTAGATATTTATTGAAAACTTTAGATTAATTGAATAAGGCCCATTATTATAACTTGCCTTTAGCTAAAGATAGGATTTTGTTAGAGCGATAAGTAGTTTTTCGTTATAATAATGAGGATAATGCTCATTGCTATAACTTGTCCTTATAGTACGTGATAGTAAAAGTGGTTTTTAGCTTAATTTTATTAACGAAAGACTATTTATCGCTCTAACGAAATCCTAACTTTAGCTAAAGGCAAGTTATAATAATGGGCCTAAAAGAAATAAACTTTATAATTTTAGTTAATTTTTATTCAGAATAATTATAATCTGTAAATTAGAATGAAACATACCTTTGCTAGATAAAACCTGATTCTGAAAAAAACCAAACTTTATCAACTAAAGACGAATAAAACGAATAAGATTTTCAATTTCACTTCCGGTCATTTTGCTTGCACTTGTTTTTTGGAAATTCAACAGAAAAGATTTTTAATAAATGACTGAATTAAATTAACTAGTTATAACTAAATACATTATGTGATTTTAAGCCAAATGCCTTTATTCACTTTAAAGAACTACAATATATAAAAATTTTACTAAAAGAAATTAGCTTAGTTTTGTGGGATCTCCCACAGACCTTCTTGTAGTTCGATCTCTAAAGGAATTTAATTTGAAAGAATATAATTCTGCAAATAGTAGGAAAATACCCCTGAATAAGAGTCCTGATGTTGTTAGTTTATTGGTTTTATTGGTTATGTGACTCCATTATTATATCGTTTAAGACCAGGATTCACCATCCTAAACAATCGTACGATTCAATCACAAAAAATCAGACAGAATTCTGTTCTACTCAAAAAATCGTTTCAAACTGGCGTTGTCGCTGCCACACTTTCATTCAAAAAAGATTTTGTAACTCTGATGGTTGACGTAATCATAATATAAGAGCAATATATTATAATTAAATTACATCGCTGTAGACAAACCATATTAATATTACAGTGGACCCTCGGTTAACGAACTTAATTCGTTCCAGCACCTCGTTCGTTTTGCAAAAAGTTCGTTAACCAAAACGATTATTTTCATAAAAATACATGTAAAATAAATTAATCCGTTCAGGATCAAAAAAAAAAAAAAAACAACCCACTTATATGCTTTGAACTTTTTTTCACTGACTGTTGATGTTCCTGGTAACTTTTCAATAAGATTGACGAAAATAGTTGAGTCTTCTCACAAATTATATTCTGCGAAATTGAGTCAACTTGCATTTGCTTTTCGTTAATCCATATCAGAAGCAATCTTTCAACATCATCCATAATTTGTTGTCGTTGCGAAGAAATTCTTGATACACCTTTTGCACTTGAAACAAAAGATGAAAACAGACAACAATGTATATTCGGGACTTCCTCTGTTTCGTTGCTATATACTGAAAGAAATTTTCCATGCAATTAGGGTTTTCCCCTTTTTTTTTGGTCGTTATGCGAATCTTCGTTCGTTAAGTGAAACTTTTTTTTCGTAAAAAAAGTGTTCGTTATACGAATTGTTCGTTATGCGGGGCGTTCGTTAACTGAGGGTTCACTGTATTTAATATTATAATAAGAAAGTATTTAAATTAGTAAATTAAACTGTTATATTATGGTTAAACCAAAAATATAAAAAATTTTCCAATTTCTTTCATCTAATTTTAGCACCGATTTCTTCAGTTTTGCTAATTTATGTATCAATAAAATCGTTATGTAAATTTTAATTTGAAATACATAATACTCACTTTATATATAGTAAATAATATTTAACCTTCCTGACCATTTCGTCGGTCTGTGAGACCGATGAATCACTTTTGTGTTAATTTCACGAAAACAAAAAATTGCAACACCATCATTCTCTCAGTATCTTCATTATTCCTCATTATACAACGTTTAGTGTAACAAGTGCGTTTGAGTTAAAGTGTTGTACCGGTGATTGCTAATCAGACGGTCTGTGAGACCGACTTATAGTTAAGTGTCACATTTTCGACAGGTAAGCTGGTTTTGCTAAATTGGAAATTTTTAGATGAAAATGAAAAATTCAAAATCAGTTTATATGATTTAATAAAAGAAATATGTTCAAAGTTAATTATCGTGAGATTTTCGTTAGATATGGCAGATATTGAGCGCATAAGAGCTATTCTGATGTGAAAAGTGGTGCTGAATACGAAGATAATATTGATGTGTATGAAGCAAACATTGATACTGAACAAGAAGACTCAGAGGAAAGTGATGTTGAAGATTTACAGGACGCTGAATCGAGCCTCAAGCTCTAACGACTGATTGAAATTTACAAAGACTAACCTCATAATGATGCATATATTTTAAGCATTTTGAAATTAATTTTTTTAGTGTTCCTGTTTTTTTCTTGAATTCATTTTATTCTTTTGTTTACTTCTGAAATATATGTTAATAGAAAAACAACATTTTATAAATGTTTTGTTTTGTGAATGAATTTTTTTTTTTATTTTTATATTAGGTCTAGGATCAAAAATGACAAATTATTGTGATGAAATAGAAATTGATGCTGTGAGCTAAAAAAACTTAATTTTGTTGTTTTTCTCACTTCAGTTATTTCAGATTAGTTTGTTAAATATGACCACTGCACAGGTTTTGAAAACTTTATAATAGTTTTGAGATACCGAGATATACTTGAAATCGGTCTGAGAGACCGAGAAACGTGAATGTGTCGCACAAAAATGAAAATAGTCAGGAAGGTTAAACAAAAACTATTTGGTTAAATATGATAAAATTAACATATTTTGTTTACTTTTATCATAATATTATGGTTAACAATAATATTTTATTTTGGAATATTTATAAAACTTTGGCTATGGTTTGAAGTTTAGCAAAAATTGTTAAGTTAAAACTCGATCAATACACTCGATCAATCATCGCTTGAGTAATCGTAGCATTTTAGGCCGATTAATTGTTCGAGTAAGCAGAATTGCCAATTTCGCTTAAAAAATAACTCGAACAAATTTTATCGGTTAATCGAAAAATCGCCTAAAATTAATTTATATTAAGATCTCTAATTTTTTACTTCTTATTTGTTCGTTTAAGAATAATTAAAACAATAGAAAAATAATACATAAATCACAAGGTAGATTGATCTTACTAGGTAGTGGCGTCTCTACAACAAATACAACATTTCAAAAACATTTTATTGTTGCTATGTATGTCAAAAACAATAGGACAAAATTTAAATAAATATGTATTTTTATTTGTTTTATTGTTTTCTCACTTCTGCACTATACAATTTTTAAACACATACAACTTCAATCAGCTGGGCGGACGACGCTACCTTTATAAATCGTATAATTTGACAAAATTTCTTTGTTTTTCGTTATAAGAGGGTAAGGCTCGTTACTATAACTTGCTTTTAAAGTACATGATAGTTAAAGGTTATTTTTAGCTTACTACTAATCGCTCCAGCAAATCCTAACTTGGGCAATTGGCAAGTTATAATAATGTAAACTACCCTGTGTCTAAGTATCAGTTAATGCATGTTTTAGACTTTCTCTTACTACGAGGATTCCTTACATATCAATGTATGTATCTAACAAATTTTTTATAAGTGTGTTCGTAGTTAAAAAGAAAACAATTAATATTTGCACTTTATAAATTTTTTTTTTAAATGCTTTCCCCACCTTTTCCGCATGATGAAAAAATCATACTATTTATAAAATAATTCATATTTTTGTTTTAATGTCAAAATACAATTACAAATTAAAATCTAGCTTAATTACCAAGCATACTAATTATCGATCATACTAACTAAACTTTACTCGTTGTCGTGAAACTCACCCATAGACTACCATCAAAATCAGTTTATATTATTTTTTTATATTTTTTATATATTTTTTCTGTGTATTGGATGAAGAAATGAAAATAATTTTTTAACTATAATAACTAAAATAAATAATCAAAACCCGATTAAATGGATACTCTAGTTAAAACCAACCATGTTGTATTCTTTGGGTGTAGTAACCATTTAATGATGATATCTTAACCCTAAAATTTGTTAATGGCGACGAAAAGTAATGTTAAAAACAACTAAAATGTGTTCATCGCAAACATACAATTATTGTTATAAAGAACATAATGTGGTTTTTGTGACTATACCAAAACCATGGTTTTTCTTTACGCGTGGAAATAAATTTTTATGAATTTTTTCAAAAGATTACGAAATTACCTGCAAAGAGTCTGTCACACATATACATTTTTAATCCACACTATCATACTTTTTTAGCATACATGCTAGTTTTGACAGATCGTAAGATAGTAAATCATGTCCTTTAGCTAAACAGGTATGTGCTAATTCGTTGGCTTTTAGCTAACATGTATGTGCTTTTTCAGTGTTATTTCAAATTTAATAATTTGTAAGGAATTTGTTTAAGTTTTTTTTTTTATTAAATATAAATTGGGATTTTTAACCCTCGGAGGTATACGAAATTTGTGTCGGTAAATGGTATACACAGGTCTGTGCAGACCTACATGGGATTTGTATGGAAATGCATAGTCAGGTGTCATTAAAGTGTCTATAAATGCATTTTATGCTAGGAAACCCACAAAATAAATAATTTATACGGACTTTAACACATATTTGTGTTCTATTTAAGTAATTTTATTTATAATATTTTAAACAAAAAAATTTTACATGCGGCATTCAAGGCAGCAGTATCTGGCACGCGAGTGTTGTAGACATTCCGACTTTTTGCAATACATGCAATGAAAACGTGTATTGTGGCCCGTTTGCGGGTGTAGCCACCAACCATCTGGTCCATTTTATCCACTCCTACTTTATAGATGTTGTTAACGGCTTCTTTGCTGGTTTGGAATAGTCGACGCAGAATTATAATGTTCCGTAGAGATGAGAACCACTGATTTTTTTTTCTTCTGCACATATGAGCAGAGTGCGACATTATCGTTGTGGTAGGCTCAACACCACTCTTTTATGGTCCAACATCTCCTTCGGTATACAGGCCTTGTTTTTCCCTATGGTTCCTACATAAGCCAACCGTTTTGTCGTCAAAACCGTGACCAAATCATAGGATGAAAAAAGGTTGTCGGCATATATTGTTCGACCAGAACCACTATATTTATCTACCAATTTCAGAACCACGTTCTTGCCAAGGTTTAATGCACGTGTTTCATTTGGTTGCCTTCCAACATATGTAATTCGTTTTAGTGGATACTTTGAATTGGCATCGCACAACCACCATATTTTTATGCCGTATCTAGCTGGTTTCGAAGGTATATATTGGGTGAAACGCGTGCGTCCTCGGTACGGAAACAATTGCTTATCCACACTTATTTGGGCACCCGGAACATATCGACGCTCTAAATTGCTCATGAGCATATTCCAAATGTCGTCGATGGCGCCTGTTTTGCTTTCTACAATGCGAGCGGATCTCGTGGTACCGCTATCAAATCTAATATACTTTAGAATAAGTTTATAACGGTTAGCAGACATCGTCGCCTTGTAGATAGGGTTACCATTGTGGCTGATCGTTTTGCCCGAATATGCCGGCAAACAAGGTAAGGCCAATAAATGCGTATATTTCTGTTTCGGTTACAGGTTTGCTCCACTTTCGACAAAATTCATGAAAACTGTTATTGTAATCTGCATTCATTTGAAATGAAATTTGTTTTGCCACCAAAAATACCGAACCGAAAAACAAAAAAGTTATACACTATTTATGACTTTCCTCCCTTCATTCCATACGAATTACATGTAGGTCTGCAGAGACCTACATGTGTTCATTGTGTTCGGAGATTGTTGTTCCAGTAAGTCATGGAAGGATTTGTCTCTAACATGAAAGATAAAAATGTTACACGCACTTTTATATGCAAAAAGTCTGCACAGACATGTCTATACCTCCGAGGGTTAATTAAACATAAATTAACCAATTGTATTTTATTTGAGAAAATATATTTTTTAATTTTAAATTTAAAAAGTGCATTTTTACTACATCACTATCTAAGCCAATATTTAAAGTTAAAAGTTAAAATTAACATTTATTGAGCCATTTTTTACAGTAAAATATTTTTTTGTAAAGAAGAAATATCTTGAAAAACCATTAATTTACTACAGCATCTTGCTAAACCATTAAAAGAAGAAGAATAAACTAAAGAAGTTTAGCACAAAAGTTAATATGCCCTTGCTCCCGAGGCTAACTTAGCTAAAAAGAAAGGCTCTTTAAGCCAACTAAAAGTTTTATATACTAAAGACGTAGTTTGAAAATAAATAAAAAAACCATTATAGATATGACATTAATTGTTCATTTAGTTGTGCAAAAATTTTAGTTTAAAAATTCATAAATAGACCGTTACAGCTATAAGTACTTGCACCAATACATAACCAAAATACACGTAATGAAAGAAGAATGTTTAACAACTCCCCTTTAAGAAGTTTTACTTCATTTGCCAACATTCTTCCGTAAAATATTGTTGATTATAATAATGTCGGATTAAAATGATTTACAATACGTTGGAATTCTATAATATTCATTAATTTAACATCAATGAAGTGAATAAGAAACTCAAAACGCTCTTCCCCAAAATGATGATGATAATCTACGATGGAGTTGGTTGAACAAAAAAAAAAAAAAAAAAAAAAAGAACATGACAAATAATAAAGACAATCGCGTGCCAAAGTTTAAATGGAATTTGTGTGTAGAAATAGAATTTATATTATAGACTTTATTAATACTCGTTACAGACAGGCAGGGTAAGCTGAATGGGATAAAAGAAAATTAAAGATGATATATTGACTTTAAATGACATCTGTATTTATTGTTTGTTCTTTTTGTAAAATTATGTCTGAGCTGAAATGTTGTAAATGCATATTTGTTAATAGGGATGCTAAATGTAAAGTAGTTAAAAGTATTCATGTCAAATGTCAAAATACTTGTCAACATATTTATTCAAAAGTTATTAGCATATTAATCATTATTTCTGTGAAAATGTTGTTGATGAAAAGAAGCTATGTTTTCCTGTGTGTTAGAATTATTAGTTAGTTGATTGCTGCAAAAATAAATTGTTTGTTTGCTTAGATTTTCTTTTTCTCCATTTCAGTCAATTTACATAAAATAGTACTAAAAATGTACAATTTGTTGTTATAATTAGAATTAGGGTTGCAATTTAAATGTCAAAAAGTCGTAGTTAGGTATTGTGTTGTTTGAAAACCATTTAATTTACGCTAATTTGTTGTCGTTGTTGTTTCACTTTAAATGTTTGATAAAAATGCCTAAATGTTTAACGGCCTGTAAAAAGGGTTGACCTTTTATGGGAAAGTCAGGTATTTAAAGTGTTGTAATGATGTTAAAGGTATGTTTAGACAGTAATACTTTTGGTATGAGTTTTTTAGAATACACTAAGAAAGACAGTAGAAATCGGTTGTAAATCTATTTCAGTTTTAGGCTATGAAGGGCGGATGATTACATGATAACAATGATTACAGAACACTTATGACATGTCAAATTTTTGTGCAAAAGTGCACGAATGGTCTAAACTTAATATGTAACTAATCTGTGAGGCATTAAGAGGAAATACGTATAAAAATTTAACAAGACTGTTCTAGCAAAAAAATTTTTTTTGAGATTTTTTAAAAAAAAACATCGCCCTTCATCATATCAGGGATACATACATATTTAAGTAATGACAAATTTTCAAAGTATAGCTAGATATAGCGAAAAAAGCTCAGCTGACATCACTGATATTTTTGTAAACAATGGATAAAACTTAAACCCCCGTCTTCATTTGCTATTCACATGTCTTAACAAAAGTCAAACTTCATATCGTCGTCTTACAGGAGAGACAAAAAACTTCCTATATATCATATTTGCAACTATAGAAGAAAAACAAAAATATAGTTGGTTTTTAATAAAATTTTTGGGAATTCAAATATTAATTATTTAATATTATGCTAATTACCCATAACGTTTTATAATAAAAATGCAATTTATTTCTTGGGGGAAAGAGCTAGTCCCTATACGTATTTCACTGGTTGCTCAGGTCAGATCATCAGGAAACCTTTTTCCTAATTTTGGTTGGTTGGTTTATTTTATGGTATTCTACATCCATGACTTCAATCTATAAAAATAAATATGGTAATTACCGAGTTATAACCGATTTTGTAACTTAGCAGCTTTTCTTACATCGATTTTAAATATTATGGTGGATATAGCAGGTTTTCTTTTTTAATTTCAAAAGTACGTTTTATTACAAAAATCCATGTAATACCACTAAAAATTAAGAATAATAATAAAATAATTGTAGCTAAGTGGAATTTAACAAAAAAAGGCTTTTCAAGAAAACAAAATAGTTACAAAAATAGCGATCCTTAGCGGAGCGAGTAGAGGAAACTTTTTGGGTAACAGAACGACGGGCGGCTACGACAGAACTACTGAAGTCTTCAGAAAGTATTTGTTCATTTTTCCAATGAAGCACACTCCATCTTCCAATACCGAGGGTATTAAGAAACATAGTTCTGCATACTTTGCTTCGCTTGTCTTGTTTCTTTAGATAATATATGAAGGACTGATGTCTCCTAGACACTTGATCAGATTTTTTCACCCGATATCTTTTTATTGCAACTGATGTTACAAGTCCTGTAATGTATACCTTTTTTTCTTTCCAGTTCATTTCCCAAAAGATTTTAAAAATATATTTTCTGTCATCTTCTGTAAAAGTCCCACGCTTTAAAGTACCACGTTCCGTTTGTCTGCAGTTGCACCTTTGTTTTATTATTTTTGGTTTTTTCGGCACTTCATAATCCAATGTTTCTTTTTTTCGTTTACCCATATATCTTTTACCAGACTCTCTCAATTTTTTGTTTTTCTCTGCAAACCAATTAGACTTCTGCGTTTGTGATCTTTTACTTCTTTTCTTGCTCTTTTCAGGGTAGTTACTATCAGTTGCAGAATCTGAATTTATGTCATAAGGAACTAAACCCGTTAGTCCACTATTGGCAGTTGTCAGATCTTCATAATCACTTGTTATTGGTGAAATTAAAATGGCAGAACCCCGTTCATCTGGAACATCTGACATCTGCAACAGTAAGTTTCAAGTCAAAACCATTATAATAAAACTCCGTTTCTTCATAATTTTTCGTCTAAACTGAATTAAATAACGCCCACCAAGTCAAAGAAACATACATATGTACTTACCCTTTATTTAAAAAATGTTCCACTAATTCACACAAATTGAACCGAATTTAAAAGAATTTCAAGTCTTCACCAGAAAAATCACAAAAAATAAAATATAATTTTTCCCTAAATTCAACTGTGTCTAAGAAAAATTAAGTTTTTTAAATTAAACTGACAATTCACTAGAATGTTGCCCATATTACAATAAAAAACAGCTAATTTGGAGTTTTTAAATAACAAAAAAAAAAAATAGAATATCAATGTTATGGATTTAGCAGTTTTTCTTACAAACATTTTTCTATGCGTGGATTTAGCAGTTTTTCTCATCAGACCTTTTTACATACTTTGAAACTCCAATTGAAGAAAAATTATATGTTGGTAGATGCGTCATCTCATTCTCTACCGAACGGCATCAAAACCTCACTTTGCCTAAAAAGTGGATATAGCAGGTTTGCATGTTAAGACGACGATATGTAAAAAAGCAGTATTAATAATTCTTGCAAAAAAAAACCGACTTCAAAACAGACAAACTTAAAATCATGTTTCTTTAAGACGATAATTATACAATGATTATATTATATTCGAGGAAGATTGTAGCGGGATTTTTTAAATGTCATTGCACAAACTGTCAATTCAGATAAAAAAACTAATTTTTGAATTCAATAATCTAAAACAAATATCAGTCGATTTTCTACCTGGGGAGCAGTACTTCCGGAGTACATAGGGGCACAAGACAACAGGGTTCTGTGCTTTTTCAGGTCAAACCAATGCCAATCGACTGTCTGTATACAGCGGATAAAAAGTTTGGCTATATACATAAAATTACACTAACTATTGCGACACCCTGTAATTACCGAGTTCAAATTTTATACTTGTTATAGCGGTCGTAGCAATACAGGTTCATTGTAAATTTCAACCGTCTGTCTGTAACGGCTTAAAAGTTTGGTCATATACATCAAATTACATAAACTATTGCGACACCCTGTAATTTATAATTTTAAATATTTATACTTATTTTAACACACATAGTAATGGACATTCTGTCTAATTGTTAAGTGTTGGTCAATAACTATTTAAAAGATAGGGTCATATATATCAAATGACGTCACCTATTGGGACACCCTTTAAATTCAAATTTTAATATAAATACTTGTTAAAGAGAACTTTGTCATACAGATTCTTTGTAAAATTTAACTTTGTGTCCATATACATCAAATTACATCAACTATTGGGACACCCTTTAATTTCCAATTTTAAATATTTATACTTGTTGTATACCAGACATAGTAGTGAACACTCTGTCTATTTTTCAAGTGTTTGTATATAACGGTTCCAAAGATGAGGACATAATGGTCAAATTACATCAATAATTGGGACACCCTTTAATTTATCCAAATTTTATACTTGTTGTAATAGCGGACTAAGCAATATAGGTTCTTTGTACATTTCAACTGTCTATCTATAACAGTTGAAAAGTTTGGCCATATATATCACTTTTACATTAACTATTGGGACACCCTTTAATTTCCAAATTCATATTTTACACTTGTTATTTTAGCGGACTTAGCAATACAAGTTCTTTGTAAATTTCAACTGTCTGTCTATAACGGTTCAAAAGTTTGGCCATATATATATCAAAATAAACCAACTAATGGGACACCCTTTAATTTTTAATTTTAAATATTTATACTTATTATAACACACATAGTAACGAACATTCTGTGCAACTTTCAATTGTTTGTCTATAACGGTTCAAAAGATAGGACCATAAAAGTGAAATTACGTCACCTATGGGGTCACCCTTTAATTTTTAATTTTTTTTTAATTACTTTTTGTTATTGGGAGCTATAGTGATACGCACTTTTTTCTAATTTTAAATGGGTGACCTACAAATTTCATAATACACGTAAAAAACATGTATGTTGTATGGGGACACCCTTTAATTTTTAAACTTTTAAACTGTTTTTAAAATGGGACCAATCTGTAGCCATAACCTTTCTAATGGCGCAAAAATTTTTAAAATCGGTTCAGAAATGACCGAGTTCTGAAGGCACAAACATAAAAAAAAAAAGCAACATTCAGACGAATTGATAACCTCCTTCTTTTTTTGAAGTCGGTTAAAAATAATGTTGTTTTTTTCATATGAAGTTTGACTTTTGTTAACCCATGTTAATGTGTAATGGTGACGGGGAGTACTGGAGACCGGAGTTAAAACAGCTGTATTCATTTTACTATGTTTTACTCTACACCAATGGTGCAAACTCATGTCTTAAACACGGATTAAATTTGATATTATTTTCTTTTTGAATTTACGTACGTAAGCCTGTACCGTCTAAACCATTCCTAAGCGTGAAGTAGAAAGAAACGAAAAATTACAAAAAAAAATTATTTTATTTATGTCAAATTCAGTTAGGAATTGAATTTATTTAAAAAAAAATTACTATGGTATAAGTTTACGCACTAGGATACACTGTTTACACCACTGGTCTAACAAAAAAATCTTAATTTTTTGAAATGGTTAAGTTACCATCCGTATGTTCTCCTTCTACTCAGTTCAATTTGCTTTTATACTATTATATTTTCTCGGTTTAAAAAAACTTATGAATGATCTAATTTAATGTGGAACAATGTAAAACAGCCTTAATTAAGTACATTCATTTTAAGTTAATAACTTTTTTGTCAAACTCTTTTTGTCACACTGAAGTGTGTTTTTAGATATTTATACCCAAACACAACGGCGCCACGTGGCTGTATCTTTTAAACCCTAATAGGTAACAACCTAAAGTTTTAACAGAAGAACATGGTATGAGTGTCCATAATCTTTAATAAAAATACAAATGGGTTAAAGAGTAAAAATATTTGACATGTTTATCCACAAAATAATTAGCAAACAAGCTGGTTGTAACCTTAGATAAATGTATGGCATTTTTAATCTAACTCTTATTTGGAATATTAAACGTTATGGAGTTGCTTGATTACCTTATCGTTTAAGTCTGCCGGACTATTACCGTCTTCAGTCTGCAATGGTACAGGCAGGCATCTACCTCCATCGGTCTTTCTTCTTGTTTAGCCAATCAAATTTTAACTTCATTAACATCCATATGTATAAGTCGAATATCAATGACGCTATTCTTTTAGCTTTTCTACAATATTTCTTTCAAGATAACTGAGTTCTTCTATATTAATGCTTAGATTATAATGTTGAATCCAACCATCCACCTGTACATTCTGAGTGACACAGTAGGCCGTATAAGAATTCTACTGTAGAAGCCCAAGATTTTCGGTATCCGCTTAAATCACTGTATCCGCTTAAATCACTGTACTTTAAATTTTGCCCAGCAACTTCATATGACACCTAGCATATTTAAAAAATTCTATGGGCCTTCGCTCATGTAAACCAGAAATATAATTGGCAATAGCACACACCGTCTAGAAAATGTCATAGCTCATGAAGCTTTGCAGACGTTGCCAGTCCTTTACTCCTTGTATTTTATCTTCATCAGATGATATGCCGTTTTTTATTATGCCTAAAATCAGACTTGGGATATTTGAATTACAGTTTGTAATTAATTACACATGCAATTTCGCAATTACATAATTGCAATTGGAACTTTTGAATTACAATTACATTCAGCTATTTGGATTGTAATTAAAGAGTCCAATTACAATTACTTGTAATTAAAAAATCCAATTACTATTACATGTAATTGTAATTGAAAAAATTCAATTACAATTAAATGCAATGGCAAAGTTTAAGCAATTTAAAAAATAGTCAATTATTTAAAGTATTTATTGACCAAAAATATTTAATTACTAATATTATTATTATTATATTCGCATAATAAAAACTTAAAAACATACTAACAATCTTATTAAAATAAATAAATAATGTATAATATTTAAAGACAAAACCATTTTGATTGTATAAATCCAATTACAATTACATATAGTGTGTAATTGAAAATGTCAATTACTACTGATTTCAATTGCAATTACCTATAATGTGTAATTGGGAATATCCACTTACACATTACAATTAATATGTAATTGAAACCCCCATGTCCATAATAACTAACTTTTAATCCAGCTGCTGGCATACGATTAAGAATACTTTCAGTTATCCAAATTGTTCATACAAATTCTAATCAATGATATTTATGTTATCAAGATCTACCAGCTTTCGGATAAACCATTTAAACACATGTCAATCATCACAGAACCCAAAATGGCATCCATCAAATTGATGCAAACAATCATTCATAGTAATTACAGAAAAAAAATCTAGAATCACTTTCGAGTGTCGTAAGTCATTTGATCGAAAGGTTTAAAAGCTGTAAAAGAAATCGATTAACACCTAATTGATCGAATTCCTTTCATAATACACCCTTATAGTGCTAATAACATCTTAAAAAATAAGTTAAGAAATAGTTTGGGCATTTTTTTAATAAAATAAATATTGGTTGAAAGTTTTAAAAAAGATGTTAAGCTCTATACTTTTTTTTTAAAAACGTTTTTATCCTTTTCAATGTCTGCTTAAATTGTTCAACATCTCCGTTAAGCATCGCTTACAATGGTGACAACAGTAATTAGTAGAGTTTATTATTACTCCCACAGGTGCCTCCATCGATGAACATAAAAACTCTTTTAAATGTTTAAAACTTATTGAAGTCGTATTTTTACTACATATTTTGCTTCAAAAGACGTGAAAATATGTTTAAAATTACAAATATAAAAAAATGTTCAATAACAATAAATTTCATGTGCATTTTTATAACAATCCTTTTTCAAAAAAAAAAAAAAAAAAACACTAAACCTATTGTGAACGAAAGAAATGTGCGCAACTAATTTCATTTACTTTTTATGTAAATTTCAAATTAAAAATAAACTTTTTTTCGAGCATTTTTAACACATTTTTTTAATACTTGAAGAAAAAAAAAACTGAAAAACGAAAAGAAAATAAAATAAAAAAAGGAAACAGGTGGTGATGACCTCTTCCTCTTCCTCTTCCACGTTCCTGTTTTTATTTTTCAACCATCATCCTGGTGGTTGTTTAATGGTTGTTATACTGAGGTGTGAAACTTATTTTTATGGATCTTAATATTTAACGTTTGTTTCTACGTTTTTCGGGATTTTTTTTTATGAATTTTTTCTTGTGAATTAAAAGAAATTTGCATTTCACTTGTAGTCAAGAAATTTTTATTGTTTTGGGTTCTATTTTTTATTTGTTTGTTGAATATACGTCGTTTCTACAACGCAGTTTGTTGTTATTTTTATTTTCCTGGTTTTTTTCTGTAAAATATTTAGTAAAATAAATTAAAAATTGGTCCATTATAAATTACTGAAAATGCAAATTTTCATTTAATTAGTTACACTTTGAAAACAATTGTTGTCCTTTAAAATAAATGACCTGTAAATATTTGTAAAAATGTGTTTGAAAATGCAATCGAGAGCAAAAAGCTAATATTGTCTGTTGACGATTTATGTAATTTTTGCTACAAGGAAAATATTGCTGCACTGTGATCATAAACATCCATCCTTATTTTTTGTAATTATTTTTAGAATAATAACACAGTGCAACAATAAAACTTTATTAAAAAATACACGAACTTGACAATATAGGTTCGATTCTACTATCAAAGTGTAGTAAAAGCCTATAATCAGTTTGGCGAAATTGGTGACCAATTTTTATTTATGAGCCTCGAAACATTCGGAAAATCAGTAGGATCTTCAAAAAATGTTTGTTTGTCTAATATCTCATTCAAATTAACTGATAGCATTGAAAATCCGTTTAATAAATTCTATATACCTTTCATGTCAAAAAAATGTATTTCTGCACTTTAAAAAAAAATTTTTTTTAATTTTTTCAGCACAACTTACAGTGACTCTAACAATATATAGGAAAATTGTAGCCACTGTAAAACTGAACAACTTCTGTGAACCTACCAATACAAACTTTTATATGAGTTTTTTTATTATTATATGATCACCAAAAGTACCGCGTACTCCCTTAACTCATTTGAGAATCTTCAGGCAATTTCACTGTTATAAGTATACGGGTATAAGTATATACGAGTGTAATAAAACTGCAACTTTCTGTCTATTTGCGTTCACATCACGGAAAATCTACTGCATTGATTGCAATAAATTTTTTTAAGAAGGTACCTTAGTATATCGATTCAAATTCCAAGAGAATATAGAGAAAAAATAGTATAAGTACGCAATTTTACCGATTCAATGGTGCTGCAAACTTGGCATTCCCTTTTATTTTTGTCAGCAGGAAATTTAAAAAAAATATTTACATAACTATACAATAATTTTTGAATTTTATGTAAATTTTAGGATTTAAATAAAGCCTATGCTCCTGAGTAATTACCCAGGGATGGGTAACATTATCCTTTAACTATGGAGGTGGTGGTAAATTTTACCCTTTCTTTTAATTTTCTTAAACAACTTTCTTCTATGTGGCTCTAGCACCGTAATTCTGTAAGTATCTTCTTGTATCATGATCATTGCTATTCAGATGTATTTTGGCTGTTGTAGCGATAGCGTGAGCGGAGCAAATCAGATGCTGGGGTAAAAATTACCACCTGTCCATACTTATGAAATTTATTCTTTGAAAATATTTTACCACCACGTCATTGATAACGTAAGTATTCAGTGTAAAAAAATTACCACACCTCCAACTTAAAGTTAGATTTATGCAGAATTATTTTTACCACTTGTCCATTTTATCGTTGGCAACAAATTTATTTAGTAGTAATTTTTAGTTTGATCAATATTTTGTACTTAAATACAAATATTTTTGCAGAGAAATGTCAAATTTAAAAAAACTTAGCGATTTAGATATAGCTAAGTTTTTTGAAGATGATGGCGAATTTAGTAAAGTCGATGATGAAATTATCGGTTCAGACTTTGTCCCCCACCCCCGATGGTATCAGTTCCTTTTACTGGCACATTATGCTACATACGTCCCAGCAGACTAAAGTGAAAAATAATACACTACCGTCTCTATTGTAGTAAACCAATGTGCATGGTAAGCAAACGTATATACATACACTGCACAGAATCAAAATCAGACAAATAAAAAAACACCGAAAATGCAACCTGCATTTTCTTTGTTAGATTATTTTTTTCTATGATCTGTTTTTTTTTTCTATTATAGTACACATTTGGCTGTGAAAAAATGCGATTTAACATTTGTTATGTTTTTAATTTTCCATTTTCTTTTATGAGTTTTCGATGTTAAGTTTTTGTTATAATAAAAAATAGGCTTATGAAATAAAATGCCAGTTTCCTAAAACTAAAAAAAAAAAAAATTTTGGAATTTTTTATTTTTTTTATATTGTAAACATTACCACTTCTTTTTAAAAACACATATAATTAAGAAAAAAGTTTTTTTTATTAAAAAATTTTAAAAATATTAAAAGGTGTAAAATTTACCACCACGTCAGAAGGTATGTCCCAAAATTTCACCTCTAGATTTAAAGGTTATATGCTTATGACTCAAAAACAAAATTTCGAAAAATTAGCTGTTAAAGATAAACAATGCAGTTTCTTAGTATTTTTCTTTTGCATTATGAACAGTCATGCCCAAAAGGCAACCAAAAAATGCAAAAGAGCATAAATGAGATAAGTTCGTGTGTGTATATAAAGAGCGTTTTTTTCAATGCAAAGCACAAACCAGTTTCTGACCCAGCGTTGTCAGGTTTTTGGGGATTTTATCACCAAAAAATCCCCAAATCGACTTTGACTTACCTTAACTTCTAAGCAAGTTAGGACTTTCTAGTTTTCACCACGTGAAAGAGCGTCTCAAAAACTATCGAAACCAAAAAAAAGTGGAAAAAATTTTTTTGAGTCATAAGCCACCGTTTCATAGGCCGGATCACATATAAAGTAAATACATAAACATGCATAAGTAATCTTGATCGTTTTATTCTCTCTAAGTAGACAGAATATTAAAGAAAAATATTAAACAAAAGGGATGCTTTAGATATGGTGGTAGAATTCGTTCTCACCAACTGACTATAGATAATTAATTGAATACAGGGTTTCTCGAATTCCGAATTTTGAGTTTGGTTGGTTAAATAACTGATGTTTACAACATAACACCACTCAAAGTTACTAGATGTGACGAATGCTGAAGACGGATGTAGCGATCCTGCAAATGCATTACATTCTGCTAGAGTCTAAAATCAATTTTTATCATTTTTTTTTATTTAACTTTTGTGCCCCCCACGTAATGGAGATACTGACAATATTTTGTTCGATATTGTTCTGAAAGTAATCCACAACAAAATTTAAGACTCTTACTTTTACAGTGCTTGAGTTATGGTTTATATATTTTCTTAATATAGAGGTTCCCATCCCTGGATATAATTCTAAAATTTATATAAAATTCTTAAATTATAGTACAGTTTTGTAAATTTGAAATATGTTTTAAATATTCCACTTTAAGAACAAAAGTGCTGCAAAGTTAACAGTACCTTTAAATCGGTGATATTGCTTACTTTCACTACTTTTTTTTTTGCTATTTTCTCTTGGAAATGAGATATTTTTATGGAAAAAGGTATCCTATATTTGAATCAAGATAATAAGATACCTTCTCAGAAAATTTTGTTCAAATTCATCCAGTAGTGTTTACGTGTCAGACAATAATTTCAAAAATTGCTGTTTTGCATTCCATATCGATTACTACTGCAAAATCCACAACATTTTGAAAAAATATTTTATGTACAGAAATGGTCGTGTTACAGTAAATTATATTAATTATAAATTTATGTTGGTGGAAATTTCTTATTTTTGGAACAGCTAGTAATAAAATAAATTATCATTTAGTACTCTGGAGATCAAAAATTACTTTTAAAAAAATATATATAATACCGAACAAAAAAATTTTATACTCCTTTATTCTCCGGAGGATTATATTTTTTTTCACTTGAAAGGTACTGAATTTTGTAACTATCACTTCTTTTAAAAATGTTTATTTTTGTTTAATTATAATAAACAAATATTTCACATGGATTTCTTTAATAAGCAAGAATTTTAAATTAGATTGAAAAAAGTGTTTAAAAAAAATTTAATTTCAATGCTACTTCCTGCCTCAAATATGTAAAAAACAAAGACACATAAATACATCTGAGTTCCAACAAACAACACAACATTTGTTTACACTAATTCTGAAGGAAACTTTTAATTAAAACTACTTCTACGAGTATTAGAAAACATTTTCACAACTTTAATCTGAAACCAAAAGAAAATACAAATTCTCAAAGAAATCAACAAAAGCAAACACGGTTGTGGCAGCAACTTTAATTTAAACTCTTAAGATTTTAGTCACGTTTTCTATCAACGATTGGCAAGAAGAAAAATCAATATCACAGAATTCTAATCAACTTTGCAACAATTTTTTTTAAAGAAACCCTAGAAAAGATTCTTATTGAAAATTAGAATAGAAAAATACAATTTTTCAAAAGCTAAACTAAATTTATTTTATAAATAAATTTAAAATATTTTCTAATTGAGTCATTAGTGTTTTGGTAAATGAAGGGATATTTATAAATCAAAATTGCATTTCAAACAATTATAGTTTTTTTTGTTGTGATTTATATATTGAGATTAAATAGTTGTGTTATGGGGTTTTAAAAATTATCAAGATTTATGACATCCTTCTTTATGATTGGAAGGCTTTCAATCATGCAATCAAAACAGCAGGGAAAATAAAATATTGTTTTTGTTTTTACAACGTAAATGTGTACGTAACGAAACTGCTTTTTATATTTCAGATTTAAAGTCATTTTTCAAAATTCTTAGATATTATTTTATATTTGTTGCTTTTTTGCTGTTGTTACTTTTAACTAAATAGTCTTTTGAGACCTTTTCATATTGTGTGAGTGATTGTTGTCGGGATACGAATAGGAATACGTCTAAATGCACATGTATGTAAGTTACCCTCATTTCCTTTTAGTTTCACTTTATTATGGTATTTTTGTTGTATCATTTGTTCCGCTATAACACTTATGTCACATTATAAATGACCTCTCGTCTCTTTTTTGTTATCCTTACATCTTGGCATTATGTGTGTCTTCTGATATGAAGCTAGTTTTTCCTTCACAATTGCCAAGGATTCATACTTTTTGGAGGAATTAATACCCTACACTAGTTTGGGGTGCATTGTATGAACATGGTTGCGTAGGTTATGTATGTTCAGCATCAATAGACATAGACACATCAAGTTGAAAATTATATGTAGAGGACTAATATTTACATGCATTGTCTGCCTAAACTAAGGCCTACACTAAGGCCTTACAAGCGGATAAAAGTAGCAGTTCAAATATCGTTCCATAAAACTTTAGGAGTCCATCGATAGCCAAAGACTCTGGTTGTTTTCTGCAGACAAGCTTAAAGCGTCGCACGTCGAGTTGTCTTTTCAAACAAAAATGTACAATGATGTCATTTAAGCTTCATAGCTGCCTAAACCATATTACCTTACCTCTTGTAGAGACCTGGGAGACCATCTTAATATCTTATTTCCAAGAGAAAGTGGAGAAACAGCAGTGAAAATACGCCGGTTTTTGTTTACCGATTTAAAGGTACTGCATACTTTAAGGCATCTTTTATTTTTGATATTTTAAACACGGTTGCCCAACAGATGGCGCTTTTTTAAATTTTGACAAAATTTGAATTATTTACTGTTAAAAATTTGTATTTGATTTGTATTTTTACTTTGTGGAATTACACTGTTATTAAAATATTTTAGACACCTTTTACAGAGCTTTACAATAATTTTTAGTATTTAAGAATTTTATATAAATTTTATGCAGGGATGGGTACCTTAATATAAAGTAATTATGTAAGAATCTTAAAATTTGGTGAGGATTACTTTCAAAGCATCGAAATCGAAAAAATATTGTCAGGACGTTTACAGCTTGTGTGGGCACAGCTACTTTAAGAATAAATGTGTATATGAATAAATTGAAGATAAATAAAAATCACATTATGTTTAATTGAATAAATAAATCATTTAACGACTGAACTATATATGTATGTACGTAAAGGAGAGCACGAATTAAAGTTTAAAATGTATTTCAAGGTATATTTATCTTAATAGGTAGTGGCGTCCCTACAACAAATACAATAATACAAGAACAACATGTCATTTTGTTGTTGCTTTGTAGTTTGAAATGTCAAAAAACAAAAGGAAATTGAGAAGGCGTGTATGTGTTTTATTTCTTTATCACTTCTACACTATAAAATTTCTAAACACATACAACTTTGGATAAATCAGCTGGCCGGAAAAAATTTTTTAAATTATTTTTTCACTTTAATTTTATTCAATTTTATATTTTTTAATTTAATAATTACAAATTCTTCAAGAAAAGGAAAACAAATTAGTTGCTTATATAAGCGGGATTTGCGTGGGGGTCTCTGATCTAGAATAAAGCTACGAAGCAACCTGTTTCAGAATCGTCTCGCCAATTGTCAATCTAACACTTACGTGATACTAACACGTAAATTTACTGGTCGGAGTAATAAAACTCTTTTTCCAATTTTGCAAAACAGTTGGCCACTTTAACATCAAGTACCATACTGACTGACTGCTTGCCAAAATGATAGAGATGTCGGATATTTTTCGCATCGCAATTTTAAAGGCATGTAAAGCCACCAGATGAACCTCTACGGAGTCTGTCAAAGACTTGGTGGTTCTATTGATACTGAAACCAGTATTTTTGGTCACTGATTGGGCTATACAGTATAGGTAACGTGTCCAGACATCCCGCTTTTATTTGGATTATACTTTTTCTTTGAGATCGATCCCGCCTAAATTTATATTATTTCAAAAGCGGAGGCAACTTCATACATATTATCGTGAATCACGTGTTGTTTTCGTGAGTTAGTAATAATAGACTACAGAGTAAACGTAGTAATAGACTAGTGGTAGGAAATTATCGATAGTTAGCTCATATCTAAAATTTTAATAGCAACTAAACTATCAATAGCGACAGTCTAAAAAAAGGTTTATCATTTCTGTAATAAACGTTACGCCTTTCGATATTTGGTTGTTGCTCTTCAATTTTGATGTTATTAAAAAAATGTTTATTTGTAAATAAAAAAAGAGAATTATGTTGCAGCTAAATCATTATATAAAAATTTGTATCAAGTAACACTATGAAACAAATTTACAAGACTACCCAGTGTTAGGGTTCTTTAAACTTTCTATTAAAGATCTTAAAAAAAATCGATTGTGACCACTATCGATAGTATCTCATCACTACAACAGATTAAAACAGAAATATGAAATGACCTTAACAAAATTTTGATGTTTAAAGGAACGAATTGTATATTCCAAGATTAGAAATTCATATAAAATTTGTTTCGGGTTAAAAATTTGCAAGCTGTATGGTTTTGAATCGGTTAGTATCGACTAGCAAATTTATGTATTTTCGAAAAATCTGTTAAGTGCTCAAAATTCGCCTTCATCTAAATAAAAGCTTTTATTTATTTGTGTCTACTTCTAAGTCTCTTTTTATATATTAATACTTGTTTATTGTTGCAGAACATTAGTTTTATACCGTTCTTATGTGTCCTGTTAAAGATTAACCCTTTTCCACATTGCTTCTGTTGGTGTATTATATAAAATACAGCAGCACAAAGGAAACGGAAATTATCTTAACACTTGCTAAGACGCTAATGTGTTGGTATTGCACGCGCCTTTTTAAATTTACTGCTCTTTTTGCTTACAAGCTTAAAAAAATATAGATTTTCTCATTTAAAATTGTCATATTTCATAAGAAAATGCTAATTTTTTTAACCCTTTTTCCATTTACTTCTTATTATTACAAGTTGCTTTTATTCAAGAAGATTAATAACTTCATATTTCAATGAAATGGCTTAAGGGAATCTCCAAATAAAAAACATTTGCATCGCTATAAATGTGTTTGTTGTTTAGTTTAATTAAAAGGAGTTTTCTTGTTTTACTCAATTAAATAAATTTGATGACATCAAATCTAAATGTGTTAATTAAACAATATTTTATTTAATTGGATGATTCTCATGAGAATTCTTTAGGGATTTTTGTAAATATGTATGTAGAAAATCAGTGTATGTATCGCCATCAGGAATAAAATAAAATAAGAAGGAGGAGTTATCTCCCTATTGCTAATTTTGTATACTCCATTAAATGTGTGATTATAAATTTAGGGAATTAAAGGAAGGGAACTATATTTTGCTAAATCGTTTACTTACCAGTTTCTTCTCTAAGTCGACTTATGTTACTTTTAAAATTAACCACTCAATCTATAGATAACTATAATGAAGTAATCAATCTATAGATAACTATAATGAAGCAGAAATAGTAATGGATATGGGTTACAAAACAGCAATATTTTTAATTATTGTCTGTCTGTCCTTTTGTTTGTCTGTGTCCGCATTATGTGAAAACTGCTAGATGAAAATAAAAATATCTTATTTGTAAGAGAAAATAGAGAAAAGTGCTGCCAATAACTTGGCAGCACTTTTTATTTTTGGAAAATTTTAAACACATTTTACAGAACCGTATTTACAGATCATAATACCTTTGTTGCAATATTTTGAGTAATTACCCAGACAAGGAACCTCTATACAAAGTAAATATACCGCTCAATAAATCAAAAACCTTCACAACTCAAAATATATGAAAATCGTTTTATTGTTTTTTTTTTTCATAAACTATGTAGTTCACAGACCAAAATGAATACAAACATTTTGTTTGCATATCTGAGTTCTTTATGTGAAAAAATACGTTTACCGTAAATTTCAATTTGATTATAAATAATTATTGCAAAAAAAACCGACTTCAAAACAGACAAACTTAAAATCACGTTTCCTTATGAGGGTAATTATACAATGATTATATTATATTCGATGAAGATTGTAGCGGGACTTTTTAAATGTTGTCGCACAAAATGTCAATTCAGATAAAAAAAACTAATTTTGGAATTCAATAATCTAAAGCAAATATCAGACGATTTTCTACTGGGGGAGCAGTGCTTCCGGAGTACATAGGGGCACAAGACCCCAGGGTTCTTTTTTTTTAGGTCAAACCAATGCCAAACGACTGTCTGTATATAGCGGATCAAAAGTTTGGCTATATACATAAATTACTATTGCGATACCCTGTAATTTCCGAATTCAAATTTTATACTTATACTTTATACAAATTTTATAGTGGTCCTAGCAAAACAGGTTTTTTGTAAATTTCAACTGTCTGTCTGTAATAAACTATTGCGACACCCTGTAATTTATAATTTTAAATATTTATACTTATTATAACAGACATAGTAACGAACATTCTGCAAATTTCGAGTGTATAACGGTTCAAAAGATAGGATCATAAAGGTGAAATTACGTCACCTATGGGGTCACCCTTTAATTTATAATTGTATTTTTTACGCACTTTTTATTAATTTTATGTTGGTGACCTATAAGGTTAATAATACACTTAAAAAACATGTATATTGTATGGGGACACCCTTTAATTTTTAAAATTTTAAACTTCTTTTAAAATGGGACCAATCTGTAAGCATAGCCTTTCTAATAAAGAAACAATTTTTAAAATCAGTTCAGAAATGACCTTGTTCTGAAGGCACAAACGTACAAAAAAAAAGAAATAAGCAACAAACAGACGAATTGATAACCTCCTTCTTTTTTTGAAGTCGATTAAAAATCCAACCAAGTTGCTAGAAACATGGCTGACGACGTCCCGGGTATCGCTAGTCTGAAACACTGAAATAGTAAGAGTCTTAAAATTTGGTGTAGATCACAATGAAAGCATAAAAAATAAAATTTAAATTTTATTTATCTATTGTCAATAACGCTTTTTTAACAATTTATTTTACATTTTTTAAAAGCATTGCTCAAGTGAAAAAATTCAAAGCAATATTTTTGTAAATATTGTTTAAATAACTATAATTTTTATTATTTTATTTACACAGTTAATTGTTACAGGTGAGAGAAAAGTCAAAATAAATTAACATTGTTTTAATAAGCTGACATCATTTCATACAAAAATTTTGTGAAAATACATACTTATTTTTAATTTGATTATTAAAATAAACACGGACCATGAACAAAACATATTTTTTGCTATTCGTGCTACAATCAAATGATTTAAAAGATAAAATAGAATAATTTTTTTTTTCTAAGCCATATTTATATTTTAATGGGTGAAATATAACTCAACTAAATTTAACACTATTGTTAAAGTGAAATTTTTAAAGTGCAATTAAATTAAGCAAAATTCATAATTTGAGGTTAAAACAGTCCAAAAGAATTTTTTTTTAATTTATTTTTAATATTTTAATAACGTGCTTGAACGCAGCGGTGCGTTGTTCGTTTTTGTAAAAAAATTTGAGGAAACTTGTTCTTTTGTGCAAACTATTTGCTGGTTTTTGATTTAGTTTCGAAATAAAAAATCTAAGAGTTTCAATACACAGGTGGTAATTTTTTATTGCTTTCGTAAATCTATTCTTAAACATAAATAATTGATCGGTATATAAAACAAGAAGGACTTTTAGCTTTCTGCATACAGTTGTGAGCAGAACAAATGCAACACAGAAATTTATTGCGACCGTTTAATTAAATATGAAGGTAAAGCTTTCTAGTTTCCCAAATGAAACGCCTTGATTTCGCGAAAGGGTATATATCATTATTGCTTAAATAAGGAGTGGGCTAAAATCTTTTGTAACGGAAAAATCTTATTTATTTATTTATTTATTTACTAGCTGTCCTCGCCACGTCGTTGGTGTCCTGACAATATTTTGTTCTATTTTGCTTTGACAGTATTCTTATTTTAGTTATGGTTTATATATTTTCTTTATACCTCTCTGGATAAAATTCTAAAATTTATATAAAATTTTAAAATTATTGTAGGGTTCTGGAAAAAGTGTTTAAAAAATCCCGTTTTTTAAAAATAAAAGGTGTTGCCAAGTTTGCAGTACATCTAAATCGTTCACATCGCGTACTTTCACCACCTTTTTTTCTATTTTGTTCTTGGAAATGATATATTTTTACTGAAAAAAGTATCCTATATATGAACCAAGATACTCAAGTACCTCCTCACAAAATTTTATTAAAATTCATTTAGTAGTTTTCACGTGATGCGAACACAGACAGACAGACAAAAATTTTTATTTTTATTTTCAAATGATATTTCATGTGCAGAAATGTTCCTGTTACAGTTTTATTATGTTAAAATATGTTTCGTATGTAAAGAAATATTCTTCTTGTATATATCAGTTATTAACAGTCAAGGGAAATCATTTAGGTATGGCATGTAATGTATTTGCAATTGTGCTCTGACTGAATGGAGTCTGTACATTGATTCCATTACAAGGAACTATGAACACGAACAAATATTGTAAAACACTTAAACAACACTAACTTCCCACATTGGAGAAAACATGGCGTCTGATATTATTCCAAAATAATAATGGTACCAGCTTGCGAACTGACTATGATGTATATCATCACACCATTATCATTACCCCAATCCCATACTAAATCAGTAGAAGCTTGAATATAGGGAAGTTTAAAAGAAAATTTTGTCTAATCTGGATAAATTAGAACTATTGTTAGAATCCCTTATTGGTTAATTCTATATGCCTTTCTGATTTAAGGTCATAAAAAAATTAGTGACTACGAGAGAAAATAAGCGTTTAATTACAGGGGTTTAAGTGTGAAGATTTAATAAGGTTAGGTTAGGTATAGGTGGTTATCCGAAAACCATTTATTGCAGAAAAGGCAAAAAAACCGGTCTAGTTCTAAGTCAGCGACGTCAGGTAGATTTTCGAAAGCAAAATATCAATAACCACGTGGAAATACAAACAGATGCATTTTTTTCGCTCGTTTAGAAATAGTACTCATTTTACTAAACAACAGTAACTTTGTGATTAAACTAATCTAAAAAAGTTTACTACAGTTGTAGAGAATAAAAATAAAACAGCGAATGAACTACCGTTACCGTTATTATTAATAAGACACACTTTTTGTTAGTATAACCTAGTGTTGTATTTTTTTACTCACAACTGTACATTCTAATACATGAGATTTTGCTGTGGACTTTTTTTTAAATAAATTTATAAGCCACTTGCCGTCTAGTGTTACCTTTTATTACTTTATAACTAAAAGTAGTAAAAAGTGTAAAGAAATTAAAAAATAATATTATTATTTCTTTTCGTTATTGTTAGTTGTTTTCTTGTTAGAATTCTTCACGGTAGAATTCCTAGTTTTATGTCAAAAAGCCCTCTTGCATGCCGCACAATGCATATCAAGTTTCTCACGACTCGGTACCGACAATAGGGGATCATGTGAATAGGTTGTTATTTCCACGTCATCCTCTGCAAAAACCATTTCCAAAATATTTTTAACACGCAGCCAATCGAGACGATCAATGCCACAACCCAAGCGTGGTATGGCCAATCTTTTAACACCATGTTGATGCTTTAACAAAAATAGAAAGAAGGAAATTATTAATTTTTAAATAAATTTATTTAAAATTTTGTAATTATTCATTTCAGTACCCACCATATGATCTCTGGATGCCGTGAGAGCATAAAACAAGGCAATATAAGTACATCTCTCGTGATTACGTTCTTTGGTCACTAGATTGTAGACGTAGCGTTTTTGTTCTTTCAACACCGCTACATTTCCAATGTGTTTGTATTGTTTCAACATTTCATTCGATGGACCATATTTGCAATTGAACTGCATGCCAATGCCATTGCACATGGCAAAGTCAGCACTAATCGAATGTACTAGAGAACAGTTTTCCGGAGCCTTTACATTATGTCCACGTTGTTCTATTATCCGACATTTGGGATCTGCAATCTGAGAAAATAGATTTTTTTATCAGCTATAAAGCTTAAAATATTCACTTTAAATAGTTTTCTTACCTTTGGTGGATGATAATTACAAATCATAATTTCAGTATTGTATTCGTTGGCAAATACCCGCAAAATGATTATTCTAATACGTGACCATTCTAATTCATCGCTGCCGCAACAAATGCGAGGCATGGCAATTTTATAAACATTGTGATTGCGCTAAAAAATACAAGTGTTTTTTAGCAGATTATAAGTAGATTAATATAAAATATAAAATATATGGTTTATAACGATAATTTCGGGCAAATTATGTTTAAAGCAACTTTTGAAAAACCGATTATTCCAAAAAAGATATTAAAAAAAATAAATAAACGATTAAAGTTAGGCTTAAGTTTTTTTTATTCACTCTGACTATTAATATAGTTGAAAGAATATTTATTACAAATTTTTCTGGATCGCTACATCTGGTTTTAGAATTTTTTAGTCCCAAAAATGCATTACATTCTGCTAGTGTCCAATATAAAACACATTTTTCTATTTTTGCTTTAAAATGAATCACCTAATTTGTAATAAAAAAAATTTAAACTCGGAGAGAATAAACCGATTTTAAGCCTGGCTGAAAATTCCAACTGCATGTTAATAAATAGTTCAACTAATAAAATTTAAATATTCAATATTAAAATTATTTTTTTTTAAATTAATAAATTAATTAATTATTTAGGCTTAAGTTCTTAATTATAAAGAGATAAAGACAAATTAGATACCAAAAATAGTTCAAATAAAATTCATATAATTTCACAGAGCGGGCACGGCTTTGACATTGTTAACTTCAACACTATTGTGTTAATAATCAAAAATATACATTTGTAAAATAAAAATATCTACTTGTTGTTAATTGCTAACCAAAGGATAGCTAATAGCAAGACAGATATATACCATTTTCAAATAAAAGAAAATAGATAAAGAGAATTAAAATAAAGAAAAATGTTTGCTTGGTAGTATAATATGAAAAATAAATAGAGTTTACAAGTGTAAAACAATTTCAAAAAGCTCTATCTTCTATGAAATATAATGTAAAATTAAAATTTCTCAGATTCTATTTCTTTGATAAGTTTGATTAAATAGAAAATTAATAACAATTGAAACTACCGGGTAGATTGATACAAAGAGTACTGATGACGGACGTAGCTGTCTAGAAAATGCATTCTGCTTTGCTGGTATCTAATTTTTCTTTATCTCTTTATAATTAAGAACTTAAGCCTAAATAATTAATTAATTTATTAATTCAAAAATAGTTCAAATAAAATTCATATAATTATTTTTTTTCATAGGAACTTCAAATTAAAAATTCACACTGAAAATTCGGCACTGAAAAGAGTGCCGAAAGTACCAGATTGATATAGCTGTATTGATATACACTGTATATATATATATATATATATATATATATATTTTTTTTTTTTTTTTAACATGTCGTATAAGTTTAAGTTCTTTTCATTTTATTGCATCATAATTAATTTAATGACTTAATTAAATCATATAAAGTTCATAACAAAATCTGGTGCTTTGAAAATTGAATTTACATTGACTGTAACGAAATAACGAAATATTTTGTTAAAAGGTTGATTAAATTAAGAATTTAAAAATATGACTGCCTGTTCTTAATAATATTCTAGAAGAACTCTTAAATCTAACCTTATTTAATAATAATAACGTTAAAAATTTTAATTGAATCAAGTCCATTGCATTGTTATTTATTCATTTACTAAATAAAATCAAATAAAGAAAAATAAAAAAACATTCAATTTATGTTACCGGCGATTTTAATAAATAATAATGGAAATTTCAAATAAAATAAACAAAGCCTCTGAGCTAAATAATTTACATAATTTAAGTAAATGGCTTAAGCCTTTCATCAAATATTATCTTGATTATTTGATTTCTCTTATCCGCATAAAACAAAAAACACAAAAAAACAATAGCAACTTACCATATGGTGCCTCAAACATATTAAAGCTGACTCAACATTCTCATACGAACTCTTGTGATACACAGTGTCTTTGGTAACGAGTGAATAAATGAAACGATTATTGTCTTCCAGTACTGCTACATTACCGCTGCAGATGTACTGACGACCTAGCTCATCATGCTGTCCAAATATAACGCCAAACTTCCAGGCCAATTTTTCCTTTTCTGCATAAAAATCAGTATTACAACTGTAGGCCAACGAATACGTTTGTGGTACGAGAAATAAGTCTGCTTTCACTTCGGTCAATCTGAAAGCCGTCATTATTTTTTTTGCATTTCACAAGCTTCGTTTGAATTTAAAAATGATATAAAACGTTAGCGTACCAAATTTCTAATGAATTTGGACTTTTGTTTTATAGTTTATAGGCTTCTTTCGCACTTTCTTATTAGTCTTTTGTTTGAATTTTTTTGTTTAATCAGCTTTTCTGCTACTACCAGTAGTTTGAACGTGATAGTTTGTTTTCTGCAAAAAATAGTAGAGGAAATAATTAAAAGTTTGTTTAGCTTGTGTTTTGTAGGTGCTCTAGTTGCAGTTACAATCTTAAGACATTAGATTTATGTTTTTTTTTTAAATTACACTGTGGATAAAATACAACGAAATCACAGTATAGGTTTAATTCTATTAACAAAGGGTAGTTTGGCGATTTTGGTGACCAAATTTTATTTATGGTACTCGAAAGATTCTGAAAATCAAAAAAGGTGCCACCAGGTTTTGTCTAATATCTCATTCATACTAGGTGATAGCGCTTATCTTGTTCGGAGGTATCAACGAAAATTCTATTAACATTTTATGCCACAAAAATAATTTATTCCTGCCTGCTCTTTTTGAATATGAAAATTAATAATTTTGTGTTTACTATTTTCTGCATAACTTGCAGGGATTGCTAAATGTTTACTAACAACATGTGCGAAAATTGTAGCCACAATAAAACAGAACAACTTTTGTGAATGGTTTCAGAATTAAATATTTTACTACATATACCCCTTATATTTTCAAAGGCTGGATCTTTAGTTAAAAATAGTGGTATAGGGGATAAAGATATAGAACTCCCTTCTAGATGCTCCCCACTAAATCCTCTATTTCCATAAAACGGGAAAAGCGTGGATTTTTTTTACGGTTGGAGGGATTTTTGTGAAATTTAAAACAAATAGACCATTATTTAGAAGATGTAATGGGAAACGGATATTTAATGTATAAAAATCCCTTGTTACTGTGTTCGTATATTCCAATCCCTAAAGCTGCGCTATTAGTTTCTTTACAGACTCGACTTATTATGTGGCACTATTGTTGAGGATTTGGACAAATGTTTTATCTCCAAAACTTTTCAAAAGCTATAAATGGCTGGGTTAGAAAATGTTATGTAAATATAAAATTCAAAATAAACAAAGCAAACATATTTGTCGAATATAAAAAATATCAGTAGAACATCTGAGATCTTTTTCAAGCAACAACAACAAAAAAAAAAGTTGTAAATGGATTTAAATAAAAAACTAATCGAGAGAACCACTCACTAACTCGGTAATTTAATTCAGTTGGACAATACAACATGTGTGGGCCGCATAGGCATTCTGCTTCAGTTTGTACACAACTGATTGCATCGTTACCAACTGGCAACAGTTCGCATTATTTGGTGCCAGTTTACTTAGTCGCAATTTACATTAGACAGAAAAATGGGCAGACAGACGAGATTTGTTGGCAAGGGGTTGAAGAGGTAGAGTGTGTATTTCATGACTAGTGTACTGGACATTTTTTCGTTTCTCTTTTCTGCTTTTCGCTTTTTTCTCAACAAAGATATTAAACACACAGATTTTGAAACACACAAACATGTAAAGAATATAACACAGAAAATAAAATGTGCAAAAATCTGTCTGTCTTGTTTATGTCCAATGTAAATTGTTTAAGCAAGAGCAAAAGAGAATTCAAAAAATGTCTGCCCTGTTTCTGTCCTATGTAAATTGCGACTTACGGCTTTGTTATACTTTGTTACCTTCTAATTCAGATGCTTTGGGTGAAATAGTAGACTTTTTATATGGAAATGTCTTAAAGCGACAAAAGAAATTAAAACTTAATATAACAACATAACAATAGATAGAAACAACAAAACAATAGATAGAAAAAACGTATTACCAATTGTTTGTGTAATTTGATAGTTTCAATAATAACTTAAGCTGTAAGCAAATTGTTTAGTGTTTAAATTTATCTACGCATTCATACTTTTAAAAATAATTGAAGTATATATTTGTATCTGCTAAAATAGAGTAGCAACCAGAGATGGCAACCAAAATTTTGAAATTATACCAACTGGCTTTTAAAATTGTAATTTTGCAGAAATCTACAAGTTGTGTTGAATCGCACTCTTAGCATGCAAGTAGGCCGATGTAGAACCTAATTAGAGACAGAAGGCTGAAAAAGTTCAAGTACTGAGGTTCTACTAAAAGCAATTAAAGGGTATAACGACTATAAGATAGCTAGTTATTACAAATTTAGCTAAAGAATTGAGATTGCATGCTATTGGGACTGCCTACTGTTGTAGAAGTATATTTTTCATCTACTATGCCACTTTTCTCTCTTTCGCGTCTGTTCACAAATTACGTATGGGCTTTAGGAAGAAGGGAGACAGATGTGATCATGATTAACGTCGTCACCTAGCCGTGTTGGATCTTATCCGACGGTGGTCTTACCACCAAGTGAAAAGAGAGTGTAGACTAGCACCCCCTTTGTGTAGTACAGCAAACAATATGATACGGTGCCTGTGCATGGGCACCTAACCGCACTAAAATATACCGCACAGTCACAATGAGTAGCAATTTATAGAACATGACAACCCTGGACCCATGTCCCAACCTCTTGTCTAGAGGTTGGAGACCATCCAACCCTTTCTGTTAAGAGTGCAACAACACATTTGATTAACAATGCACGTCTCTGCATACATCGATTCAAACAACCACGTGAACCTCAAAGGGGACTTCACCAACAACCAGTCACAGAGAGGAGCGGCTCTCTGTGGGGCTAATGGTTCCCGTGGTACTAGTCATTTGGATACAGACCTGTTCTTAACTATTCAGGCTCCAGGAAGCCCTGGCATCTGGTGTCCCCATTTTTCCCCGAGAGCACATCATCAAAGCTTTTGGAGTGCTGTAGTGACAGTTTGTTCCCCGGGGGGAGTAGGTAGACACAATGCTTTAATATTATTACACCAGAGATATTTTTCATAAAGTTTTTTAAACATTCCATAGGTTCGTCTTAACTATCCAAGCCACCGAGCAAATCAACCTATGGACTTATATGCTACTTAAATTATATATTACCAGCCCGTCACGTTATAGGAGTCTTGAAAGTAATCCACACCAAATTTTAAGACTTTTATAGTGTTTAAGTTATGGTTAATGTATTTTCTTATATAGAGGTACCCATCCCTGGAAAAAATTATAAAATTTATCTAAAATCCTAAAAGTTCCGTAAATACTGTTCGAAATATTCTACTGACAAATATAAAAGGTACTGTCAACTACTACTACTACTTTTTTCTATTTTCTCCAGGAAATAAAATATTTTGGCGGAAAAAAGTATCCTATATTTGAACCAAAAAAGCAAGGTATCTTTTCACAAAATTTTATTTAAATTCATGTAGTAGTTTTTACGTGATGTGAATACAGACAGACGGACAGGCAGTCAGAGAAAAATTCCAAAAATTTATATTTTATATTCCACTTCGATTTCGATTACTATCTGTACCAACAACAAAATTTTCGAAAAATATTTCATGTACAAAAATGGTCCTAAACAGTTTTATTGTATATACATCTTTTGAAAGCGGGGTATTTACACGGTTGCGCAACAGCTGGCGCTGCCTTAAAATAATAATGCCAGACAGCCGAATGAATAAACTTTGTATTTTTACTTTGTGGAATTACATTGTTAATAAAATATTTTAATTTTTAATAAAATAGCAAAGAGTTTTTTCCTGATAGCTCGTTTCGTTAAAAAGTTACACGTCTTTGAATTGCGAAAAAGTTAAAAATGTTTTTGCATATATAAATTAAACTTACTTCGGTAATAATATTCTTTTTAACTATTTCAAAGACAACATATAGCAAATACATCCAGGCCCAATCAAAACATAACCAATTTTGGAACAATATTTATTAATTTTTGTAAAATTCCTCCAAGTAAAAAGCAATGATTGAAAAAAAGTGAACAGGTTTTTAAAGCCTCATCCTTGGACACATACTCCACTTTCCTCCGTTCGAAAACACCCCTGATTTGCCTATATGTAATTACACTAAGATAACTATCCATAATGGTTCATGTTTTTAAACCACTATGCATCGTACACAAAGATATAATAGCACCAACTTTCCCAGCCCTGGTATCAACTACTGACTTAATTGAATGTTGTGTAAATTGTGTGGAAAATAAGTGACACAACATCAATATAAGGCAGCACAATTTTTTCTTGAATACAGAAGCCAATACTTTTTGTAGTTTTTATTTAAAGACCTCTTATTTTCATCTAATGAAGTCAATTAACAAGCGAACATTTATTTCCCACTAGGCTGGTAAATACATAGAAATCATAATGCAATTGGAGCGTGTGTGAAAAAGACAATTATAAATTAGAAAATTTCAATTCAATTCAATTTAATTATTTTTTTTTTTTTGGCTTTATTTGTAAATTGCAATAGGAGGGCGGTTTTAAAAGTAACTTTTTAATTTCCATTGCATATGCCAAGACTACTATAAAATTTTAAGCAAGTTGTGATTCACAGCCATTGACATCAGAAAGAATATAGAAGATAAATACTATTAATTTCAAAGGTAAAGTAGTGGTTTACGGAATTTCGCTGTCGTCGTGTGAGTACAAGTGAGTGTAAACTTACAGGTAGCCCAAGCAATGTCATTACGCCATTACGTTAATAATATTTGTAAATATTCTAAATCTATATATAAAAAGCACAAAATGTGTTTGTATGTCGAAAAGCTATAGCTGCCTACACCAGTGGATCGATCTCCTTGAAATTTTCACAATTTGTTACCAAATATGCGGTTGGTAAAAGAGGGAATATATTTGTTAATATTTCAAGTGGGCGTGGCACTTCTCATACTGTAACATCCTTATACTTATTAACATACATAATTTAGAAACAAAAGCTGGCTGAATGGGAATAGTGGGCGTGGTACCTCACACACAAAGTAAGTAATAATTACCGTGTACCTAGAGAACTGTAACACATACAATGTTAGAATTTTGAACGACTAACCGCCTCATTAATATGCATAGTGAAGCAAAAGAAAGATTGGGCGTGGTACCTGTCATAAAAAGTGTACAAATATTATCGTCTACATAGGGAACTATAATAGGTAGAGTCTTGAAATTTTGAACAAGTAAATCTTATGTTAAAGTGCATAAGCTAGCGGGAAACAGGCCATATATAAACACTGGGCGTGCTATCTGTTATATAAGGAGAAAAATGAATTTTATACGTAAATTGTCGCAAATAAATTAAATTTCTACTCAAGTGTTTATTCTATTGAGGATGGGCGTAGCGAAGCGCACCGTGAATAGCTAGTATAGCATATTTTTAATATCTCTACGGTGAAAGATAAAGAGGCCTATATAAATCCTGTCCTATTAATTTCCAAGAATAAAAATTTAAAAACTGTGTATCGAGCTAAATGGATATTGCTGTTGAGAAATTAAAACACTATTGTGTTAAAATGCATATCTTTAATTACAAAGTCACGGTGTTTTCACACCTGCTCTCGTATAAATATTTAATTAAACGTTTTGTTTTTGTTAATGAATGTTTATTAGAGCTCGAATATGAGCCTACAGCAATTATTTAAAATATTATAATAGATACAACAATATAATTATTTTTATTATTGCTGCTGCCGTAGTTGAATTTTATATATTTTTAATTGAAAACTATTAAAGGCTGCAATACGCTCTAAGCAGCTGAATGCTCAAAACAAAGAACACAACAATACAAACCGCATGAGATAGAAAAAAATCTACTGATTATTGTAAATATTTACTATCTTGAGATTGAGAATACGTTTTTGACACGACAAAAGATAAAATATATTTTTAAATTGAAATCATTCAAGGGTAAACAAAGTCAATTGAAATCATCTGATACATTGATTTATAATTTCGTAATGCTACTACCTCCACACATAGTGATGACATGATATTTTATATAATTAATCGTTCGCCCTTTTTGGGGGAACACATTATGCCACATCGTATTTTAATTGATTGAAGTGCAAAGCGAGAAATACACCCTCAGCCGTTTTTTCTACGTTTCTATAAAGAAACCACTAAAAATTAATTTAATAATATTATGCTAATTATCCAAGTTGCATTTTATAATACAATTTTCGTTTATCTGTTTTATTCCGCGCATTTATGTAAGCTCATCAGGAAATCGTCACCCAGAAATTTCATTAAGGATGTTTTTTTTTTAGATTTGTATAAATTTGAGTCCAAATTAAACAGAGGCAAAAGTTTTAAATTTCTTTTTTTGGAAATTAATTCATTTATATTTTGCCCAAAATTATAATATTTTGACAAAATTGTTTTAGTAAATAAATGATTACCGATTTTTTGCCGATTTTATATTATGTTGAAGTTATACATACATACATACATATAATAAAATAGTAACTCATTTCCGTCTTTCTGTCTGCTTTTCATTTGTGTTCGCATCACGTAAAAACTACTGGATGGAATTTTACAAATTTTTGTGAGGAGGTACCTTAGCATCCTGATTCTAATATAGGGTACTTTTTACCGCAAAAAATCTTATTTCCAAGAGAAAATGGAGAAAATTCAGTGAAAGTCTTGAAATTTGATGTGGATTACCTTCAAAGCAAAGACGAACAAAATATTGTATGAACGCTGACGAAGTGGTGGGTACTGGTAGTAATATAACACACTGTGTAATTTTTTAAGTCATGGCAAAATTACCATATACGGACACCACTACGTGATAATTTTAGGCTTGTTTAAAATTAGTGAAGAAACTATCTTATTACACAGTGCAACATGGAAAAAAATAACCATATACGGACACCACTACGTGATAAGAGACCAAAAAAAAAAGAGCCCTGTCTCCCAGTTTTGCCCAAAGTACTCCAGGTTTTTTTTTATGGGCCCTCAAAGAGGTGGGGCCTCGATGTCATTTTTGCAAAAAATGATCATTTACTCAAGCTCATATTTTGCAAACCGTTTGAAATTTTGATATACTCTCTGAGGCAATGTTGTAGCTTTTGTCATAAAGAACAAAAATTGTTAACATATAAAATCAAAAAAAACTTTATCTTCAAGGTCAAAATCGCAAAAAAAAACCTTAAAAAAATTCAATTTTTTTTACCCTTTTTCCCCTGTTCAGGTCCATAGGTAGCAAACCCTTCAAAATTCAAGGAAACAATCAACTAACAAAATGAACCTAAGATCTCAATAAACAACTTTCTAGAACATATGAACTTCCTAGGAATGATTCTTAACACCGTGTAGGTAGCGCTTAGGTAGCCGAAATGAATTTAAAAATTTTCGGGAAATTTTTCACTTTGCGGCTACCTAAACGGTCTTAAGAATCATTCCTTTGCCTCAGAGAGTATATCAATTTCAAACGGTTTGCAAAATATGAGCTTGAGTAAATGATAATTTTTTGCAAAAATGACATCGAGGCCCCACATCTTTGAGGGCCCATAAAAAAAAAACTGGAGTACTTTGGGCAAAACTGGGAGACAGGGCTCTTTTTTTTGGTCTCTTATCACGTAGTGGTGTCCGTATATGGTTATTTTTTTCCGTGTTGCACTGTGTAATAAGATAGTTTCTTCACTAATTTTAAACAAGCCTAAAATTTGTCTTTTATTTAATAGAAAATACAAAATAAGTTTTATTTGTCTTACTCCTTCTACCGCTTTTCTAACCGTTAAACTTTCGACATCTCATAGTAAAAATTTAACATCAAATATTTCATTATTTTGTTAATCACAAACGTTGCATTTTGAATAAAATTAAACTTCACCGATAATAAGTTATTTCCTGTTCACTTAATGTTAGTGTTAATTATGTCAAAATATTTAAACAAAAATATTAAAATGCAATAATTTTTTAATCTGGTGGTTATATAATTTTCTTTTAAAACAAATTAATTTCAGTAATTAAAAAATCAATTAAATATTTGAGTTTGGTCAAGTTTCTTGTCACAGTGTCTTTTTTTAATTAATCTGATAAAATAACAAGTTATTTAAGATTGATACAACTATTATTTAATAGTATCGATAATAACGACATACTTATATTTTAAGCTTTAAAATGTCAAAACTCAATAGAACCGCATCACCCATCACACATTTAACACTTCACATCACTAACTCGATTGACCATTTGGGTAAAACAAGTTTTAACTGAAATGGCTAAAAACGACTACAATTTAAGATTTTACTATTTAAGCGCACGTTCGAAACAACCAACCTTTATCAATTCATTCATTCAGTCAGTCATTCTCTTCGTAAGACAGGTAAAAATTAATAAATTCTTGACAAAAATTATTACTATTATTTATATGTGTAATAATTATTCGTATATGGGTGTTTGAGTAAAAACTTAATAATTTTAACAAATGCGGAAAATTATAACAAAACTACACAACCGCCCACTACAAAACAAAAACAACAATATTTATTATTGAATTTCTATCACGAATATTTGTAGCAAATAATTTTTTAATTCATGCAGTATTTTAAATGTTTTATTAACATGATTTATGTCAAGCAATTACACAAACAACAAACAAAACTTCCAGTTTACTTAAGTAATTTTTTTATAGCGAGCAATAAACCAAAATTGCAGAGTTGTTAAAATATGTGTAATTTTTTATATACAGTGGTTTCAGCTGAAAAAAAAAAATTTAATTTTTTTTTTTTATTAAAAAACTTCTTTTCAACAAATTTTAGGACTTTTACTTTTATATGGCTTGAGATATGGTTTATATATTTACTTTATATAAAGTTATCCATCCCTGGTTAATTATTTAGGAACGTAGCCTTTATATGAAATTAAAATTTATATATAATTTTAAAATTATGGTAGAGTTTTGTAAATAGGGTTATTCCCGCTGACAAAAGTCGAAGGTGCTGCCAAGTTTGCAGTACCATTGATTCGGTAAAAATGCGTATTTTCACTCCTTTTTTCTCTATTTTCTCTTGGAAATGAGATATTTTTGCGCGAAAAAAGTATCCTATATTTGAACTAAGATACTAAAGTATCACGTCACACAATTTTATTAAAATTCAACCAGTAGTTTTTATCTGAAGCGACAGATGGACAGGTAGACAGACAAAAATTCTGAAAATTGATGTTTTGTATTTCATTTCTATTTCGAGTACTATCTACACCAACAGCAAAATTTTCCAAAAATATTTCAGTTTTATTCCATGTTCTTATATAGATAACAACAAAATACTTTTTACTGCATATTGATGTCACGACTAGTAAATAGAATTATATAAAAAAATTTATTTTCAAGTTACCAACATCGTGCCTGTAAACACTAAAATCATGTCAGATCATATATATAAAGAGAATTTCAAAATTAATTTATTACACCTACATTTTTTAAAAAATACCTAACATATCAATTACCAGCGAAACTATGTGTGCTTCGCTACACTTATCACCCAGAAATAAATAAATAAAAGTAAAGCCAAGCTTTAACTCGAAATGTCAAATCTGTATAGTGTTACTATTGTAGTTCTTTACACATTAATATACGGTTTTATCGTGTAATAATTTTTCGGTCAGTATGGGAGGTATCATACACACAAAGAAACAAATATGGTTGAGGTAACAATAATCTAAGAGCAACATATTATGATTGAATTATATGGTTGTAGTCAAACCATATTATTATAATAACATTGTTATGTTAGAACCATATTATTGTCTAACTGAAACAATAACATTGTAAAATATAAAATGTGATTTTATTATGAAATAAATTTAAAAAATATAATTAAATATATGTGTACATATATTTATAAAAACTTACCTTAGTTCTTTATATAAACATATTTTATAACAAAAGACACAATTATTTATTAGTTTAATTTCTAAGCATGCGATATGAGAATTGACTCATAAATTATTATTTTTTTTAAACATAAACCCGAAAAGCAAGATTCTAATAATTTACAAAAACCAAACAAGAAACTTCAAAAAACCAAACATTATTTGTTTGTTTTTAGATGTACTGTGGTTTTATTCGAGCAAACTTACAATAATTTTTTTATTTATAACATACATATTGTTTTAAATACAATATTATTTTGGAAAGCTAATAATACTTTGGTTGAGCCTTGCAAATGTTATACTCCAAAGCAACCATGTACAATTTGTAGGGTCCTAGTACCCATTTAATGATCAAATAGTAACAAAAAATGGTTTATCGTGACCATAGTAATGATTTAACCGACTATAAGTTGTTCATCGCAACCATATATTCTTATAGAGAACATAAGATGGTTCTTGTGCCATAACATACCATGTTTTTTCTCTGCGTGTACCCACTATTTCAATCAAGATTGTTTTTTTTCTCGGTTAATAATAAGGGGATTCTTCGGATAACGCTCATCACTCTAAGTGTTCCATAGGTACACGATAATAGTTGTTCACTTAATATGGCAGCCAGAATATTTATGCCTTTTTCTATTAAAACACAATTATTTTATTCTTTTATTAAAACACAAACCTTTTATTTTCTTATTGAAAACATTTTAGCATTACAACTATTATAGTTCCCAAGTAAAACAATCATAACTATTTACATGGTTTGGGACACTTGAAATATTAAAAATATATATCCTATTTTACTTACCAGATAACTGGTGATGAACGTAATAACTTCAGAAAGATCAAATATGAATTTATATAAAAATTTAAATGCATTGCAATATTCATTTAAATATGAAGATTTTTTATAACAAACTAGCTGACCCGGTCCGTGTTGCTGACCCTAAGCAAACATTTATGTTGTATTACCACACAATTTAAATTGAGCTTTTAACAAAATTTACAGCCTTGAAATAAAAATCCATGGAATACCTGCTATAAAGTTTGTTTTACAGAATAACTTACAAATGGTGTAGATATGGGCTTAATCTCGGATTTTTTAATGCAATATTTCGAAAGTTTAAAAATTTTGATTTTTGATCATTATTAACATTGGTTTATTGTAAATATCTTCGGAACTATATAACCAATTTAAGAGTTTGATATCTCGTTTTGAAAAACATGAGGACGGTTAGAAAAAAAAATAAATAAAATAATAAAACAAAAACAAAAATAAATATATGTATATGTCATTGGTGGTGCCATATGAAAATTGGATTTTGCCACGCCCCTCCGCCTGGAAACCGAAATTAAAAATCAGACTTCATGGTGTCACCCGCTTGAATATTCTGAAGATTCCCTGGAAATTTTCTTCGCGGTCTGTGTTGCAATACAATATAACATTCAGTTAAGAGTGCTTCTTACAATTTGAGTTTAAACAACAGCCAGGAAGTTGCTCCCTCGGTAGTCAGAATACAAAAGTCGTTTTCTTGCTGTTTTAAAAGCAAGAAAAGTCTTAGGGACTATCACCCCGATGTTTTCCAAAGAAATATAATAAAATGTTGAGAATTTTGAAGCCAACAAGAAACCGGAAAAAATATTCTATAATTTTTACTTTTAAATTCAATTCAGTTTGATCCAATGTAGGTTTTTTTGCTTTAATAACTAAATTTCGAAAAAGAATTTCTTGTCAGTCTAAATTTTAGATTAGTCATTTATTTATATGTATGTTTATGTGACGCAAGCTGACGAAAGGGACCTTTTGTTGCCAGGCGTCGAAATTGAGTTTTCTATATTTTTCGATAAAGTGCACAATTCTAGACAGGTGAAAATATAAGAAATTGGCAAAGTTATGACGTTCTGAAGTTGTTAAACTAATTTGGGAGAGTTTTTAGTTGTTAAGACTGCCTAATTATACATATGTATGTATATGTTAAATATTAAATAATCTACTTTGTTTGGTGCAACAGAAAACAATGAAATTTTGCTTTGTCCCGTACTGAAAAATTTACCCCGGGCAAGATAAGGTCCCTTTCGTCAGCTTGCGTCACATATATAGATACTTGTACATATATTATGAACTTATTTAAGTTCTAGGCGCGCCTTAGGTTTTCCCTGTCATTTCAATGTATCATCATTATCGTTTAGGTATTTAAACCAAACAGATATAAATAATGCAACTTTAAAGAAATAAATAAATAACAAACAAACAGAAAAGCACAAAAATGTATGAATGAATCACGTGTATTAAGACATTGTGACGCCTGAGAATAATTAAATTAAATATTTGCGATACTCGTATTTACGAGTATTTATTCACGTTAGGCATGATTGTTTGACTGAAAGGCATACCGCTTAGCTGGTAAATTAAAAACAATAGCATCAAACATCTATTAAAAAACAAACAACAAAAAAAAAACTATAAAAATAAAACTTAATCTTAAAAAAGTCATAAAAAAGACAAGATAAATACAAAAATAAACAATAAATATAAATTGTTTGTAATTTTCTCATTCATATTTAGCAACAACCATAATGACAACAACAATAACTATTGTTGACGAATAACAGCGGTTAGTAATATATTGAGAAATTTCAAACAAATTTATTCTAACAGCTGTTTTTCTTTTGTTATTTTTTCATCACAAAATGGAAAAAGTGAAATGAGTGGAGAACTACAGTTCTTCACTGAAGCACAAAATGATTATAAACTTGCGTTAGTACTCAACCTTCACCTATTCTATAGGGTGATTTTTTACTGTTAAGTGCAGTTTATTTTACAGTTCTGTAATGATTCGCGCCAGTTGCCAAATGCTTATAAATTAATAAATTTATATCTTATCTCTAAGAAAATTGTGAAATTTCTTTCAGTTTAGATATTGTCTCTAGATATTGGAACTCAGGATATCTAACGATCTTCAGCTCTTACTAGGACTTACCTGCGCATATGGAGCTCTGTGTTGGTGGAAATCTTTCCTCCATTACTGGGAATTTTTTGATTTCTTATTTAGATAAAATCAAAGAAGATTTTTTGGCCGACTAAGATTACCTCGTAGTAGGTAGACGGAGAAATCTCTTAAGGTACGCCTGAGGCAATAGTTCCTCAGCAAGAAGTTCATGATATTGTCTACGCTAGGAACCTGGTTAAATTAAGTCAAACAAATTCTGGATATCTGTCGATCTTCAGCTTTTACAAAGACTTACCAGTGCGTATGAAGCTTTGTGTGTGTGGAAATCATTTCTCCATTAGTGGGAATTACATGAGTTCTAATTTAAATAAAATCAAAGAAGATCTGAAGAATCTGAAAGGAAAGGAACCCCATTTTTTGGCCTAATAATATGATCCAGATTACCTCGTATGAGCTGGACGGGGGAAATCCCTCAAGACACTCCTAAGGCAATAGTACCTCAGCAGAAATTCAGAAAGTTGCAGGATATAATGAATAAGTTTAAGCTAAATAACTGAGTTAGTGACAGGTCATGGAAACTTCATTATGGCCAAACTAAAAATTCAAGAAGTCGATATCTGTGTGATTGTTCAGCATAACTAATGTAAGGTTTAGGGTTAGGCGCAGACACATTTAAAATGTGGATGCTATGCCTTAGATAAATCTTAGAAATTGCGAGAGATTTGTGTTACTAAAGAATGTCGGCAGTAACTAGTCGACAATATGAAGAAAGTTTCAAGCTATCTAGATCCTCTGGTTTGATGTTTGATGTTTGGTATAAATTCGCTTTTCTAAGCCTACAAACAAATGGCCCACCAATTTTAAATTGGCTTTAAATTAAGTCATCTTACATACGCCATGGAGGACGTATTCAATATTCACATATGTTTGTTAATCATTAATACTACGGGGACACCCTTTAACTTTAAAGTATTTTTACTCTTTTTATTAAAGCGAGGCTAGTGTTACATACCCTGTCTAAATATCAAATGGTTGCCTATCATAAGCTTTACAAGATAAGGCCGAAGGCATTTAAATGGCTACTTTTAGAAAACACCCTTTAATTTTTTGTTATACAGGGTGGCGCAAAAGTAATCCTCCTATCAGAAAATGCTATAAATTTTGCGATTGGCCCCTAATGTCAATTCTGTTTTGACATTGCGGCCATTTACATGACATCATATTCTCGACTTGATGTAAAAAAATTAAAAGACTAAATAAAAATAATCCACAAGAAGAATCAAAGTTTTTAATTTTTTTTTTTAAATTACAGCCAAAAAACATCGGAAGGTTATTTTTGCGCCAAGGAAGGTTATAGTTGCCATGGAATTGCATCTTTTGTGAAAATTTCAAGAGTCACTTTCAAGAAAGTGAGCAAACTAAACTAATGAGCTGAAGTGAACTAATGAGCTGAACTAAGGAGCTGATATGTGCGCAGTTTGGTGATCAGCTCAGTTAAGTGAATTGATTATGTACTTCAACTGAACTAGGCTTTTCACGAACCACACAACTCTAATTTTAATAAGAATAGCGTAAAATATATACGCAATTAAAAGTTATTCTATCCCGATTTCAAACGTTTGATATATCAATTTAAAAAAAAGTAATTGCCTTTGAGCATTTAGGGTTAATTTTAAAACAAACGCTTAAAAAGTTACCCCATCGTAGGAATTGACGTTAATAATCAAAGTGTATTCATTCTATTAGTAAACAATTAAACGAAAAACAAACTCTTCATTTATTTTCTGTAAACTTCTTGTTTGCATTCTCGCTTTTAGGAAAAAAAAAAATAAAAAATAAATGCAAGTAAGAAAAGTTTTGAGTTGGCAGTTACAAAAAAAAAAGTTTCTTGAATGCTTACACAAAGTATATACTGGAATTTCTGTTTGTTTCTGTAAATGGATTGCAATGCCACAATGGCAATGACCAGAAACCAAAACCACAAAAAAAAACACAAAAATCACCAATAAACAAGGTTTCTTAAAATATATATATAGGCACAAGTATGTTTTTTGAAATCGCGATTATTCTGTTCACAGAATTGTTTTTATTTATGTTTCAACTTATTTTTATTTTTTATATCACGATTTTTATTTTCTCCAATTTTGGATTTTTTTTAAACAATTTGGAGAAAAAACACTTTTTAATTTGTTTACAAATATTTAAATTATTTTATTTGTTTACTTTTTGCCATTAACAAAACACAAAAGCGGCACACACCTACTGGTTACAAGATACTCTGTGTGACTAACTTTAAGTTGCTTAAAGCCAGATAGATACTATAGAATCTCTGAGTTGATTGTTAGCCAGTAGAGGGCAGAGATGGAAAAGTTGGTACAATTGTACTTTTTTAATACAACTCAAAACTAAAATATAAGTACACAATGGTACCAAGGATGAGATAAATAGCATTATGGCCCTCCGCATGTTTTCCCGTTAGATGACGTAGTTTTGACTGCGTAATTTTGTTTCTATCATTCTCCCAATGGAACAATTGATTTGGCTTATTTGGTACAGTTTTCAAATTTTTCTTCTAGTTTTATGTGTAGATGATATTATATGCCAAATATTGTAATTCTAAGTTCTTATGTTTTATTATGAGGATACCCGAATTTTCAAAGGAAATATTTGAAATTTTAGTTATAGTGTAGATCAAAAAGACGAAGAGAATGATTCTAAAGAAGGCTAACTTAGTTCCGAGGACTTAAGGTATTAAATATTACCATCGACACTATATAAAACCTATCAGGATAGCGGTTTCCTAGCCATCCTAGCCATTCTTCAATATTAATTTACTAGAAACCCTGATTTTCTAGAGTGGTAGCCAAATATGCGCTGTCTAGAAATTATAGCTGCTATATTCTTCAATTCAATCTCATTGAGATCGAAATCCTGTAAGAATAATCCTATCTTGAGCGGTTTGTCAGCAACGCCCTTACCAGTATTTTTCGTTTGTTTGTTATCCACTATTGCTATTTAATTTTGATAGCGATAATTTTTTCCGTAGTTATGTTGATTTAATACAAACATTTAGCAGTACCTTTTAAAATATAACAAGTAGAAGATTTTTTTACAAAAATAGTAACATGAAAAGGAAATATTTAACCATACTAATGTTAAATATTCCCTTACTCTGTTATCTTTCCCAATTTCACAATAATATGCATACATCACTTTTATGATTTTCAATTCATTATTACAAATATAATATTTCTTTTGTAAAAATTTTAACAAAATGTTTTGCTAAAATGTTATTGATAATTTTTTGCTAAAATTTATCGAAAATTTTTTGCTAAAATTCTATCGAATATTTTTGCTAAAATTCTATCGAATTTTTTTGCTAAAATTTTATTAGAATTTTTTGCTTAAATTTTGTTGAAAAATTTTTGAAAAAAATTCATAGAATTTTTTTTGTAATACTTTATAAAAAATTTTTTTTTAAATTTTATAGAAAATTTGTTGTAAAATTTCAAGAAAGTTTTTGTAAAATTAAAAGAAAATTTGTTGTAAATTTTTATAACTTTTTTTTAATATTGTAGGCAAATTTTTTTAAAAGTTTATAGGCAATTTTTTGTAAAATTTTATAGAAATTTTTTTGTTAAATTTTTTAGAAAATTCTTCGTTAAATTTTTTAGAAAAATTTTCGTTAAATTTTTTAGAAAATTTTTCGTTAAATTTTTTAGAAAATTTTTCGTTAAATTTTTTAGAAAATTTTTCGTTAAATTTTTTAGAAAATTTTTCGTTAAATTTTTTAGAAAATTTTTCGTTAAATTTTTTAGAAAATTTTTCGTAAAATTTTTTAGAAAATTTTTCGTAAAATTTTTTAGAAAATTTTTCGTAAAATTTTCTAGAAAATTTTTCGTAAAATTTTTTAGAAAATTTTTCGTTAAATTTTTTAGAAAATTTTTCGTTAAATTTTTTAGAAAATTTTTCGTTAAATTTTTTAGAAAATTTTTCGTTAAATCTTTTAGAAAATTTTTCGTTAAATTTTTTAGAAAATTTTTCGTTAATATTTTTCAGAAAATTTTTCGTTAATATTTTTCAGAAAATTGTTCGTTAAATTTTTTAGAAAATTGTTCGTTAAATTTTTTAGAAGATTTTTCGTTAAATTTTTTAGAAAATTTTTCGTTAAATTTTTTAGAAAATTTTTCGTTAAATTTTTTAGAAAATTTTTCGTTAAATTTTTTAGAAAATTTTTCGTTAAATTTTTTAGAAAATTTTTCGTTAAATTTTTTAGAAAATTTTTCGTTAAATTTTTTAGAAAATTTTGCGTTAAATTTTTTAGAAAATTTTTCGTTAAATTTTTTAGAAAATTTTTCGTTAAATTTTTTAGAAAATTTTTCGTTAAATTTTTTAGAAAATTTTTTGTTAAATTTTTTAGAAAATTTGTTGTTTAATTTTTTAGAATATTTTTTGTTTAATTTTTTAGAAAATTTTTTGTTAAATTTTTTAGAAACTTTTTTGTCAAATTTTTTAGAAATTTTTTTTTAATTTTTTAGAAATTTTTTTGTTAAATTTTTTAGAAATTTTTTTGTTAAATTTTTTAAAAAATGTTTTGTTAAATTTTTTAGAAAATTTTTTGTGGTTTTTTTGTTATATTATATAGAAAATTTTTTGTAAAATTTTATAGAATTTTTTTTTTGTAAAATTTTATAGGATTTTTTTTGTAAAATTTTATAATTTTTTTTGTCAAATTTTATTGAACTTTTTTTTTGTAAAATTTTAGGAATTTTATTTGTAAAATTTTATAGATTTTTTTTGTAAAATTTTATAAAATTTTTTTGTAAAATTTTATAGAATTTTTTTGTAAGATTTTATAGATTTATTTTTTTAAAATTTTATAGGTTTTTTCTTTAATAATTATTGTAGTTTTTGACCTTTTTATATGACCTTTTTATATGTATTAACATACATATATTTTTTATAAGCACAACGACTTTTTTATAAAAATTTTTAATTTTTATATTCAATATGTTTCAAAATACTACCCAATGGTGTACCGAATTTATTAATTAAAATTACAAATTTTTATTTAAAAGACCTTGTGCTTATAAAAAATAGAATCATATATGTATAAGTAAAAAGTCTTGTTAGGTCTTATAAATCAACAACATATAACTGGGAGAAATTTTAAATTGTACCATAAAGTCATTATTGTACCATTGTACATTTAGGTTCGAAATGCATCATAATTTGTACAATTGTTCCTACTTCTCCATTTCCAATTTAATTGATTATTAATGAAGTTAAACAAAAGTTTTTTTGTGGAATGAGCTGGTTTTTAAATGTAGAACTAAGTATCGGCAATAAGCTCAAGCAAATACACATACCAATTGTAAGCACGAATAAGCTTTTTATTGTTAAAAGCTTGTTTTCAAAGTTTGCTTTAAACGGGTAGATTTGTGATAGTTTAAAGAAGCTTTAACTAAAGTTTAAAAGCGATCTTTTAAGTTAATTTTAAAGTCAGGTTTACAAATTAACTAATAAAAATCCGTTAAGAAACTTAGAAAAATTGTGTTAAATTAGTCAAAATGTATGCTAAACTTCCGGTTGGCTTGAGTTATAATTCTAAAATTTTTAAAAAAATAAAAACAATAAGAAATAAATAAAAAAAATGTTATAATAATTAGTCAGGCTTAAGTTCTTTATTGTAAAGATATAAAGAAAAATTAGACACTAGCAGAATCTAATGCATTTTCTGAATCGCTACATCCGTATTCAGCATACTTCGTGTGTATCACGTTTTCTTCAATAACTTCAAATGATATGACTTTGTTGCATTAAGGCAGCGATATGTTTTGAAAATTATGATATAAGAAAACAATAATTCTATTTTAGTCTTACCTGTTTCTAATATTAAATCCAACCACTTGTTTTTTAAAGCTGCTGCAGGCTATTAGAAAAACATAAGTCCCATTTAAGAAGAAACAAAAAATAACATTGATGTTAAATTAAGTACCGGAAATGTTCAAAAAACAATAGAATGTTAATTTTGGCATAAAGTCGAAAACATAACAAAAAACAACAGCAACAACAACAATGGTAATTTAAATAATATGAATTGGTATATAATGATTACCACCACCACTGTCACCATCATCGCCAACATTAACTTACAGTTGACAGGCTCAAGTCAATGTCGTTCATGCCGGGAAAACACATCAACAGGGTTGTAGTTTTATTTACAAATAAAAAATTTAAAATTTAACACCAGTTCATTGCAACTCTATTCTTTGTCATCTTCACTCTCTGGCTTGGCAACAAAAGACAAAAATTATGACATCGCTGAAGGCATTGTAAACGGAAGTGTCACTAAAATTAAATTTGCATAAATTTACTGTTGCCCTCCCTGTTAGAAAAGGAACAGTAGAGCGAAGCAAAACATATTTTTTGTTAGACTACTTGCCGGATTGAGGTTAAATAAAATCTTTATAAAAGAAATTAGTTGGTATCAGAGCGAGGATGGTGGGGGAAATCCTTTAAACAATACAAATCTTAAGTAAAGTTTAATGAATATTATAAAATTTTCAAATACGATTATGCAAATTTAAAAGGACTGGTATACTAAAGCATTTGTTATGTTTGCGTAGCAGTTTTATTAAACATTTGAGTTTTTGTTCGAATTTAAAAGAGTCGTTTTGGAATCGCTACGGCCAGTTTTAATTTGAAACTAGATAAAAATATTCCCCCACTGGGATTGGAGTGCTGCCGTCAGGTCATTTTTCCCAAAATTTTGTATTTCCTTGTGATATTCTCCAACATCGAACATATCTTTTTAATAACCTTAAGGTCTTACAACTATAGTCTTATCTTATGTCCATATTCTCCGCACTCTGCAAGAAGTTGTCTACTGCCCCCACAGTGCTTCACTGTCGCCTCTGAATTTTTTTTGTGTTTATCTTAGTATCCAGTTTCCGTCATACATCCCTGCAGATAATATTGGGCTACGTGGTCCATTATAACTGAAATGGCCTAGCTACAACATGGTCCTATGTAATGCAGTCATGGACCATGTTATTTTCCAACAAGAGTTTGTTGTTAAACGACAAGAGTTCGCGTTTTAACGATTGCATAAAGTGCTGCCAAGAGCTGTACAGTTCGTGCAGCGTGTTCCATCTTGTAGTGACATAGAGTAGTTTTGAAAATACTCCCATGTAATGCAAAGCTGGGTTATATGATCCAGCCTTAGTACATCGTAATGTTATTACGATGGTTACCTTTGAACTAGTCCTAGTCCCTTATGGAATATAATTTACATGCGTGTATGGACTAGTCCCGTTATCTTCAGGGATAGGCCATACCATCTGAGCAGATTATGTTGCACTTATTATTCATCTGTAATTTTTATTCGACGTTAATTTTTATTCACATGTAAAACTTTTAAACTTTTATTTTATACGAAAGGATACAACTTTCTTTTCATCCCGATAATTAATGTTCGCCCAAGTGAATGACATAGTGAAATGTTTACTTGGTGCGTGAGGTGTCTCACTTATTGCTAAACTTAAACTATGTGCGATTCGAACTGAAGGTAATTAGTTGCCACGCCTACTATTCGTATAGTTTAAGTTTAACAACAAGTTTAACAAAAATCGTGTAAATTTTTTAAATTACCACTGGTGTTTATAGACTGTCACTGTTAAGATAATATAAGTACGCTCAAGAAAAATATTTTCACCAATTGAACTTTTTAATTGGTTTCAGATTAAAATTTAATTAGATAATTAATTAATTTATTTATTTGTTAAATTTGGAATATTTTTCTTCTGTCTTAAACAAATATATATTTGAGTTAATTAAAAAATTAATTGAACTTTAATTTAAATCAATTAAAACCCTTAATTGGTGGACAAATTTTTTTTTCTGTGTACTTCGTTTTAAGTCTTCCACACCTCATGTTCCTACGTCGCCATTTTTGAGTTCAACTAAGTACCTCAGTGATTAAATAAACTTGGTAAGGGAGAGACCATAATCACTTGAGTTGTAAGTTGATTTTTTGTTGACAGTTGTCATGTACAGATCAAGCGATGTAAGAATATTGAGATATATTCAAAGGTAAAAACACATTACAAAATTGGTGAAAGTGTTGGGAAAGCAGTTTGTCAATTACCGTTAATTTTCGGTCGAAATAATGCGCCAAATGAATGGAGAGTTTAATTACAAAATTTCAGATCATTGCTGATCACAGTCCTTGTCGGTCACTCGAAAATATAGCAATAGTAATGGAATTTGTGGCTGAGAATCCAGGAACTTCCATTTGGCATAGTAATCAAGAATTAAAAATTTCTAGAAGCACTATGAAACGAGTTTTGGTAAATGCATTTGCACGTGTACATTATTCAGTTGGTAGAAGAAATCAAGCCAAGGTTTTGCTGAATGGATATGGAAAAACCAGCAAATTATTGCGTATTTTTCGAAGGAAATTATTTATTGAGATGAGGCACATTTTCAACTCGACGGATAGTTAAATAAGCATAACTCTCGGATTTGGGGTAAAGAAAATCCTCGCGCGATACACAAACACCTAGTACATCCAATGTGAGTAACTGTTAAGTGTGCATTTTGGGCTGACAGAGTCGCTGAAGAATAAATCTGTGCCAGAGGTTTCGTCGTGGCCATAAGTCTGTTCTTGTATTTCACGTTTAATCGGAACAATTTTTCTTTGTGTTGAAATAAAAATGTTTGATTAATTTAAAAAATAAATGTGTTTATCTTTAAAATTAAATTCATAATTTTTTCTCGGTCTTTGTTTACAAGATAAATAGTTGATATGAGGTTAATCGGATTTGAAATGCCGTTGTCATATCATTCGGTGAAGACTGTCAACACTGGTTGGTTTTTTAAGTACGGTTGATGAGCCCTTTTATTGTGAGAACAGCCATCAAAAAGCCACATCTTGAATATTACAATAAGTATAACCAGGTGACTTGAAGTGGTATAACTTCTAAGGAAATTCCACAGTGCAACACGGAAAAAAATAACCGTATACGGACACCACTACATGATAAAATACCAAAAAAAAACACCTGTCTCCCAGTTTTGCCCAAATTCCTTCAGGACCATGTTCAGGTCCATAGGTAGCAAACCGTTGAAAATTTAAGGAAACAATCAACTACAAAAATGAACCTAAGATCTCAATAAACAACTTTCTAAAACATATGAACTTCCTAGGAATGATTCTTAACACCGTTTAGGTAGCGCTTAGGTAGCCGCAAAAGTGAAAAATTTCCCGAAAATTTTTTAATTTCATTTGTTTTTTCTTTACTTCAACATTGAGATACTATAAAGCCTTCTCCTGTAAGTTGTTTATTGAGATCTTAGGTTCATTTTTGTAGTTGATTGTTTCCTTGAATTTTGAACGGTTTGCTACCTATGGACCTAAACAGGGGAAAAAAAGGTAAAAAAATTGAATTTTTTAAAGTTTTCTGCGATTTTGACCTTGAAGATGAAGTTTTTTTGATTTTATATGTTCACAATTTTTGTTTTTTATGACAAGAACTACAACTTTCCCTCAGAGGGTATATCAAAATTCCAAACGGTTTGCAAAATATGAGCTTGAGTAAATGATCATTTTTTTGCAAAAATGAGGGCCCATAAAAAAAAACCTGGAGGAGACAGGGGTCTTTTTTTTTTGGTCTTTTATTACATAGTGGTGTCCGTATATGGTTATTTTGCCATGACTTAAAAAATTACACAGTGTGTTCTTTACCGTAAATGACTATGCTTTTTTAATTCCTCTGGATATACATATATCTGATTTAATAAAAAAAAAACGCTATCAAAAGTACAACTGGTTTCAAGACATACAAGTTAATAGTGCCTAATTCTTAAGAAAGTTCTATAGAAACAAATATGGATCCCATTGTAGACAAGTGATAGTTTAAAGTTAAAAGCTATGCAAAGAGGATATGTAGACCTCTTTTAAGCTCAATTGCCTGTTATAAATTGTCCCTATAATTTATCAGATTCCTCGTCTGGAAAACATTTTTATTTTACTCTTTAAAGATTTCTCAGAATGATAAACCATTTCTGATTACTTTCGGAATATTCTGCTACTTCCTTATATCTTAAAAATGATCAAAAATGCAAAAAAATTAAACAATTTTTCATTTGGTTTGAAATTTGAAAATCGAAAGTTAACTGATGTGGAAAACTATATTGAAGCATTTTTCATAGAATCAATAACATACAAGAATAAACTTTGCATGTGTGATTGATTTAAAATGAAAAAGGACACTGTTCGAATTGAATTCTTTCATTTTCTAATCTCAACATAAAATCTACAGCGGAAAACTTCATTAGTCATGCATTGAATTTAAATCACATACGAGTATGCATAAATTAACAGACACAAGTAAAAATTTATCAAATTAATACAAATATTTGCAAACCTATTCAATAATACTTTCAAAGAAATTTAAAATTAGTTAAATTAAATCTAAACTCGAAAATATCGTCTTTAATTTCTTAGCAAGCGCTTTAATGAGTTTTTCATAACAAGACTTAAATATGTTTTTCTGTTTCTTTTCTCAAGTTCTACTTTGTTTAGTCCTTTTTGGCGTCGAGTAAAATAAATAAAAAATCAATATTTAAAATTGCATTCCATACACGTCGTCAACAAACAAATTGTAAGAAAAAGTTCTTTTTATATCCCTTCGACAAAAAAAAAAAAATATATAAAAAGGAGAAAAAAATTAAACATAAAACTGGCTAAAATAGACAATTCTTTATGAAGAAATATCTGCTGCTATTAAAACTCATAAGGAAGAAATGTATAAGAGAAAACGCTGAAAACAAGACCAAAAAGAAAATTTGTAGTTGTTCTTAAATTCTTATCACGTGCGTACTCTACTACTCTTTTTCTTTCATTTCCTCTGCAACACATTTTCCTTTCTGAATCCTGCTGCCTGTTCCATTTTATATCCTTTAAATATTATTTTCTACTAATAGTGAACATTCAGCCAGCCGTCCTTTCATTCATTCATTCATTCATCCTGTCTATGCTTGAATTTAATACCAAAAATATTTCATAAACAAAAATGAGAAATAAAAACCCATATTAAAATATTAGTGAGTCTACATACAGCCTTCATTCATTCATACAAATTGACTTAATGGCCTAAAATATGAAATGACAGAACTTTAAGTTAAATGCTTTTGCACATAAATAACAAGGAACTTATGTATATTCGCATGTAGCAGCATATTAACTACATACATTAGATGCATATACTCGTATGAGCATATTTCCTACTTAAGCTAATGACAGCACTATTTTGTATTAATTAACATACAAAAAAAATGGATGTCATTATTCGGAAACGTGGCCAGGTGTTCGCCAGGAAGGTTACTACTCGCAGTTATTCTATTGTAATCCTAACTGTATGCGATGTGGCACCGTCTTATTGATACCACATGTTAATCAAGCCCAAAGCATGCAGTTGTGGCATTAAAAAGTTTTCATTCATCCCACGATATCGCTCCCCATTCATAGTTATCGTTATGCCTTTCATTATCAAAGAATTAAGGTCCAATGATTCTTCCCGACCGAATTGCACACCAGACTGCCACTTTTAATGGTTGCAAAGGTGACTGATGAATAATTTGAGGGTTTTCTATTGCCCAGAACCGACTATTCTGTTTATTCACATATCCATACAAATGAAAATGTGTATCGCCACTCATTATGATTTTTTCATGAAAATCGGGGTTTTCATGGGCGAGCTGTAACATCCTATTGGCATATGTACGGGAGCGTAAATGGTCTATTGGAAGAAGCACTTGTATCAACTGAATCTTAAATAGAACCAAATGCAAAGCCTTGTGAAAATTTGTGGCCAAAGTTATTCTTTGAAGACCAAGCTCCTGAGCACGGCGTCGAATTGAGGTTGATGGATTGTTTTGAAGACTTTATTGAGCAGCAGTAATATTTTCAGTCGATTTGCAGTACGTTCTGGTCCATGCTTGGGCTTATTAACTGCTAAAGAAGTTGTTTTCAACAAAGGTACATATTTCACACACTCTAATTATTAAAAAAATATTTATTCAATTACAGGCCAAATGTGCATTGTCCAAAATTCTTCAGTAGTCCAGTATAAGGGGAGGGAACAGTGTTCCATCGGAAGTTGCAAAGACAAAAAGACACGGAATTATCAAACAATAAAAGATGTATTATGCTTAAAAATCTTTCGTGAACTGTAGGTGGGATGCACTTGAAATTTACAAACAGTAATTAAAACTTATTTCACTATATAAACAACCATCAAAAAACAAAACTAAAAATTAAAGGGTGTTCCGATAGTGATGTGATTTACATGTATAATGCCTAAGTTTTGATCCATAATAGGTAGACTCTTGAAATTTTCACACAAGGTGTATAGCTGTGGCCGCTATAGCAACAAAAATTAAAAGTTATAGGGTGTTCCGATATAGAGGTGTTATTCACGAATATGTGTTTATATCTTGAACTGTAGGAGGCATACACTAAAAATTTACAAACAGTAATTAAAACTTAGTTCGCTTTATAAAGAAGTCTAAAAAAAAAACTTAAAAATTAAAGGGTGTTCCGTTAGTGACGTGATTTGTATGTGTATATGGCATAGGTTTTGAACGATAATACGTAGAATCTTGAATTTTTTACAGGATGAGTATTACTATGGCCACTATAACAAATAGTAAAAATTAAAGGGTGTGCCGATAGTGAAGTAATTTACATGCACATTGACTAATTTTTTAACCATAATAGATAGACTCTTGAAATTTTTACAAATGGTGTATTACTATGACCCCTATAAAAACAATAAAAATTTAAAGGGTTTTGTCTACAGTGCCGTGTTTTGCATGTATAAGGACATATTTTTTGAACCGTAATAAGTAGATTCTTCCAGTTTGTATAGAAGATGTGATGCCATGGCCGTTATGACAATTACTAAAAATTAAAGGGTGTTCTAACAGTGACATGTTTTTCACGTATAGTAACTTATTTTTTTAATATTAATAGGTAGTATAGTATATTCCGCCATAGCAAATAACAAAATTAAAGGGTGTTCCGACAGAGACATGATTTGTACGTAAATAGCCTTATTTTTTGAACCGTAATAGATATACTCTTTAAATATTTACAGTAGATGTTGTACTTCGGCCGCTGTAACAATTACTAATATCTAAAGGGTGTTCCATCAGTGACATGTTTTTCACGTATATTACCTTATTTTTTGAACCGCAATAGGTAGGCTCATGTATATTTCTATAGATAGTATATTACCATGGCCGCTATAACAAAAATTGCTAAAATTTAAAGGGTGTTCCAATAGTGATTAAAGGGTGACTCATAAGACATGAAAAAATTAATTGAATTTTTAAAGTTGTACTAAACATAGTACGGAACCCTAAGTGTGTGAGTGTAACTCGCACTTGACTAATTTATTTATTTAATTTATATCGTCAGTTTGCAAATGCCTAGCAAATAAAAACTATGGTTTTAGGTGTTGTTTATTTCCCCATGTGTAGCATTTCTATATATTAGTTTATTGTGTTGTAAAATTATGCAATACAATTTTGCAAAAGCTACGATGCAAGACCACTTGCATAAGATTGTGAATTGGGCTATTGTATATAGTGTATAGGTTTATAAAATAATTTATATATTAAACTTAGTTGCGGGCAAAATAATTGAAAAACTAATTATTTCATTACATTCATTACATTAAAGTAAGCTTACTATAATCATTGATAAAAAGTCTATTTCTCTGTAGGTTTATTTTATGGTTAGGCTTTTAAACTTGTCGTATACCACTTTTCGCTAGGATTCAAGTTTGTTACACAAAGCCTTTCACAATAATATTCACCATAAAAACGACAAACATTTCCGATTTTATCATTTGTAAGGTCAGTGTACCACGAATTAAATTATGGTTGCCATGTAGCGTCAATATCTATAACCAGAGCTCGAAGTTACTTATACACGGTACGGTAACTGATATTCTTAAATATTCTATATAGAATTTACTCAAAAATCCTTAAAATAATAAAAAAATGTGTTCTTTTTTTCAACACTTCTTTGAAAAATTGACAATGTTATTAGTTGTATTAATGTTGCTCTGAGAGCAAATATGTTGCACTTCATTTAATGATAAAAGTATAAAAAAAAGTTTCTTTTAATTACTTTTTATGTAGAATGATTTTGTTAGAGATGTGATTGTGGATTACCTGTGAATTATATTTTTTCTCTACAGTTTTACGCAACCATTTTATTTTGAACGGAATTGATACAATTTACTTTCGAAAAATCGTGTAATGTTTGTCTTTAGCTGTGTTATTTCGAACGTAATGAGCTTTAAATAGACTGTGTATGTAGGACTCGTAAATAATTTTTTTTTTATTGTTTATATTTATTTTATATTTTTTAGCTACTTTATATTTTGTATGAAGTATTTAATGGCTTCAAAATGTTTACAAAGGAATACGAATACAATGAAATCAGTTCACGTTAGAGGAGCAATAAAACTGAATCTTACGATTTCTTACAACTGATAAGGTGCGTACAATTTTATTTCACTTTTTTCTACTTTGTTCATTTGTTCAATCTGTTATATGACAGCTCATTTTCGGTAGTAATTTTATGTTAAAAGTTTTACGTTTTTTTATTATCATTTTGTATATTTTAACACACTTTTTAATCAAAACAAATACAATGTTTATTCGGATATTTTATTATTTCATGTTGATGTATTAAAAAGTAAAAAATTTAAACTGAATGTTGATAAGAAATCAAATTTACATTATTTGTATATGAATGGTACTAAATTCATTAATGTTTGTTCAAATTAGGTTTGACTTTACTTGGGAATAAAATTGGTTTGTAGTTAATCTGGAAAAAAAATGGATTAAAACTTGAGTTTGTAAATCAACTGAAACACGACTTCTCAATGACATTGCTGAAATTCTATATTTTAAATCTAGTTACGAATTGAATTTATGATTATTTCTTATTTAGGCAACTATTGGTGTCTTTATTGGATATAGACTTTTTTTCTGTCATTCCTTTCTGGTTCCAATTATCAATATTCTGAGTTTAATTATGAACTTTTTAAATTGATTTTGATCAATCTGCCCATCTAGAGCCTGTCTGGTAGACTTTTAATCACACGCTCCTCAATGATACTTGAAAACTTACAACGAATAAAACATTGGCAGCTCAAAAAAAAATTTACGGCTGACATTTAAAAGTAAGTAATAAAAAAGCACCATATAAATGAACAAACTTTTTGTTTTAAATGGTGAAAATTTTGCCGTGATAGAGTACTCTCTCGATACCCTTATAATTTTTGCACAAAAATGTTGCTTTTAATTGCTTTTAATTGGACATATAAATGGCACAATGAACTTTAAATTTAAATAAATATGCAGTTCTCGCGTAGACAAAGAGCAAAATTTTTTGGAAATGGGATCAGGCAAACATACTATAAATGAGGAAAGGCGGATACTTAAATTCATGATATTACTAAAAAAAAGTGGCGGAAATTGCGTAATAATATAAATTTCTTTGAAAAAAAGTACAATTTAATTGAATCATAAGTTGAGAATCCCGATATATTAATTAAGAGGAAACTTCGGAAACCAAGGGATGAGCGTGCACATGCAGCTGTAGTAAGAATGGTGAAAATTGATTCAACTGATATCTTCGAACTTGCTAATATAATGCTTGTCAGGAGAAGATTAAAAAAAGCAACTTTGTTTGGGCGCATTTCCAGAAAAAAACCCACTGCTCTCGAAAATTATATTTCAAAAAGATTAGTCTTCGCCAGAACCCATTCAGAAAATCGTAAAAAAGAGTTATGGAGAGACGAAAATAATAGGAAATGACCAGAAAGGCAGGATCTTTGTTCATCAAGCTAAATAGCAAAACGGATGATGACAGCATATATACATAGTTTGGATTGCATTTTCTTGGCATGTAATAGGTCCGTTTATTTATATTAATGAAAAACAACAAAGTAGTTTGTTTTTGTTTTTTTAAGCTTTAAAATTCGGTAATATTATTCTATTCTCATTGTGATTTGTAGAATTTTATTACTCATAGAGTATTTTTGGCTTCTCTAAAATTAGGAAAAAGGTTTCCTGATGATCTGCCTGAGCAGCCAGTGAAATACGTATAGGAACTACCTCTTTTCCCCCAACAAATAAATTGCATTTTTATTATAAAACGTAATAACAAATAATTAAAGTTTTAATATTTAGACATTAAAACAAACAAATCCAGGCCAATTAGGTGGAAATTTATGCAAGACAATGACCCTAAGCATTTTTCCAACAAGTAAAAGATTGTTTTTGTACGGTGAAAATTTAAGTTTTAGATCGGTCAGCCCAGAGGCCTGACGAAGTCAAGGTTGAAATCTCAAAATTATTATAAAAATATGAGCGATATATGGTCGGCTGCACAAAAAGCTTGGTGTGGTACTCCCAAAACAAACCTTGTTGAAAGTATGGATCACAGGTGCGAAGCTGTCATCAGAAACACAGGTTCCAGTACTAAATTTTAATAATAAAGCATTAGTAGGTACAATACAATCACCAAATGCAAAATTAAAACGATTTGTTTCTCTTTTTAGGGTTCCGTAGCCAAGGGATAAAACCGTTACCCTTTTGTTTTCGCTACAATGTCTGTCCGTCCGTCCGTCTGTCAGCGCCTTTTATCTCTGGAACAATAATAGGTAGAAACTTGAAATTTTCAGAGTAGGTGTATACCTGTAGCCGCTATAGCAACAAATACTAAAACTTATAGGGTTTTCCGAAAGTGACGTGATTATGTCTTTATTTCTTGTGCTGTAGGAGGCAACCATTTAAAATTTGCAGACAGTAATTAAAACTATGTTCGCTTTATAAACAAGTATACAAAATTGAATCTAAATATTAAAGGGTGTTCCGATAGTGACGTGATTTGCATGTATATGGCCTAAGTTTTGAACGATAATAGGTAGAATCTTGATATTTTTACAGGGGGTGTATTACTATGGCCACTATAACAAATAGTAAAAATTAAAGGGTGTTTCGACAGTGACGTGATTTGTTTGAATATGGCCTAATTTATTAACTATTATAGCTAGACTCTTGAAATTTTCGCAGATGCGGTAGTAATATAAAAAACAATAAAAATTAAAGGGTTCTTCGGCAGTGACGTGATTTGCATGTATCACTAAAAATTGTAGGGTGTCCATTAGTGACATGTTTTTCACGAATATTACCTTATTTTTTGAACCGCAATAGGTAGGCCCTTGATATTTTAATAGAAAGTGTATATAAACAATTACTTAAATTTAAAACTTAATTTTAAAATTTTAGGGTTCCCCATAAGACATAAAAAATTAACAACTCGAATTTTTAAGTTATACTGAAAATAGTACGGAACCCTACGAGTGTGATTCTAATTCACACTTAACTGATGTATTTTAAGATTGTTCCATTTATGTGTCCAGTTCATTTCAGTGGTTTATATACTTAATAAATACTGTTAATTTTTTACTAATTAATTTTAATTTAAGTTTATATAATATTATATATAAATAATTATCCTTTAGAGAAAAATAAAAAACTGTTGTCCATAAATGTCCATAGCTTTACGACGTAAGACTAAATTTTAATTCTTACGTTTTCTTGTTTTTATGGTATTATTTTTGTAAAGATAAATTTTAATTATAAGTGCATTATTAAATTGTCCAGTTATTTTTTCAAAATCCGGGTTATTTTTTTCCACTGTCAAGTTATTTGAATTTTGGTATCTAGCAACCCTGCATGGCACTGATGCTATACGTTTCCTTGCTATACCTTTCCTTAATCGATAACCCTCTGTTATAGTTTATTTTACATTAGTTTTTTATAAACCAAAAAGCTCAAATAGAGAACTTTAAAAAATATAAATTTATTGTCATTTATTTCGTGGTCGAAGACCTTACTGTAAATTGCTTAGCGTTTAAAGAAAATAATAAAATTAATTGAAGTCAGAAAGACTTTTGGCCTCAGTTTTCTATTAAGAACTCATACGAGTAAGTAGGAAAAAGTGAATATTTTATCGCTTTAATTGAAGAGCAAATCAGCAAAATAGTCCTTTAAAAGCAATATCTTTCAAATATTTACAAGTTAATCAAGCACATTCGTATCTCAAATTAAACAACTTTTGTTGCTTAAGATAACTTTGATTAGCCCTAATGAATAAAACATTTTCACTTGAATGCCAAAACTAAACAAACAGATGGATGATAGGACGAACTAATAGATTCAATGAATGGTTAGTAGGTTGGTTGTTTTCTAAACAATTTATACCGGCAACTAAAATTATTTACTTGCTTATACATAAACACACCCCCTTCCACTAATACGTATTAAACCCACAGCACAATTGAAACGTTTTATTTGTGCGTGTGTGTGTGTGAAATTTAATTTTGGCTTTATTTACATTTGGTCACTACTGTTCGGTTATTGCTGTTGTTGGTCAGACACATGTGCCTTTAGGGCCAGAATCAACACTCGCTTGTTTAGTTTTTCTACTGTTTGTTTATTTGGCTGTCATCATGGCGTTATTGTCTTCAACTGACAGCAGTTTTGAATAAAAATTATTTGTACAATATATAACAGACGGACGGAAGGAAGGAAATTACCTTCAACAAATCAATACTGATGAACTTCCTTTCAATATGAACCGACAAGTTGTGGGTTTTTATTGACTACTGAACAGTTCACGTTGTTTTCGTATTTTTTTTTTATTAATAGCAACTGCAAATTATATCAGTTTAAGTAATAAATCATTAGACTTTCTTGGCATTAATTGCAAAAATCTAAAAAATCGCAATAGTGGGTGCGTGCACACATACACACATAGGTTTTTAATATTTTTTATTAGTGTTTTTTTTATACGCTAAATATTTCCACAATATGCCACATAAATCATTTACATTTTTAAATTAACAACATATTTCTAAGTAGATAATTATTAGAAAATGATTTTTATTTACACAATGTCACGTCTGATCAAATAAACACCCCATATAAATTTATTTTACATTTTATGGCTGAAGTTTCAAATGTCATTGATTATCCTGATTTACAACGTATTTAAGAAGGATTTGAAGACTTTAGGAAAAACAGTCATATTTAAAAAGAAAATTGTAAATTTTTATGTCATTTAAAGAAATGCAAACATATAAATATGAAAATCAAATTTAAACATTCATGCATTAAACACATAGACGGCAGACGCTACACAACTACAAATGACGGGACATTTTCTTCTATTGAATAAAATAAAATTGTCGCTAAAAAAAATAGAAATTAGTCTAAGTTGGCTAAAGCCACAAAATAATCGTTTTCGTATAAACATTTGTATTTTAATTTTATCAGTTTGTAGCCGGTAGCCTGATGTTGTCTATGAGTTTATTGCCTCAGTTGAAGAGTATTTAAAAGTTATTGGATAAAATTGAATTACGATTTTTTTATTGATTATTAAATTATATAATAGTAAAGTTATGTGGAGTAAATACTGAAGAATGGTACAACCTTCTTTTCTTTGTGATGTCTGGTTGGCAACTAGTAGTTTTCGGTTTCTATTAAGGCTGCATCCCTCATTGCATTTTATTTGTGTCCGCCTTTGCTCTTTAACCAATCGGTGCTTCATATTCCACCAAAACATCCACTGCCGTAATTTATAATAAAAGTCGTAACAGTCGCTTGTAATAGCGATAGTGTATAGTGATAACTCCAAGGGTACTCCAAATGAATTTAAGCACCTTTAGCGATTTTCTAGGTACTATTTTTCCACCATACGAGCTTTCATTGTAGTCTTGTTCAGATTTGTAAATCTGGCATTTGAAAGCCTGGCTATTGCAAAACCTTAATTCCTTCCATATCATTATTAGGTGTAAAAGCAAGTTTGGAGATGTGGAATTTTACAACAGATCATCTCCAATTTTACCTCTTTATGGGCGAATTTATTTCCGCTTTGGGTAGACCAGAACAAAGTTCACAGATTTGTGTATGCTAAATATCTTTTCTATATCTATGTAGACATATAATAAATCTGTAACAGAATCATTTATGAACATGAAATATTTTTTTAAAATTTTCGTTGCTGGTGCTGGTGTCTCTCTGTGTTCGCATCACATGAAAACTATTTACAGAACTCTACAATAATTTTAGAACTTTATATACATTTAAGAATTTTATATAAAGCCAATCTTGCTGAGTAATTACCCAGGGTTGGGAACCTCTGTATCAAATACATAAACCATATCTGAAGCACTGTTAAAGAAAGACACTTAAAATTTGATATGGACTACTTTCAAAATCGAAATAAATTATTGCAAGGACGCTGACGAAGTGCCGGGCAGAGCTAGTTAACAATAAAATTGTGTGATATCTTCCAAACTGTTTTGTTTAACTGGGATGAAAACTTCAAAACCATTTCTATCGGTTTTTTTTTCTGTTTCCAAACCTAAAGTAATTGCACGGCAAAAAGATATTTATCTTTAACGATAAAATTATTGAAAAAAGGTATCAATCCCAAATTAAAATCCTTTTAAATAGAATGACGATAAACTGGAAAAGCGGTGGAACAAATTAATGTGTGTAAAGGTAAAATTATATTAAAAAATAATTTTATTGTTTTTAAACGCGCATAATCCCTTTAAAATTTATTAAATAAATATTTTTTGATAATAAGTTTTATTGCTTTGATTTTACCAAATAATAAATGCCTCTCAATTTTCAAACTATTTTTCTCATTTAGGATCTAATTCTACAGAAATTGTTGCTTTGTTACATAATTTAGAATAAAATGATTTTTATTAAAGTTATTTCCACCCTTCTAATCCCTTTCAAATAATATATAAATTCATTCTTAAATAAGAAACATGATACAATGATGCTTAATTAATATTTACTTAACTTATTATACTCCTCCGTATACGAGCAGCATAATGGGGCAGCAACAATTTGGCAACCAGAAACAACATGTTACATACAATAAATATTACAACAACAAATTACAACAAATATTGTCTCTAACAATATTAAAATAAACCACAAGGAAAAATGCTTTATTAGTTTCCACTCGCAGTCGGTGTTGGAGGAAGGATGTAAGAAGTGCCTTCCGTTTTTAGCTACAAAACATTTGTTTCATTCAACTAAAAAGAAGGCAAATGTTTGTTTTGAAATTGCTACTGAATGAACGAACGTAATTTCCAAATATTAATTTATGGCCATTTAAATGAACATAAACTATAATACTTTCTCTAAGTTTGTACTGAAAAAAGGACAATATAATTTAATTTTGTGGTTGCATTAGCATGAGAATTTTTAACCCAGACCTCAATAATCCTTCGAACACATACACATGTACATTTTCTAAAACAATAGTTCACACTTGTGACCATAAAAGCCCACATGTGATTTTTACTGTTTACTGCATGATTATCCTTTTTTTTGGGAGCATGGGATGGAGTGGCTTTTTGAACAAATTGTTGTTAGATGGTAAATTTATGGCCACTAATTAGAAAATGATGAATATATGAATTGGACGGAGGGAATATGGTTAGGCAAATGGAAAAAGTAAAATATTTTTTGTTATTGAAATAAAATGAGAACTGCTCAAGAATAAAAAACTTTCTGAATTTTTTTTTTTTTTTATTCCAGTTGTCTACTTCAAGGTTCTTTACATATACTCTTACAATAAATAATCGGACTGTACGCAATAGTCTGATTACTTGAAAGCGTCATTCAATTAAATCGATATTTAATTTCCGGGGACGACTCATATAAGTTGTCCAAAATTACTTTCTTTAAGTAATTAGAAGTCAAAATTTTTAAAAATCTAGTTTATCAGCTATTTCATATCAAATAATAATAAAATAACATAATCTGAAGTAATTTGCAGTATGTAATAGAAATTAAGTTTATTTTTTGGATGCTTAACAAAATACAGTTACTGTAAGTTTTAATAGTGGTATAAGTCAGTCAGTTTTCAAAGTTTGGCAAAATAATTATTAGTAATTTTGTCATGTCTTCTGATAGTGATTCAGGTATGTTCAGGTACTCCTATTAATGTAAAAAACACTATTTATTAGTGCTGACAAAGTATTGAGTAATGGGTACCGAGTACTCGATATTTCATCATTTTTGTGGGTACTCAATACACAATAGTAGTTAATCGATACTTTTTCGAAAGTATTTTTAGAAAAATATTTACGACGATAAATCTCCTCTGCTAGTATATAAACAAAAGTATTGAGTACTATTGAGTACGCAATTGAAAAGTATTGAGTTGTATCGAGTAATTGAAAGTAGTAGAAATTGGCAGCAATACTATTTATAGTTAATTGTAGACATTATACGGCGAACAAGTATAAGTTATGCTCCCAAGAAATGGAAGCAAATAAGAATCTAAGCATGTGAGTGGTAAAGTTTTCGAAAATAAAGATTGTCTTTGATCATAACCTTATGGTATCCGGCCATTCTTTTTTGCCAAATAATCGCGATTTTATATTGATAAAAAATTGAATTATTTCTACAGCCCTGACCATTATAATAATTTAAAAGAATTTTGTAAAAAAAAGAAAGCCATTTTTGGTAGAACAAATGGCTCAGAAAGATTTCATTTCGACGAAACAACTTGGAGAATCAACGACTAATAGAAATATAAACACCAACGTCTCGGCTAAAAATACAATGGATCAGATTTCTAAAAATGCTCCATATAAGATATTTTATAAAACTTCGTTGGATGACAATTCCGAATTCAAAGTGTTGGAGACCTTTCGCCTAAAAGAGAACAGACATAATATACGAATATATTGATTTGCTTCCATCATATACAACCGTTAGACCAATAACAGGAGAAAAACGTAAAGATATGATCCCATCAATTTTCACAAACACTTTATTTCCCTAAATACTAAAAAAATAAATTACTTAGTTGCAATGTAATGAGTTTGAATAAAATGTTAATTTCTAATAAAAATTGTTCCTTGATGGTTAAATCATTTATAAAGTCAAGCAGTTAATTTTGAAAATGGTGTAAGTAATTTCAACCTTTCAAAACAAGATTTCCTTTTAAAACTATTTATAAATTTCACAATAATAATAAATACTTATGTATATGCTATTTAATATGAGTACAACGAAATTAGGCCTGTTCTTCTGTAGTGAATCGGAACGTATCTGAGGGGCATAACGCCTTCCTAAAGGCAGTCATTTTGATCCACTATCATTCCAAATATTCGTAAATGATATTACAACCTGCACCCATCATTCCAAAATAATTAGGTATACTGATGATGTTAAGCTTTAAAAGCATCTTTCAGCAAATGTATCAGAATAACGTTAACGTAACAATAATGCAATGGCCACAAATTAAAAAAGGCAAATAAATACGGTCACCAAGCGAAGTCCAAAACTCTGTTGTCATAAAATTAATAAAATTGTCCTAAAACAACTGTGTCAAAAACATACTAAATTTTATTAAACGTTGCGGAAAAAATCATATCTGGTGGTTATCGTTTAAGAATTCGTTGTAGCTTCTCTCAATTATATCAATAAAAAAGTCGAGACTAATATAAAAAATGTACCAATACTTGGAGCGGCTACATAGACTCATTAGTGAGTGGTACGCTAATCGATTAAGTTATGGATTTGGGCTCAGGGTGTTTTCTGCAGACAACCCAAAAGTTTCGCTTCAAAAAACATTATTATTCTTGTTACTCGAAAGATTGACGTAGCTCCAATAACATGAGCCCTAGAAATCCATACCAATATATAATTTTGTGCAGCTTTAATTTATTAACGTATTGCATACACAAGGTTGATAGTCATTGTGCATCAACTCTGCATTAAAAATTGGAACATTCACAAAGATCTTGTCGTATAACTTGCTAGTCGTATAACAATGAAGTTTAAAACAAATCCAAAACCGCTCCACGCTGGCCCTTTATATTATAAATCGGGGTTATATTAGATTAAAAACTAGAAAGATGAATCCGAAATTACATATATCAGCAACCAAAACTAAATTTTACAAATTTTGTTGTAAACTTCTTAGTCTCGGCTTGAGGTCAGTTGTTTTATTACAATCAAATAAAATAATTCATAAAAAGGCATTTTGTTTTTTTTTTTGAATTGCATTTTTCCCAATATTTCGATCAACTTCGTTGATCATCTTCAGGAGATCTAAAATTTACATAATAACAATCACAATTAACAATGAAACATGAAATATGAAAATAAAAAAAAAATTACTTATCTTGTGAATAATTAAAAACGAAATAAATGATTAAAAATATAAAAACGCAACTTAATGTAATATACACAACAACAACAGTCATAGGATAGGATCAATTAAGGCCACTTTTAATCAGAAACTCTGTTTAAATAATTTCTATAATACCATTTATTTTCATATAGCAAATCTAGAAGCATATAAAGGCTCTCGATAACGATTGTTTTGTCTGTTCAAAAAAATTCTCTAATTTTTAGTAAATTACTTGCGGTTCTCACTAGCAACTAGCAACTAAAAAACAAGTTATTTAACATTATTTTTTTGAAAAAGTATTTAAAAAATCTAATTTAGTAACAAATTAAGAAGGCACGACGTACCCAAAGAATTATTAGAATTTGAACCAAAAATAACTTCGTGCGGTCAAACGCACTTCATGCGTCTGCCTTTGGCCTGAAGAAGCACTATAACGATCACTGCTTGCTTTTTGCTTTCTTTGAGATTTTAAAATTGTTTCGTAATCAAATATAAAAAAAACTAAATGTTTTTTCTCAGCCATAACTTAAACTTTTTCTGTTTGTTTGTTTGTTTTTGGTTCAACATTCTTAAATTGTTGAATATGAAAGGGAATCGAACAAACAGACAAAAAAATGTTGCAACAAAAATACCAGAAATTCCAATAAAAATCGCGACCAAAACAGAGTAAAACTAGTAGTGGAAGGAAGCTGGCGGTCGGACGTTGGATCGTTCGCTATGTTGATTTAAAAATCACAACTACAACAATCACACAAACAAGTGACATTACGTCGGCAAATAAATAATACTCCAGTATACAATTGCACTTTGGCTGCAAAGATGATTCCTTTTTAACGACTGATCTTGGTGAATGATGTTGAAGTTGTGGCCTTAGCATAAGATGATGAGCTTGAGTTGAAAATGATGACAATAAGTGTGGGTTGCTAAAAAATCAGGAATGAACCAAAAAAAAAAAAATTAATCAAAACCCAATAAAAACAGAAAAAACTTTTGGTAATTTCCAGCAATGATCGCTACAATAAGCAACGCTTTCAAACAGTAGCAGCAGAATTTCACAAAAAAACCCCTCCAATAAAAGACAGTTTAAATTGATTTTGTGATATTTTTTTTTCATGTGTGTTGTTCTTGATGACCGATGTTGTTATTTTGTGGTAAAACAGTGTGATGATGTGATTTTTATTTTTATTTTTCTTTCTTTAACTCGATCTCCAATTTGAAAAATCCATGTTTTTTGCACTCTTTTTCTGTACTTTCAACACACAACACGATGATCGATCGATTGTTTGTTTTCATCAGTAAAACTAAACTGAGGGAAAAAAACTTCATATTGTTTTTGGTCTCAACATTGATGATGATCTTTGATGGATGCGCACATCAAATATCGTAACATCATTTCATTACTAACAACAGCAGTTGTATTTTGAACTAAAAAAAAAAAACAGAAGTTGACAGAAAATTACAGTAGCAGACACTGCACATGCTGCTTTAACGAAGGAATTACACCAAAAAAGTCTAAATTGTTCTAGACTGGAATACACAATCTGTAGCTAAGTGGGGCCTAAATATAGTTTTTAGAGATAAAATAGTGGTCAAAATAAATGGTTACAAAGTAGGACATCTGTGAAAATATCTCATAAAAACATTACTCGGTTTCTGTCAACATTATAACTTAATAAATATTCTCGATTTAATATATCAGTTGTAAAGAAAATTTTTCGCCATTTTCAGTTTCAATTTTAACAAATCTGATCAATAGCTTCCTAATACTTATAGTGGAGTCGCGATTACAGCGTTGTAAAAATATTTCTAATGCTTCAAGAAAGATGTTTTGCATGACGAAGAATGCAGAAAGTCTTGCAAATTTTGAATTTTGAGTTATAAATGGATAGAGATTTATTCCAAATCAAGAAGAATTGGCACGATCACTGGTAGTGAGTGATCAAAATCCCTTAATGACACTGGAAAGCAACGAAGTGAGTTGAAACAAGACAAATAATACGAATAATCCAAGCACCGAAGTAAAAATGGCCACGACATGGCAAACGTTGGTAAAATGTGATAAGACTCGTATTTGAGTGCCTCGATAGACTGATTGGTAGTACGCTAATCTATCAGTCTAGGGGTTCCGGGCTCTATTCTCGCCAAGTAGGAAGCTTCCGAGGTAGTGTTGTCTATTAAAATAATATAAGGCCCTGTCAGTTTAAACTTGCTGGGGCTCTACTACCGGGTGTGTGCTTGCATATGTCCACGAACGTCCACATGTAAATTATGTTGTATTATATAAATTACAGCATTAAGAATGCCTGCACCGTTCGCCTACCTCTTGGTGAAGGTTTGGTGCCTACCTTGCACAGTCATAACATTACCGCACGGAAGGTTTCAAATCAACCACCGGACAGAAACTTTTTGTCTCAGGAACTTTTAATTTCTATCGCATCTTAAAGTATTAGTAATTTAAATTATTTGTTAGACCCTTTCAATTTCGGGTACAAGACAAGCCTTGGGAGCCAGTTTCCCCTTTTCCATAGGATTATATTTTGTCAAGGATATCATGTGACAGACAGGCGATTTTGCAAAAGTTTAAAAAAGCTTAAGTATTTCCAAAACAATTTAAATGGCACATTGCTCTTCCCTATCTATTATTTACATATTTCGAACGGTAGTATTCGCGTTGTTAAAAGCATTACCGATCTTATAAAGAAGTCAACAAATTTATTAATTACAGAAAAAAAAATTTGTTTTCACCAATTAAAAGTTTTAAGATTTCAGATACAACTTTAATTTAATTTTTAATTAATTCAATTATTTATTTAGTTGACATATCATTTTATTTATTTTTAATCTATACTTCTATACAATTAATAAAACAGTAACTTATTTCCTGTCTGTCTGTCCGTCTTTCTCTTCGTGTTCGCATTACGTAAAAACTACTGGAAGGATTTTAACAAAAATTTGTGAGGAGGTATCTTAGTATCCTGGTACCAATATAGGATACTTTTTTCCTCAAAAATATCTTATTTCCAAGAGAAAGTGGAGAAAAGCAGTGAAAGTACGCCGATTTTTTACCGATTTAAAGGTACCGCATACTTTAAGGAATCTTTTATTTTTGAAATCAGTATATTTTAAGCAATGTTGCGCTACAGATGGCGCTGTTTTTAAATAATGAGTAACTCATTTGCGGTCTGTCTTTTACAGAGCTTTACAATGATTTTTAAAATTTTATGAAAATTTTAGAATTTCATTTAGGGATGGGTATCTTTATATACAGTAAAAAAATAAGTCTTACAATTTGGTGTGGATTACTTTCAAAGCATAATCGAACAAAATGTTGTGAGGACGCACACAGCGTGTGCGGGCACAGTTAGTTAAATATATAATTGAGTGAATTAAAAAATTAATTGAATTAATGAACATTTAACCTTAAAAATATATCACATTTCGATGTGATAGCAGAGATTTGAAACACAGTGTCATTCGAAATTAGTCACTACAACAACCTTTATATCGCTTAATATTCAAACACTTTTGAGGCGTACCGTATATTTCCCATCACGTGCTCATTTTTTATTAGTTCTTAACAACAAAAAATTAAACTTCTGCATAGTTTTTAATAGCAACATTTAAGCCTCATTAATGCAATAAAAAAAATATATAAAAAAATTCTACAAAAAAAACTCGATCTTCAATTTGATCACAAGAACATCTTCAACTTAACAGATGAAAAAAAACAAAGATTTTTATTATAGAATTCGTTACTCTGTATACACACGTTTCGATTTAAAGTAATTCCAATTGAGATTCAGTTTGTTTTATTTATTTTTTTTTTTTTAATTTGTTTTATGCACTGAAATTGTTTTTTCAACTCCCCCAGGAATCCTTAAATACATGTTACTTTCATTTTATAATCATTGATTTTTTTTTGACGGTTCGTCATATGTTTGTCTGCAATTTTTTTTCCTTCCTTCTGTAGCTTCGTCCTGTAGCTTTTGCTGTCTTTAGTTTTCATCTTTAAGTGTTATTAAACTTGTTTTATAAATCAGATGACGAATCATAATAAAATTACGAAGTTAAAAAAATCAAATTAAAAGTCAACTGATCTCTGGAAAATTAGTATCAGGAAGTTATATTGATTTATAAATTGATGGAATTATAAGTGGATTTACTGGCAGCAATTGGTAACTGTAAAAGTTTCAAGAGTTTAAAAAGCTGGGAATATCCAATAAAATTGGATTTTAATGAAAACCCAATTAAGCGGTACTTTAAGCATTTTAGTAATGAGAAAATTATTACAAAATTATTAATCACTCTATGTGTTAGGTTAGAGGCACGTTCTCATTAATTTAACCGGAAAACAACAATTTTAAGGACGGTTTTTTAAAGGTACTTGATGTTAATTAACCGTCACTGTTTTTGATAAGTAACTATTGATTTGTTGTTTAATTAGTTTTCCTATTATTTATTTCTTTATTTTTTCTTCTTATCACTACTGTATTTTCATTAGGATTATACTAACAAGAAGTATTCACATCTAGACAGAAATAGACGCATAATTTTTCTGATCATATTATCGTATGGTATTCATCAGTCTTGGGTTCGGCCAGTAGAGAAAATTTCTCACTTCCCACATGAATGTTTAGGAGGTTACCAACTGGCGACCTTATCAAGTGTTTAGGAAACATCGATGAAAAATCTCCGGACAGTATTTATACCCTTAAAAGACTTTTAACTTATATTTATTAATCATTGTGTTTTCCCAATAGTTCTAGGTTTTTTTTATCGAATCCGAACTGATAATTAAGAAATTATTTCCCGCATACAAAAAAGTAGTGTTTAGAATGCAGTGATGTTTATTTAGCATACAATAGAGCTAAAAATTCAAGGGCAAATCTAGTTTGACATTATCGACGGCTTACAGAGTAAAGCTTTATATGCCCTTAGTCAGCGATGACAATTTCTGGGACCCAAATTGCAATAAAATGCATCCAAATAGGAAGAGGAGGCTTTTCAAGTGCAATTAAACATCGTTTTATTTATCGACATTATCAATAACATTTCTCTCTTTTACAAATAGAAATGAGCATTTTCGGTCTTGCAGACTGAAATTTAAGTGCTACCAAACTTAAATATGCCAATTTAGTACAAATCCGTGTAATATCATTTGGTAACACCTGCATATATTTTCTTCTTTTTCGGCCTTCAACAATCCTGCACGAATTTTTAATAAACTTTCAGTAATTTTAAAAAAAGTATTATTGTATATTTTTTTTTATTAAAAATACAAAAAATTGTATTGAAAAAAATTTTTTTATTATTCTTTTTATTAAAATAACAAAAAAATGTGTTGAAGAAAAACACTAAGCAATAAGGTCTGCTTTTTAAATTTTGTAGGAGCAATTTTAAAATTTATTAATTAATTACAAAAAAAATAGCTTATCATCTATCAAAAGTATGCAGGAGTTGCAATTTATAAGTTGTGAAAGAAGTTTTAATGATTTTGAAAAATAGCTTGTAGTTTCTTAATTTTTTTTTTTTTTTCAAATGCGATTAGACATTGAAAAATGATAAGAAGAAAGCCATTTCGCTATAACTTCATGAAAAATGGTACAAAACAGTTAAAACTTTGCACATGAGTACTTTGGAGTAGATAGATTACAAAGGTGAAAATAACTTAAATTTAGTTTAAGTCGACTTAAGTACTTATTCTTTATAGCCACAGATTTATTATAAACTTCAAAACATTTTTTATGCAGGGGCTCTTTGAACTTCTTGCACATAAATGGAGATTGGTAAGTGTATTGCTTTTCTTTTTGAGTGTTTTGCTCTTGACTCCTATGCTTTTATTTTTATATTTATTTTCGAAAGAAAGAAAATAATAATAATAGGAAAACTTGTTATTCACAATTTTTTTTACTCATTTTTGACAAAAAAAAAAAAAAAAAACAAAATATAGAGAAAAACTTTTTGATTCTATTAGGTTTTTTTATGAATTGTATAAAAAATGGATTTCTTATTGATTTCATTAGACTACCTAATTGTTTTTTTCAGAAAGGTATTCTTTATTAATTTCATTAGGATACATTATTGATTTTTTCAAAAAGGATTTTTTGATTGATTTCATTAGGTTCCTATATGATCATGTGTAAATCATCTTTTTAATTTTTTTTAATAAGTATATATTCTTGATTATATTCGGGTATGTTCTGTAATCCGAAACCGAGTGAAATTGAAATCGAATAAATTTTTAAAGAAAAATATAACTTAATTGCGCCTATTATTTTAAAACATTAGCAATCAAGGAAGTTATGTGAATGATCTTTAATCAAATGTATAAAAAATAATATCAAAATGCTGTAAGATTTCAAAGTTATGACAATTTAAAAATTTCATTCGGATTCAATTTCACTCGTTTTCGAATTACAGAACATACCCGATTATCTTTCTTGTTATTTCTTCTATATAAATCAACATGGAAACTATTTGTTACAACATAAAATATAAAATATACATTTGGTGTAGTGGTTAAGTGCGTGCCTACAAAACGAAGCACACTAGGTTCGATTCTTGGCAGAGGACGAACAAATTTTCAACATGGTTTTTCGGGTTTTAGAAAATAAGTGGCTTTCAACCCCCTCTAGACAATCCATCAGAAGAAGCTACTCTGACCTTCCACCCCCTGGAAAAATATAGGATAATATGAAGGGAATATAAAATGTCAGGCAATCCATCCGCCACCACAAAACAAGGTAGAAAGAAATCATAGATTGATTAGCAAAAAATTTCAAAGGAGATTTGTTTTTATAAAAAAAAAAACAAGATAGCCTAATAAAATCAAGAAGAAATCCTTTTCGTAAAAAACAAGAAGAATACCTAATAAAAACTCTAAGTTTTCTTCTTGATTTTTTCAAAAAGATTTTCGTTATTAAAAAATAAGACTTTCTTCTTGAAGAAAAACCATAGAGATACTTTATAAAGTTTGTTCTATTTTATTAGGTATTTAGACACTGTTTCTTCTGTGTGCATCAATCGTGTGGCGGGAGTTTAGATTTCTTCAACTGCTAAACAAGGGGTACGTGTATGGTTCTGCAAGTCATGTTACAAAATTGCTATAAAATTGCAAGTTTTAATTGAAATTGCAAGCTCTTCGACATTGACTTCTTACGACACTTATGTGCATTTGTAAGAGGATCCAAACTATCAAAATAACTACATTATCTTTCCAAATTACGTTAAAAATTCAATTTGCTCGATCAAACATAAAACCATATTCTCCTTTTGGAACACTTATATCTAGCTACGGTATAATAGCGAACACTACACTTTAAAACAAATAATCCAAATGTAAATAATATATGCATTGAACACAAGTGAGAGTGCTATATTCGGAAGTTCCGAATATTATATACCCTTCACCATGGTGATCACCGTTTTACCGAACAGCCCTATACGACTACATTCTACATTCATTATGCCTACAATGGTCAGATCAAAGCGAATAAAGGATTAAAACTTAAAAAAGCGAACCCTATATTGACAAGTTCGCGGTAATGGGTCAGCTCATTGCGTTTACGATACGAACAGAGCAATAGTATGGTATGAGTAAGCTGTATTCAGTAAGCTAGTTTGTGTTTGAGTATGACATGCTCATGAGCTTATGAGTGCGCCCTTTAGAGAGTTTGCTTATGCAACTGTTGATTAAACAGTCAAGTTAAGTGTACTGAAGTAAGGGGTGCAGCCATTGTAACTATGTATCCACGCTTTTTCTACACAGAAACAATATTTTGCACGCACCAATTACAGGTTTTAATTAGTTTTAAATTAAAGTTCAATTAATTTTTTAATTGATTAAAATATAAAAATTTCCTAATTAAACAAATAATTGAATCAATTAATTATTAAGTTAAATTTTAATCTGAAACCAATTAAAATCTTTAATTGGTGAAAATATTTTTTTTCTGTGTATCCTAAATTTGTAAGTACGTTTCTTTTAAACAATTTAATATACAAAAGCTTTAATATATTAAGATTAATATATTAAAGCTTTTAAAGCTTTAAGATTAATATATAAGCTTTAATAATAGCTGCTTCCTTAAAAGAAACAGTTTGGCCACTTTATCAGATTTTAATATTGATTTTAAGTAACTCGGCACTGTTGCTATTGTATTTGTTGCTCAGTAATAGGTTGACATAAAAAATGCAATAATCAGTAAAATGTTGTTAAGCAAAGTTAAACATTGTTACAACACAAATGATTAGACGACAACGAATATGATGATGACGATGACGATGAGCAAATTCAATGTTTATTTCAAATGTTCAAATAACTTTTTACAAACAAAAAATACGAGACATATTTACAAAAAAAAAAAAAACAATAACAAGTTGCAACATACATAACTTTTTCAACTCTGAACAGTAAGTTACAGCCACTTAAACACACATACATATGTACATTTATTAAAGGTTTATTTGATCATCCTTTCATTTTGCAAAAAAATATAAATTTAAAAATCGATGTGTTTATAATGATTGATACGATGATAGTGTGGTGTTGTTGCTGTTGCTGTTGCTAGTAGTTGTATTACGTTCGATGATCAGTGATGATGCCACAATGATGTATGTTATCCATCTATAAGGAACTTTAAGTTGGCTCGTGTGTCTGGGCGCAGCAATTGTCATCAGTTTTGAGACAACCAACTATCCATCCATCTATCTAAATCAAATCGAAAAATCTACTGATTTGGGGCAGAGCACTGAAGTAATTTATTCGTCAATAATGAGATTAGACTGCAGTTAATGGCATAATCGTATTATGCTCGGTCTGTGGTTGTTTTAATATTTCAGGAGTACGTCTGCAAAAATTAAACGCAATTTCTTTCTCAATCAATGCACTAATTTAAATCTACAAACAAACCGTTGGTCTTTTTAGAGAGAGTTATTAGGAAACGCTAGGCTATTTATGCCCATTGAGATGTCCCGACGACCATCTACCCACACTATTCCTTATAGAACTCCAGTAGCTTCAGTTTGTAAGCTTTTGGCAAAACCTAGTAGGCTTTACAGTGCCGCATCCCTGAGACAGAACAGGTCTTTACAAAATCGTTGACTCAGAAATTTGAGCCTGAATTTTTGAAGAGCCGGGAAGGTGAATAACTGATTCCTCCTCATTATTCTTACAAATTCTGCAGCTCCTACAACGAGAGATTCCATTACGCTCTGACATACGTTGAATCATACAGCGCCTGCTTTTCTTGTTGATTGAGGGCTAAAGAATTTTACACAATATGCCGTTTGAGCCGTTTCCTTGTGACGATGATTTCTCAGCTGGGGTATAACTCACCGATACCAGCACGTACTGCCACATACATTTATTTAATGCGCCTTTGAGGAAAGAAAAACATCTGCTAGCGACTTCTCTTTAACACACGCGATGTATCCGGGCAACAACGGAAGACCAATCACCGCAGGAAACTCTGTTGACATTGCTTTACGCCAAAAGATTTAAATCTTGCAAAAGCAAATGCACACCCTCTTTGCTAAGCCAACTTACTCCTTGACTTGGATAGCGATCCTGCGGGATACTCCGAGGCTATGTCCACACAACAAGGCAGGTCTGGATTTTTGCAAAGTTTGGGCAAGCTCGAGCCGTTTCTCGCACATTGACCGGCCATCTCGTTTTCACGAATGCCTTTAAACCCCACTATTCGTATACAATGTCATCAAAGTAGGTCATCTCGACTGCACTACCTTTTCGAATCAAGGGTCTTAATAACGGCTAGAGTGTCCACGAGTTGTAGAGTTATTTGTAGTCAACGTTTTTTTGTGCATTTATTGAAGGTATTAAATGCTGAATCATCAAAATTCATCCACATTTATTTGTGCTTAATTTTCCCGTAGCTAAACCCGCCTTCATATTTGGCGTCTACATTCGCAAAAGGATGATTCCTGCTCCCTTTGTCTATATGTTGCAATTTTCGATGGAGTATTTTGAACTTGTTGCTTTGTTCTAATCCAGAGCAGTGCAATACCTTGGGCTAGATTCATCTGTTAGATTGCTTTGTGGGTTGAGAAAGGAAAAAAAAGCAAAATTTTGTACCGATCGATTATTTAACCAAAAAAAAAAAAATAAATATTTAAGATTAAATTTATCAGTTATTTCAGATTTTAAATGTCTGTGTTTGAAGTGAGTGTTTGCACAACGCTTTGCTAGATATGTATTAAACTTTTGACTATTTATGGTCAATTGTTGTTTAGTATTTGCAATTTTTTGCGAATGTTTGCGAGTTGTGTTTGCTGGCAGTGTTTTCGTTAAGATTTTGTATTTTTAGTTTTTGTGAGTTGGTGTGCGACTAATTGGATATGAAGGACCTTAAATAACCGATCACTGTTCTACATAATTAGCTTTATAAACGAACGGCATGCAGTTATGGTGTAAAACATAACAAAAGATGTCAGTCAGTCAACCAGTCAGTTAAAATGAGCGAGGCAGGCCAACAAAAATCAGTTACATGCTTACTAACTAACCAACCAAAGCAGCAAACTCATAGAGTTTAGCAGGCAGACCAGTCTAAGGCAGCTAGCCACTCAACAACATTTCAGTCACTCAGTCATCGAAGTGGTACATGAATCGTTGTTATCTATAGAATTAACAGACAGGAGCTAGAAAAAGAGTAAAACCTCAGTATCAAACTAATATTGAAGAAAAGTCTTAAAGTGTAGTTTACTGAAGTTGGGAAAGAAGATTGATGTTATTTTTTTTTTTGTTTTTTTTTTATGAATTTAAAATATTTTTTGTTTAAAAACAAAAAAATGTTGTAAATCATCGGTGCAACAGATTCTTTGATAATTGGCAAAAATATAAATAAATTTCCTATGATTAGGTAAAGGTTTTAAAAGGGTAAATTTTAATAGTTCCTTGCTCATACGATTGTTAAAAAGTCTTTAAAAGGAAATGATATTGAAAGATTTTCCATAATTATTATTTGCTGCTAAGTGATACAAAAAGCAAAAAAAAAACAAATAATAATAATTATTAAAGCAAAAATTTCACACCTTTTAGCAAATTTGTCAATTGTGTTGGTTCTTGAATTTTTAGTTTTCAAAAAACAACTGCAACAGCAAGAAAATCAAAAGCTAACTTGAACTTGGAAAAATATTATTTAACATGTACAACTCGTATGTTTAACGAGATACGTGATAGACATATTCAACCACCGACGACACTGCCGCCACCAACACCAACACCATACTACGACCAACAACCAAACCAAACCAATCAACCATCCATCCATCCTAAACATCCATCCACCAAACTCATCCATACAATCAATACCGTACTCGCACTAACAATTCATTCATTCATACAATCATTGTTATTGATTTTATTTCTTAGTTTTGTTTTTAATACTTTTATTTATTTTGTTGATTTTCTTTGTTTTCTTTTTGCTAAAAACCAAAACCTAAAATCCAAAATAATAAAAAAAAAACAAAAAACAATTGCCAATTGTGCAGAAAACCTGTCCAAGTCCAAGAAAACACATTCGTTCCACTGCCACTGTTTTGACAAACTGTAGATGACAACTGTGTTGGTTCGTTGGTTGCTTTTCAATTCGTACAATCGAAAAAAATAAAATAAAATTGCGTGTGAAAATATCCATTTCAAAAGATACGTGATATTTTCAATTTCAATGATTTGAGTTTATTAATCTTTTTTTTTCTTTCTTTCATTTTTTTATACTTATTTTGGAATATGAAATGTAAAAGCTCGAATCAATTAAATTTAAAATTTACAATTATTTGTATAACCAAATATTTATTAAGGAAAACATGCAAATGTTTCTTCAAGCTTTTCTTCCGCCATTATCGTTTATTAAAAACAAAAGTCAATTGGTGAATGCATTGAAGACGCTACTTAAACCAAAAATCAGCTGTGTAAAATTGCTAAAGGTTTTAATGTCTTAAGAACAGTTTTTTTTAGGTCGGTCTATATTCGGTATAGCGATGGAAGAGTGAACGTTTTTGTTTTCAAGAGTTAAATAACTTATTGTAGACTCGTCTTACCGTCAACAAGAATAGATACAATTATTGGATATAACTTAATAATTTGTTTTAAAGGAGCTCAAGGCCTTGGAATGGACTAGATTTAAACGAAATTATTTATATGTTAGCCGCTACTCAAAGCAAACAAAAACAGGTAAGAGTGCTATATTCGGCCGTGCCGAATCTTCTGTACCCTTCACCACGGTGATTTTATTTATACAGACATGTACAGCATTATCCATATTGTTGACTCTTTTTTGAGAAAAAACTCATTATTTATGGTTTAAATAAATAGAAGACAGCGGCTTCGCAGCTAAATGAAAACAAATTCCGTTGGCTACAATTGTCGCCGTGTACTTAATAATATTGGAGACAACAGCTACAACTTAAACTCTGACATTGTTGTAGAAATACAATAGGTGTTTTTATAAAATTAAATAACTTTTTCATAAAATGAGAAATATTTCCTCCAAAACATTTTGTTTGTATATGAATTTGTAATTTATAATTTTGTGACATTTTCTTTTGTTGAATAAAATAAAATTGTCGCATACAAAAATATAAATTTGCCTAAGTTGACTACAGCCACAACGGCGGTCGTGTAGCTTTGCTGGCTTCCAAATAATCGTTTACCTATAAACATGTGTATTTTATTTTTGACAGTTTGTTGTCGGTATCCTGATGCTGCCTGTGCGTTTAATGGATCTATGTTTTAAAACAGATATCTCATCTATTTAAAAATTAAACGTATTTAAAAAAAATGTTACTCTATATATGTACATACATATGTATATTCTAAATATTAAAAATATGTTATGTTACACTCATGATTTTCATTTTCATAGAAATATTGAAATTTTTTTGTTAATATTTGAATAATTGTTTGTAAAAATTTTTGCAAAAATTTTTTGTAAAAATATTTTGAAAGTTTTTTAAAAAAAAATTTTCGGAAAAAATTCTGTAAAAATATCTTTTAGAAAATGTTTTGTAAATTTTTTATAAATATTTTTAAATTTTTTTTTTTTAATTTAAGATCTTCCAAAAATCTATATTGAGTTAGAGTGCTCAGACTAAAGAAAACATAAGCCCTTAAGAACAATTTACTAATATTGACCCCCATGTGCCTTTCAACTACTCCTGTTTACCTGTGGGCACACTGTGGGCACCCTGTGGGTCCATTGGCTATCTCTATCTGTATTGCTATCTGTAAAGTTCTTTAATACAAATCAAATCAGAAAAACCTTACCGGCCTAAAAACAAACAAAACTCAACCCTCGCAGGGGTTATTGATCTGTCGAGATCTGTACGCACTCCTTGCGATCTACCTATCGCGGTCGAATATTTATTTGACAAAAAAATTATGAGTTTGAAAAATAAACTGTTTTTCATGTTTAAAGATGATTTTACTTCTAGAAACTTTCGAAACGCAATAATGTTTATTTAACACCTTTTTTTTAACAAATTTTATTTATTCAGAAAAAATTATTATTTTGCAAAAGAACGAATAAAACAAATTGGCAACTGTGTCATAATACTTTCTAGATTCATGTAAGTACATTGCCACCTAAAATTCTTCAATAAGTTGCTTAAGCATTTGACAGACTTTTAGTTCATTTTTTGACATTAGCTTGAGCCAGCTTATGCACATTATAATTGAGCCTTCAATTTTAATTATTATCGATCGAATAACAATAACAGTTTTTCTTTTTCACTATGAGATTTTGTTAAAAGACTTCTTTCTTCCACTGCACAGTGGGGAAGAATCAAAATATTTTGGAACTAATTCAGCCAGTTGTAAAGGGCTAGTGCTATTAATTGAGATGTGTATCTCAGAAGTATATGAGCTTAAGTTTTGACGCTGGACACCATCCAATTGCCAGGGGTGGCGCTATGTGATCTCAAAGTTGGGAACATCGCCTGTGCAAATTCTTTTCAGCTTGCCAGATCTTCAACTTTTCTTCGATTTTTAAAAATACAGTAAGAATATTAAATTTTTTTAGTATTTTTTCTGTAAAGTCCACACTTGGACTAGGGATCATGAAATACTTTCATTAATAATTAGGCTTTAAAATTTAAGCTTCTTTTTCTGATTCCAGCTTTGGGATTTAAAACATATAGGCTAAAGTCAAAACTTCGATGTAAAATAAGTGAAATAGATTTTTTTTTATGAAATTTTGACTTTTTTGTGAAATATATTTAAAAAAAAAATTAAATTTTTCGCAGTTTTGATTTTGACCCATATATAAAGCAATCAGATTTATTATTTGTTATTATCATTTTTCGGTACAAATATTTTATCAATAGAAGGTTTAGATTTTAAAAATGATTTTCGGATACAAATTGAAGTAAGGCTTAAGTTCGTTTTATTGTCTCTAAGTTTATGGAATATTAATTACAAATTAGGTGATTAATTTTAAAGAAAAAATGAGAAAATTTTATTTTTTAGACACTAGCAGAATGTAATGGATTTTCTGGATAGCTCATCCGTCTTCAGCATTCTTCGTATCTATCTACTTTGGGTAGTTTTTAGTTGTAAGCATCATCTATTTAACCAACCAAACTCAGATAAATACGAGAAAAATAATATTTAATCATTATCTTTAGTTGGTGAAAGCGCAGTCTACCACAACCCAAAGCTTCCCTCTTGTTTGATATTTTTCTTGAATTTTTACCATCTTATATTTGTTGTTGCCTCAGCCAACAACAGCTTCGGTTAGCAATGAATGCAACTTTAGTTTGTTTATTTTAAACTAACATGCGTTTTTAGTTGATACTAATCCAATGCAGTGTTGAGATTTATGGTACAATTGTACAAAATTTGGTACAATCGACACATCAATGGTACACTTCATGTTTTTTTTGGTACAATTTCATATACAATTTATACAATAAATAATTTTAATTAATCAATATTTTGAATTTTCTTACAATAATAAACATTTCTAATTTCATCGGGGGATGTGGGCCACTTTTTTAAAGCCTTAATCCTTTATTTGCTTTGATCCGACCATTGTGGGCCTAGTTAATGCGGCAAAACTGTAATCATCGTGGTGTTGCTGTTGCCAACCCCTCATAATTTTTTAAAAATAGTACTATATACTTACTTTCAGATTATTCACCCCCACCCCCACCCCCCATAGTTCTATAACCCTGACAAGAACTAACTAAATTTAAAAATTCTTGATTTATGTTCAGAATTTTTACTATTTACCATGATAACCCTTTTATGTATAAGTAATAGACAATAGCATTTTGTATTTGACCTTTTTGCAGCGCCTAAATCAGTTTTCGGCAGTATTCAGCTGTATATATATTTTTTGAAAATTTTCGGGTATGAAATCGTATTATATGACTGTTTGATTGTTCTTCCAAATGACTCCAGGCATACTCTACTGGATTAAGTGTTTTGTCCTCTTTTAATGTCCAGGTACAGTTTGCATGTTTTGTTCACTTAATAAAAAATTTTGGTACAGTTGATGCAGCTTTGGTACAGTTTTATTGTTGGGGTGGTACAATTTGAACATTATCAAATCCAAACACTGATTTAGTATCAAACCACACTATGTTACGTTAACATGTTTAAGCGGTGCCTTGCTATTATATTAATAATAATTTATACTAATTTATATCTAAATTTTAATCCACGAAAATAATAAATATAGTTCGACTTATTAAAATTTAAATATTCAAATAAATTAGTTGATATATAAAAGTAAAATAAGTTATGTTTGAATAAATGTACAATTTGTGACAGTGACCAGTCGTGCATCCGTTTATTAGATTGTAGCCTGTTTATTTTCATTAAAATGGTTCCGCTTGTAGAAGCTCTCCCTGAGTAGCCCCTTCTTATTTATATTTATATCTATCTACATCTTTGCCTCATTTTAAATTTTTATTATAGTTCATACATACATTTACTATTCATCAACATTTTCTTACTAAAGCCCCTTTTCGCTGCTGGTTGTGCTAACACAGCTTGCAAATAATAATAAAAAAATTCTAAATCATTTAAATTCCTTGTAATGATTATAATCAAAACATATTTACTCAAAATATTATGCTAATAATATTCTTTGATTGGCTGTCAATTTTGGCAAATACTATTTTTATTTTTTGCACAACTAAACAAAGCTCCCACCCACCCACAATTTTGCAACTAAAGCACCTTTTTATAAATAATAGATGAATTTATTTGTATGCCGCAAATGCAAGAAAACCGCACAACGCACACCACACATAAAGCAAATCCATAGAGTAAACAACAGCATTAGAAACGCGGCAATATGCCAAGAAATTTTATTTATGAACCCAAGTGATCCAGAGAAAACATGTATCTCAGTTACCCTTTTTTTCTGGCTTAATCTCTGGTTTTGGTAAAAATATTTTTTGTTACATTTTTTATTATTTATAATGGTGTTTCTTTATTATGGATTCATAAGGGCAACCGTAATATAAAAAATTCCACCAAGTGTTTGGTAAAGCAAAAAAAAAAAATAAATTCGCCAACATAGAATACGAAAGAGGCTGACTAACAATTTACGGGATTTGTTTTCTCAAGTGTTACAATTTTGTTTATTGCCCTCGCTAAAAGGCTTGTGTTACTTACTTGTAGTTATGTTGTGTTGCAATCATATGCGGCAAGTTGTAGTGCCAAGTGTTTTGTGGTTAATGGATTTTCAATATTATTTTTTAGGGTGCGAATAATCCGTATTAAGTATTTATTGCTTTATTTTATTTTTTATGATTTCCTTTTGAAGTTTTTTTTATTATTTTGATTTAGATAACGATTGCGTTTAAAACTTTTTGGGTAAAACAATTGTGTGAATTTTGGTGTAATAATCTCTTTTTAATCTATTAATTGTGAATATATTATTTTTGACAGAAATTCTTAAGGCAGGATCTACATATGTTTCTCTTTCTTTATGTATTTTTGAGAATTTTTTTTAACAAATACCTATAAAATTCTAAGGGATTTTTGCTTTTAAAAATATACATTTTACAAAGGTCCCCCGCAGACTGCAGACTTTTTATCGGCCGATAGGTTAGTAAGGTTGGCCGAGAGATAAGTTCGAATGGAATCAGAAAGCCCATCAAACTTTTTTATCGGCAGATTCTATATCACTAATAGTGAAGCCGGCCAAACTATTGGCCGATAAAAAGTCTGCAGTCAGCAGGGGCCCTGAGCTGGCAATGTGACAAATTGCCAATATGCTAATTATTGTAATGTATTTTTGCAACTTTATTCGGCACATTTTACGCGAAGGCGTCCAAAAGTCTTTTTCGTGGGCCCCTATTTTAAATTTAGAAAATTCACAACAAAGCAAACACTTTAAAATATTAGAAATTTAAACTTCAATTCTCCATTGTAATAAATTTTCTGCAAACGGGGTGATTCGAAATACTCTTTATTATTATTTAACTAAAATATTTTATATCCTTCACCACAGGTGAAAAAGGTATACTTATATAAGTTTGTCATTCCGTGAGTAATTTCTACTAATATTCATTTGCGATCCCATAAAGTATATATGTATATTCTGGATCCTTATACAGAGAAGGGGATTAAGTGATGTCCGTCTGTGTTCGATTGAAATCATCTTTGCTAAGGCACCAGAAGAGATTCAGAAATTTAAGCCCACTAATCTGCCAGGCATTGTTTCTAAAATCTCACTATTGCAATTCAGCAACATGAGGCTATGTCATTCGAGGCTGCGGGTAAAACACCTATATTTTTTCATGTTGTTTTTAATTTTTTTTTTTTTGGTAGTAATGATTTGCGTTTGCTTTTTTTGTTATTAATTATTTGACGGCGACCAATATATCGCATACATATATTCTGTAGGAGGGGGTTATTGCTTTTTTTTGCTTTGATTTACATTAAATGTCTTTATAGAAAGCAATAAATACAGAGGTGGCCACTGGGAACCAGGAGCTTCTTGGGGGCGGGGGGTTAGGAATATTTTTTCAAATGATTTTTCCTTTAGTCTGACCATTCTAAGACAATAAGGATTGCAGGAAGTTCCTTAGGAGCCCAGGAGGAGGGCACTAGGACCTTTTCGAGGGGAGGTGTTCCTTTTGGATTAATATTGCGCTCGTTTTTCTTCAGTCGTTTTTATTTTTTTTTTACGTCAGTCAGGGGGGGCGGTCAGTACCCCCTTCTAGTAGCAGAGCAATATTGAAGTTCTTTTCTTCTGGTTTTTATGCATTTTTTGTTTCGATTATGTTCACACATAAAAGACCAATAAAGTTCAGGAGAGCTCAACGGTCAACAAGAGATATCGGGGAATGTGGGCCACTTTTTTAAAGCTTTAATCCTTTATTTGCTTTGATCCGACCATTGTAGGCCTAGTTAATGCGGCAAAACTGTAATCATCGTGGTGTTGCTGTTGCCAACCCCACATAATTTTTTAAAAATAGTACTATATATTTACTTTCGGATTATTCACCACCCACTCCCCTCCCCTCTGGAAATAATGTCCTTATACGCCAATGTGCGTCTTTGTGTATTAAGGGTTTTTCTAAGAACCAGTAAATGAAAGTATAGATAACCAAATAATAGCTTGTCCACTTAATACAGAAAAACTATTTTTTAAATCAAATGCGTAGTGTCGGAGTAAAAACACTTGCTTAGATCTCAGCAACAGTACAACCTATTAGGTCCTATCTCTACCACCAAGGGTACAAAAAAATTTAAATTGGTTTCGAAGATTCCGTGTACGAATATTGCAATATGTGTTTTTAATATTATAAATATATTGCTTATTACTGTTAAAAGAAATTCTAGTGTTTTTCGTTAATTAGTTTTTATCTTTAAAAATTATTTAAACATGTTTGACTATAAGGAACCTCTTCAACGCCTTAACTGTAAATGAAGTTGTTAATTATTAAGGCATACTTGTCTTACATTTTTCACACAAACTTTTTTCGTGATGATTCGTTTAAGTTTGTTGAAACAAGCAAACAATGACAACAAGACTTATTTGTACCTTGGGACGAATTGTAACAAGAATAATTTACATACAAACAACTGGAAAAAAAAATTTAAATATCACAGGACAACTTTTCATTCAATTTTGTTTTTTTTTTTTGCATCAAAAAGGAAAATTGATACCATCACAACAGAAAAGAACAAAGTGTATCATTTTAATAAAGTTGTTTGAACTAAAAAAAAATAAAGTACAATGTAACTGAGACAGCAGTAATATAAAAAAAATAAAAAATATTCAAAATAAAAATCTTAATAAAATTTATGACATTTTACCTCTGAAAAACACACACACACTCTTACACCAATAAATTGTGAGAAGGATATACATAGAAGAAGTGGGCCATAACTTTAAATGTTTGCGATGGTAGTTAATTAATCATTTTTACCCAAAAGAAAATTTTTATATTTTTGCTGCAAAAAGAAGAGAAAGAAATGAATGTCTCTTGAGATAATGTCAACATAAATGGTTTTGGCAATTTTGTGTAATTTCTTGTGAATTATTTACATTTATTTGTATTTACGACTGCGAGTTTAAATATTCATTCATGCTGATCTGCTGCTACACTTTAGCTTCCTTCTATGATGGCAGAGAATTTGTATTAAATGGATAAGAAAGTATTTAAATGGAAAAATATGATACTACAATAACCGTGAAAAAGCTGAGAAGCATGGTTTTTATATTAAAGGGTGCACCAAGCCAAAGTGTTATTTGGTAGGGTGAATTTTTATTTTTTTGTCAAAATTTATTTATTGTATCTTTAATATTTTGAACTAACAATAATTACTCGTATCTCAAATCTAAAATAAAATATACTTTTTAAGTCCAGCCAGTGCTAGACAAAAATAATGTTTGTTTCACGGATTTTGCAATCATTTGCGGGTCATCCCTCTAATGTACGGCCAAGAAAAGCAGTATTTCTTCTTTTTAGTCGAAAGGGTTTGGATGAGATTCAAGCCTCTTTAGATATGTGACTGCGTGTTTCGCTATTTCTGCTTTAACTGATGGCATGTTTAGGTCTTTGTGGATGTTCGAATTTTTTATATACCAGGGAGCAGATGTAATAATACGTAGAATCTTATTTTGACGCCTTTGAAATTTTTCTACATTGCTAGCTGAGGCAGTGCCCCATAACTGAAACCCATAACACCAAATTGGTTTAAGGATCGACTTGTACAGTAGGAGTTTACAATCTAAGCTCAGGGTGGAGTTTCTGCCAATAAGTCAATTTAGTTGTACTGCTTCTAGTTTCATTTGTGTTAACTTGAAATCAATGTGGCTTTTCCAAGTAAGGCGACGGTCAAGATGTATACCCAGGTATTTAACGTCTGAAAGCTGTGGTATTATTTGGTTATTTATGCGAATAGGAGGGCATGAGTCCCTACGCAGTGTGAAAGTTATGTGAGTGCATTTTTGCTCATTCACTTTTATTCTCCATTTTTCTAGCAATTTTTCAAAATTGAGTATGTGGTCTTGTAAAAGTTGTGATGCTTCTTGGGCACTTACATGAATACTTAAAAAAGCTGTGTCATCTGCAAAAGTTGATGTGTGGACTAGGGTGCTAATTGGCATATCTGATGTGTACAGTAAATATAAAGTTGGTCCCAAAATACTACATTGGGGAACTCCGGCTTCAATGAGCTGTGGCGAGCTTAAAAAGTCACCTTCTTTTAGTAAAAACTTGCGATTCGTTAAATAATCTTTTAAGAGCTTATACAAGTTTTCAGGCAAGTTCAGCTTTAGCTTAAATATTAGGCCTTCGTGCCAAACTTTATCGAATGCTTGAGAAACGTCGACAAAAAGCGCAGAACATTTTTTTTCTTCAAAGGTCGTTTTAATTGCATTTACTAATCTGTGTGTTTGTTGGATCGTGTTTTCTAAACCCGAATTGATGGTTCGGAATACATCCTTTTGCGCTAAGAATTGGATTCAGCTTAGTTATTAATATTTTCTCAAATAACTTTAACACGTTTGATAAAAGGCTTATAGGTCTGTATGATTCTACTTTTGTGTGGTCTTTTCCTGGTTTAGGAAACATAGTTATCAAAGAGACCTTCCACTCTGTGGGAAAGTACTCAAGACGTAAGATGGCATTAAAAACAAACAGAATAATTCTGCGACCTATACGGGGCAACTCAACTAACATATTGTTACTAGTTATATCAACGCCAGGGGCTTTTTTTCTTCAAAAGTCCAACAAATAAATTGCCTTTTTCGGTATCATTCCTTGCCCAGTCTTCACAAGAAGTTCGTAAGGGAGGCTTACGTACGACCGGTCTTTTAAGGTTCCTACATGCACGCCATAATGAATAATCTGATTGTGCAGTTGCGTCGAGGTCTTCCAAGTAATTTTTCAGAGATGCTACTCTTCGAGATTCTAGCAGCTGTCTTAGCTTTTTCGTGCAATCTTTAGGTGTAGATTTGAGTTGAGGAGATCTGTGTGCTTGCCACTCTCTTCTAATTTTTCTTTTATCAGCCAAGAAGCGCTCGACATCTACAAAATAAATTTGATTGTATCTAGCTGGAAGTACTCGACTTCATTTTTGTGTTGGCGTAAGCCGTTTGCGTTCCAGAAACATATTTTTAAACAGTTCATGGTTTGTTAAGTACCGCCTGCAACATCACAGATTGCATGCGAACCATTTCTTGCATAATGCTGCTCATAGACCCCATAAAACTGTTTAACTGTTTGGTAGGATGAATGAAGATAGAAAATAACAGAGCTATTTTTAATCGATTTACGATTTACAACTCCGTCTAAGCTACGCCAAACGAAGAAACAAACAATAGTTGAAATTTTGTTTATGGTCCTTCGAACCGGTTAGGGTCGCACAAAATTACGTCACTTGCAAATATACTTCTGTTTGCCAAACAATGTAAGTTATATAAATTGAGTTATATCAGAGACCCATTCTGTTGTAAATTTTGAAAAATTTGAAAGCTTTAGTTGAAAATATTCTTCTACAAAGAAGGTCTACTGCCGGGTAACAATCCACTTTTTAAAAATTTGTTAGATGCTTGAAATCAACAGGAAACTCTAAACCTTTTGTACGACTATGCTATAACCTTAATCACAAAGCTCTTTAAAAATCAAAATAAATCCGATAATCTGCACTACTGACTTTATAAATTAAATTAAACTTCCGACAAAAATCTTTAAAGTATTTAAAAGTAGCTCGGCTTTTTAAATATTTTCACTAATTTTTTTAGATTTTCTCTTGGAAAGGAGATGGTTTTAGAGGAAAAATGTATCCTTTATTTGAACCGAGATATTAAGGTAATTCCTTAAAAAAAAATTATTAAAATTCATCCAGGAATTTTTACGTGAAGCGAACACAACCAGACAGACAGACAAAAGTTCTAAAAATTGCTGTTCCATTTCGATTACCATCTGCACCAGAAACATAATTTTCAAACAAAAATTTCATGTACAGAAATGGTCCTGTTACAAATATATTTTACGATTTCGGTTTTCGTATAGATAATAACACATTCTATAGCAACGCCATTTATTCTCGTATCCCAGTAAATATAATCTAAAAATGTCCCAGGAAATAAAAGTCTCAGACATTTATTTAGCCATTTGAATAACGACAGTACAACGCAAAAAATGCCACAAAAAATTACATAAATTTAAATTCAAGTTGATTTTGTACCTGCTACTCTAAGAAAAACAGCACCAGACATTTTCTTATTATTACAACGAAAACAAGTATAAGAAACAAACGTCCTATAGGAATCAAAATGTTCATCTGATTTCTTGTATTCTAATTCATCCCCCTCAATAGTCTTAAATCATTTTTCTGTTTGACTTTCTGTCTTTTTTGCTGTTATTTCTAAGGATTTCCCTTTATGATAATAAATTTATGAAAAAAATACTTACACAATTGTATAAGTACAGCAAGAATATGACTTGTTTGTAGTGAAGTAATTTTACAAAAACAAAAATATGTTTTATTGTTGTGGGGCGTGAAAGCTATGAGTATAATAAAGCAAAAATCCATATGAAAATCAGATTGTTCGTTTTCGCTAATTTTTAAAGTGTAGATGACTGAAACGATTTTTATAAAATTTTAAATTTAATCTACGAGTCTATGACTCGTAATATGTATGTAAGAAGTAATCCCCAAAATCTCTAATTAATAATTATTTCACCAATTTTTCGACTGGACTTTTTAGGTAGGCATAGACTATATACTATATAGACTATATATAAATAAATAAATAAATAAATAAATATATATATATATATATATATATATATATATATATATATATATATATATATATATATATATATATATATATATATATATATATATATATATATATATATATATATATATATATATATATATATATATATATATATATATGTACATGTACATGTTTTTTTATTATTTATTTAATAATATACAACCATGTTCTGTAAACTTCAAAATCAATAATTGTAATTCCTGCATTAAACTTAACCATATCTAAGTCATTCCATGTCCATTCAACCAAAAAAATAATTATTTTTAAATTTGCTATTCCAGATTGTATTAAAACTTTTTTTTAATATTATTTATTCACAAATAATTATTTTATGACATACATAAAATATTTATTTTAAAAAATATCATAAACGAATTTAATTACTTTTTATTTATATTATTTGACTCCCTGAATCGAAATATATTTTTAAAAATATTCTATCCCTTTTAAAAATATAACAATATAACTGCTAATTCCCGAATGTTCCCACTTTGAAATATTCCGGTGAACTCAGTAAGTCTACAATTAAAAACATATGTCAATTAAAAAAAATCAAAACACTATCCCAAAAAAATATAGGGCTTATAAAACTGGAATTAGAATATATTGGTAAGCCTCGAGCGCATATCCAAAAAAAGCCATATTTTTATAAATTTATGGCTAAAAAAATGTACTATATTTGGATTCAGGGTGTCAAGGATTATAAATAAAAAAGTTTCAATCAAATCTGATGTAAACATTTTGAGTGCCATGCTGATTTAGCATGGAATAGCCCATGTATGTACTTTGTGGAGACTGAAATTAGTGGTGTCAGGTATCTTGTCGATGTACGCAAAAAATATGCTACAAAGGAATACCGATATAACGGTGATGACGATATGTCGAGACAATGATTGGTTTACAAATTTCGAAATTCTAAATTTCCGTGCAAAATATTTATAAGTTAGCCTTGTGCACGTAATAAAATTGTTGCTCCAAATATCAGTTTTCATTTTCTAATACAAATTTAATTTAATTTACCGTTTTATTAATACAATTAATTATTTCATTATAATTTTATTTTGTTTTCATTAATTAAGTATATAATTGTATCGATTAAAAATTAATTAAAATTGTATCTGAAACTAATTAAAACCTTTAATTGATGCAAAAAATGTTCTTTGTTGTGACACTAGAGGTATTTAAGCGTCTATACAACAACTAGTAGTAGAACAAGAAGTACAAGATGCTAGAAGAGGTTGAAAAAATTTAATTCGAATAGTAAGTTAAAAAGTTAATATTTAACGAAATAAACGTAACTAATATTTCTAGCAAAAGTTTATAATTAATTTTTAGTAAGATTTTTTTAAATAGAACTAAAATATTCTTACTTTTTATAAAAAGGTATATTTAAAAAAAAGACAATTTAGAAAAAAGTACCATAAAAAGCTACTTTTTATAAAAAAGTACCTTCATCAAAAGTATATGTTTTTTTTTAGTATTGAATTGATTGGATTTGTTCCGTCGCTAAATAAAATACTGTTTTCATACCTTTTGATGAAGACTGTCTTCACTGGTTGTTATTTTGGTACGTTTGGCAAACGCTTTCGATGTAAAGACATCATTTTAAAATAGTACTATTTTAAACACGGCTTGAAAATGATGTCTTTACATCGAAAGCAATGACTACGGTCTTCACTGAAAGGTATGACAACTGTTTTTTATTATTTTAGCCTTAATCTTTAGTGCTGGCAATGTATTGAGTAGTGGGTACCGAGTATCGAGTACTTGATAATTTTTCGAGTATTCAATTAGCTTAGTATTTTTAGAAATAAATTGACGACTAAGGCGATTAATTTCTGTTGCTATTATGTATTGAGTATCCAATTTTGAAGTATTGAGTAGTATCGAGTAATTTAAAGTAGTAGAAATTGCCATGACTATTATTTTTTATAAAAAAAGTACCTTTTGTAAAAAGCTAATTTTACAAAAAACTTGTTAATAAAAATTACAATTTATAAAAATAGTTTCGTGAAAAAAAAGAAACTTTTTAAAAGTATATTTTATAAAAAATACTTTTCATAAAAAAATATTTTTATGAAAAGTTAACATTAAAGAAGCTTTAACAAAAAGACGCTTTTTGGTAAAAAAAAAAACTCTTTCCAAAAAATAAGAAAATTTAAGAAAAAATGTGTACTATAAAAGGTTTAGTAGATGTTACCGAAAAGAGCTTTAGAAAAAACAAATATAAAATATAAAACAGCACATAGAAATCAACTTTATGAAAAATTCTCCTTAAGAGTTTTTTTTTTCTCAAACAATACATTTTTAAAATGTTAAATTACCGTCTAAATTTCTAGCTTCTAGTTCCTAAAAGACTGTTTCACACATTAAATTGTATTGCAGACCAAACAGATACATATTTTCAAAACTTTGTATGTTAATAATAAAAACTTGACCCCATATAAGAAATAATAAAAATTTATTTCCCCATCTCCTTCAGGCAATAAAAATTGTATATAAAATAAAAAAGTTCAACAACGACTGCGGTCGGTCAAAGTCATAATAGAACTTAACATCTAATAAAATATTTATAAGAGAGAGACAAACGAAGAAGGCAACTTATAAAATAAAATGAAAATGCATATGAATGAAAACCATTTAAAGTTTAACTTTTATTTTATGCGCCAAACGCAAGCAAGAAATGCGATAAGAACTGTAATGTATCGATACATTGATGCATAAGTAACTTGTAAGGATTCGCTGGGATAAATGTAATTGCGGTTAAACGCAATTTAAAGGTTTAACAGGATTCAAATAATAACGGTCAATAACAGATTCCAGAATAAATAAAATAAACATACAAATGGACAAATGGATAAAGACAAATCGAGTTACGGAAGTAATAAAAGTTGGTTTGAACTTTAAGGAACAAACAGAGAGTAAGAGTAAACAAAACCATTAAATAAGTAATAAAATATCCATAGATAAAGGAAATATTTCTTAAGAAATGTTTGAATGTATTTGTGAAGGGCAAATGTATTTTCATTCTGTAAAGGTGGACACCATGTAATGGGAGCAATTAGTTTAAATTATCTGGACTTTGTCATATTATTTTTTACTCAATTAAGTGTTTTACAAATTATTTAACATTTTTTTGTGAATAAGGTCAATCATAAATATATTTTGATAAAAACAAATTTGTGTAAAAAAAATTTGATATTTTGTGAGTTTTTATTTAATGTTATTTTTAAAGCGAGTTTTTCTGACACTTCAATCTTTTGACAAGTTCCTGTAAAACAACATTGCATATAAAATTACAATTTTTCATTTCAAATTTTAATTTGGATTGCATTATAATGCTGGCAAAGTTTTGAGTACTGGCTACCGAATATTGAGTATTTTATCCTCTTTTGGATTACCCAGTATATAAAGGTAGTTACAAATTGTTAAAAATTTAACTTCTGCATTAAGATTCTGATCAACCGTGTATTTTTATTATGTAAACAAAGTATTGAGTTTTATGGAGTACCCAATTGAGTATTGAGTAATATCGATTAAAAGTAGTAGAAATCTCAAGCACTATTGAATTAGCAGAATGCTGGATGAAGTCGGTTTTATTGCCCTAGTGATATGTCAGATCAGGTTTTTATTATTCAGCCAGTATTCATTCGCACTCTAACTCACTAACGGCGTACTCATTTTGAGATCATAAACGCGCTACACAGTGGGGTCGATTGCAAAATAAATATGTAAATCCAAAAACGCTAATTAAAATTGTTGAAAACTGTACCTCGTTTCTGTAACTAAAGTGTGAAACTTTTCACATGAAAATATAATAGTCATCCTGATTTTCCAGGTTGTCCCATAGCTAATCCTAAACTTTTTTACATAAATTAATAAAATAGTTCGTTATTATCTCTAGCTTATCTCTACCTAAACCAAGGTGACTATAATAATTTCAAGTGAAAAAGTTACAGAAACGATTCACTGGGTACGTTCACAGATAAGAAGTTAAGTACATTTCTTTCAGAGATGTGTATTTAAAGCTCAAAAGAAGCTACATTGAGCGACATTTTGAAGTATTTCCCATTTATTGATTGTGTTAGAAAGGCAATTACGAGGTGCAACCAATTAAAAATTGTGTTTTACGGAAAATGTTTAATTTTTCTGTTTAAAAAACTTCAGTATGTCGTAAAATAGTTCAAATGTTAAAAAATATGTATTTTTTAAATAGCCACCTTTAAGTTTACACACGCTACACTAGTGAGCCTGATGGTATTTCAGTCCACTGTTTTGGTGGCTAAAGTATTAAAGTACCATTACAAATATTTTTACGGTGGATTTTTTGATTTACTTAAGCCCTGTTTAATGTAAACCCATCCTATGGCAACGATCCTATCCCAAAATATCACTGAAACAGGCTCTTATTTTTAAGGTTGGACATACTGGCTAAGTAGTTTTGTTTCAGTTTAAAAAAAAAAGTTATTTTTATATAGTTATGACAGAATTACAGAAAATTAATTTCCAATAAAGAAAAATAACGAAGAAATAACTTCTTCTCATCCCTAATATTTTATACAGTCAAGGTAAAGTAAGTAGTGACTAAAAGTAGTGCACATTTGTTTATGTCTTAAGTCTTACGGTAATTGTATTAAAAAATTCAAAAGGTCAAAACCTTATGGCACAAGGATAATGGCAATAAAAAAAGCGGGCATGGCTGTGCTCTTACACAGCACTTGAATAATACATCCATCCTACAGGTCAGCTCAACAATACATGAAGTTACAACAACATGAAAGGGAAGGCCATAGACACAAGTACAGAGAGGAGGATGATGATGAGTATGATAATGATGATGGGTTCAATAATGTTTTCTTTGCACACAAATATAATAAAGTACAAACATACATATGTACACATAGAAATATTGTACAACAAGGGAATACCATCGATCATAAAAATGCTCATAAAAATAAGAGCAAAATATGTATGTATGTATGTATGTATGTATGCATGTATGTATATATTATCGAATATTGAAAAATGTGCACAAATGCAGGTTTAACCTGATTATCACACTTACTCATGCCAAAAAAACAGACACACACTCTGACTATCCTCAAGTTAAAAAGGACTCTTAGGCCAACTATTGCAGTGTTACAAAGCTAAAACAACCACTTTAAACCTTTTGCTACAAGAAAAAAACAGAGCTGTAAATGATAAAAATGTCAGTAAATGGATCTTGGATGTCTTTTGGTCATACTGACCCATACATTTACAAATTTATTTGGTCACTGTTGTTTACATTCGCAACTGTAGGACGTATTAACTTCTAAAAGCTCGAAAAACAACACAAAAAACTTACAAATATTACATCATCTGTGGTGATAATTTGAGCTCTTCAATTTTCTACAAACAGAAGGCGTAAGTAGTTTTATTTCTTTGTCTCTATAACTCACATGTAATTTCTTGATACACATACAAACACATATACTTAACCGTTTTCTTAGATACAGGGTGTGATAAAAGTCTATTGACAAGGTCTTTTCTAAGGAAGTTTTAAGAGTTTAAAAAATAAATATACTGATTCCTAACAAATTGTTGTTGTTTCTATTTCATATTTGTATTTTTTGACAGCTAAATTTGGCATAAACTTACTGGAGTTGGGATAAACTGACCAGTGTTGAAATAAAGTAATAAAATATAAATTCACTGTTCAACATTTTGGTTATTTTTGTTTTTGTGTTAAGCTCTGTACAAACGGTTGTCAGTAGTGCAATTCACTAACTTTTAACAATCTAACACTTGTTAAATATATCAATATGTTTTTTGCTTGCACTAACGCATTTGCGATTCACTAACCTAATGAAAATTACAAACAAAAATAAATGGCAATGCTGCTAAACAAAATGGAAAAATAGCGAAAAAAAAAGCAAAGAGGAATGAAAAATAATAAACAACAAAATATACAAAACTTACCCCAAAGTGCTTCATTTTTTGTTCTTTTTTAATTTTATTTCTAAAAAATTGTTTAAATTCATTTTTATAAGGTAGGTAAAATACATATGTATGTGTTTTAATTATAAATATTAATTATTTAACCCCATATTTATAAAAATTAAACTTATTTGAAATGTATTTTAAAAAACTTTTGTATGAAAAATTAGTTCTAAAATAGATTTCAAATATATTTTATTTTTTATAAATATAGGGGTTAGAATATTTTACATTATACATCTAATGGCCGACTTAATCTTTTGATAAAGTAAACGACACAAAAATAGTTGCAGTGAAATTAACAATACTCGACTTGTTAAGAAAAACAGCTGATTTATAACAACATCAAATGTTATTAAAAAGCATTTCTGAATAGCAAAGTCTTCGTTTTGTTGTTAAATTTTTGAATGAGTCAATAATCGTTAAAATTGAATAGTGAATCGCATTACAGATCTTACCATTTGTCAGGAAAATATACAGAAAACGTCTATGAATCGTCTGAACTTACAATTGTTGTCTGGCAATATTGTTGGGAAAAGCATTGTCAGACTTCTAACAATAATAATGCCAGATATGTGACAATCGTGTGTCAGCACAATGTTAGGTCTGACTATATTGTAAGATCTGACAACCGTCTGTACAGAACTTAAAATTTGTTTGCCTTTATTCTCATTTATTTAAGAAAATTTTTAAAGTAAATGCATTTATGGCAAGTAAAGGTAAAGGGTAAATTAAGCACTCAGCGAAACGGGCATAGAAAAGAGCTTACACCATATAAATCGAAATCAGTGGTTTTATAAATTGGAAAAATAACACACTATTAACACGGCAATAATTTTTTACTTTGTATGGGAGCTACAACGCCCACTGTCCCATTCCAGTCTAAATTTTGCTAAACTATGTATTTTAGTATGACGGTTAATTGTGCAAAGTTTAAAGACTCTACCTGTTGTAGTTCTCTAGGTAAACAATAATAATTTTTCGCTTTGTGCGGGAGGTACCACACCTACTTCCCCGATCTAGTATATATTTTGTTATACTATGCACATTAGTTTGAGGGTTGCTTGTTTCAAGACTCTGCCTATTACAGTTCTCTAGTTACACGATTATAATTTTTCGCTTTGCATGGAAGGTACCACGCATACTGTCCCAATCCAGTCTGGGTTTTATTAGACTATACACGTTAGTAAGAGGATCACTTCTGCAAGACTCTAGAAATTGCATATCTCCAGGTAGGCAATAATAATTGTTTACTTTATAAGGGAGGTACCGCGCCCACTATTCCAATCCAGCCTGTGCTTTGCTATACCATGTATATTAATAAGTGGGTTGCTGCTGCAAAATTTCAAGGATCTACCTATTATTGTTCTCTAGCTACCTCAAAAAAGTGGCCCCAAAAGTGGGCATGGCTAATTTGTATTTCCGTAAAAACCTTAGTTGGATTATGGTGAAGACTACAAAAAAAAATGCCAAATCGATGGAGCTGTTAAGTGATGCGATTACAAATGAAGGACATTTTTTTAATTTATATCCTAGTTGTGCCCGCCACTTCGTCAGCGTCCTTGCAATAATTTGTTCGATTTTTCTATTGAAGCAATCCACACCAAAGACTTACACTTTACCTTATATAAAGGTTCTCATCCTTACTAAAATAACTACCGCCTTAAACTATGCTTCAGTTATGGTTTATGTATTTTCTTTATATTTATATAAAGGGATATTTTTGCGGAAAAAAGTATTCTGTATTGGAATCAGGATACTAAGGTACCTACTCACAAAATTTTGTTAAAATCCTAACAGTAGTCATTACGTGATGCGAGCACAGACAGACAGACAGACAGACATGAAATGAGTTACTATTTTATTATATGTATGTAAAAAGTAAATATTTTTTCATTATTTTTCTACAGTTTTTATTGGCAGAAAACTTTCTCGACCAACTGTTAGTTTTTACTTAAACATTACATCTAATAGTATTGGACATTTTGATGGTTTTCGTCAATGTTGATTCAGCTTAAAATTTCATTTCATATGAGTGTATGTGAATCCTCTAGAGAACGTTGTTTTTCTTATTTTTTATTTTTTGCTTCTACGATATGTTATTGATAGAAGGACATCATTGCTTTTGTCGATGATGACTTCAATGATGATTTGGTCACTTGGATGAAATAACATTTACTTAAGAGTTTGTTCTTACATTTGTTGCGAATTCTTTACTGCGTTTGGATATGTGTTGATTTAATTCCTATACATTTTAAATGTTGGCAAGAGTATGTGTGTTGACATTTTATGAGGTCCCTTTAGAGCTGACATTGCACGAAAAACTAATTGAATTTGAAAAGTGCTTAGTTGTACTCGTGTCGTATTTGTTGTCGTAGAAATTCTTGGAACAGTAGCTGATGTTTTATTTTGTTAAACAATTTTTGTGCAACTAATTGAAGAAAATTGGAGATAAGGAATTCTGTTGTTTTGTGTCTATAAAATTCTTATTTGTTAATAGTAATAGATGAAGAGAAAAAGTATTTAGTATGAAAAATATTATAAAAAGAGTACAATGAAATAATGTTTATAATTTTACATTTTCTAAAGCATATTTTTTGCTATTTATTTAATTAATTAAGCTCAAGAACCCAGAAAAATCCAGAGACTTTGAAATCTTAATTTTCTCTCTATAATAAGCGTCGAAATTTTGCCAGGCATTTCGCTTTAAATAATAATAAAAAAATCATATCAGATAATTGCTAAATCAGTTATCTGACATCTAAGATACAGTTAATGTCGTACGGTTGTTTCGACTGACATAAAGTTTTGAATGAGCTTACCAACGGGCTTCCAAGCTGGGTCATCTTTTGCGTTATTTTCCTTTTTAAGAATTTTAATAAGACTTTAGTATATTTGTTTTAAAAACTTAAAACTTGGATTCAAAATCAGACAGCGGCTTTATTAAAGTAATTCCCAAACTGGACTCAACAGGCATTCATACGGTTAAGTATGACGACGATCTGTCACATATGGTTGGTGAAATGTTCAACGATACGAAATCGTATACAGGTTGGATCCTTAATGCTTTTCGGATCGTAAAGCAGTTTGACAAGGAAGTTGAATTATCTATGCGTTACTCTGGATAAGGAACTTACCTGGATTGAAATGAAGATATGGAAAGCAAAAAGGATCTTGCATTAATCTAAACGAGTTTGTTGCCGTAAGTTGTGAATCTCGTCAAATCTGCATAGTGGATTTACACATTGATGATGCGACCCATAATAACTTATGGATCTGTGGTTTGGTGGCCAAAAGCCTCTTAGATTACAATTAGGGTTAAAAGGATTGCTTGTATGAGTATATGTGTCGCAATGCGTACTGCTGCAACACAGGCAATTGAAGCAATGTTATGACTGCTGCCGTTGGACTTATTCATTGGGTCAACGGGTGCAATGGCAGCTTTGCGTAAGAAGAGCGATGCCATTTCGCACTGTTTTGGGCCGAACATCGGAGATAAGAGCGTTCTGGACTTAGTTAGCAACGAGGTTAGGAAAGTCGATGGAACGCATGAGTAGAAGAAAAAAATTCGAAAGACTGCATCGGACACTCATTGCGGAAGGCGTTATACACAATAAGTGTATGGAGAACGTCATCAGCATTTTTACTGATGGTTCCCTTATTGACGGTAGATCAGCCGACCTGAACTTGTCCTGTAGTCTGCGTTTGTAGTCGGTTATAAAACGCAGGAGGCAAGTGAACGTGTACTTTAGGTTAGTGCTGGAATATGTTTTAAAACTTAACAGGTGTGCTTCGGTTAATGAAATAACATTGATGTGGGTTAAAGGACACATTATTAAACATCATGGTACCGTGAAATATCTCCCAAATTATATAAATCCCCCCAAAAAAAATGAAATAACTCCCAACAAAAAATTCAAAAAACCCATACAAATTAGAAGTTATTTCATAATGAAATAACTCCCAATTTTTTGGAGGTTATTTCATAATTTTTCATTGCGAATTATTTCGCAATGAAATAACTCCCAAATAAAATAACTCCTAACTTAATTCTGTTGAGAGTTATTTCATTTATTTTGATTGGGAGTTATTTTATTTGACTAAAATTGCATTTTTCTCGATACAGCGAAAACTCGATACAGCGAAAACTTTTAGTCAGCGAAGCCGGTGTTTGTTATACCATAGAGAAAAAAATCCTTGCGCCCGGCCGAAGGCCGGCTATGCAGGAAAACTTTAGTAAGCGAAGCCGGTGTTGGTTCTACCATAGAGGAGAAAATCCTTGCGCCCGGCCGAAGGCCTGCTATACAGGAAAACTTTAGTAAGCGAAGCCGGTGTTGGTTATACTATAGAGGTTAAACCCTTCCATACGGCCGAAGGCCGGCTACACAGGCCGGGATGGCTCAATGATCTCTCTATGGTATATGGAACAGCGGCTTCGCTAACAAAATATTGCCTGTATAGCCGGCCTTTGGTCATATATCTATGATATATGGTATGATATCAAAGTTATGGACCTCCTTCATCGGGAGGTACCTGTTATACCATAGAGGTTAAAACAGTTAAACAGTGCCCGGGTGCAAATATAATTTGTATTGAGAGTTATTTCATTTTTGTTGGGACTTATTTCATTTGGGAGTTATTTCATTTTTTTGTAAAAATATAATTGTTTTGAATTAACGGTTAAGTTTTTGGATCTTATTTCCTTTTGGCGTTGGGAGTTATTTCGTTTTTTTAATTTGGAAGTAAAAAGGGGTATATGCTTTGAATTTCTGTTCACTGGGTAATGGCCTACTATGAGCGAAGGTCCAACAATGGCTGAACTTACTAAATCTGAGAAGGTGGAAGGAGGCTACTGCTCGAATGGTGCTCAAAGAGCCCCTTGGCAAGAAGGGCAGTAAGGTGCTTAGATATACTAAAGGTACCTTAAGCCGGATTACTGCGTAAATGACAGCTCACAAAAACTCCAAGTATCATCTAGCTAAGGTAATAATCGAAGAATATGATACTTGCAAACTATTTCTGGAAGACGCTGGGACGGTAGCGCACATTGTATAAGAATGTCCAGCACTGGCCAGCATAATACTTTTGACCATGGGTAGAAGCTTGTTAAATGTGGATGCCATGGAGGAACTAAGCCTTGGACATATGATAGCAATTTTTATTTATTTATTTAACTAAGGTCTATAGAATAATATCTTAACAGACCAATAATAATAATTCCAAAAACTTTAGGACTAACATCATTAGTGAATAACATTTAAAAACAAAATAATATCACGTTTTATAATATTAACATTTACGGAGAAATCAATGAAATTGTAAAAGTCATTATAAGTTTTACATAATCTTCTTAACGGATCCGCGTTCGCATAATTTGTATCAAAATCCTTAAGGAGAAGTGGTGTAAAGTTACGAGTAGAGCACTTGAGGCTCCGTCTGAAATAACTAAAACCTAGCTTAAAGGCTGGTTGTAGCACTCAATGCAAGTTGCCGTAAATTACATGAAGGTTACCTATAATCATTGAAGACGGAAGGGGGTAGAAAAGGATCCCATTTAGGAAATGGTCTGCTTCGACATTCCCCCTACATTAATATATAAAGTTATTCCCAACCTTGAAACAATTTTGAATAATTTAGTTTTCAAATGGTTAATGGGTTCAAACACTTTAATTCCTAATGAAAAGGATCAGATAGATAAAAAAGTAACTTAAATAATTTTACTAAGAAAAATTCTATTTTATACATCATAATTAAAACCTCAGATGTCTGTAACAATTTCGGACAATTTTTTGTTCTAGCTTTTAACCGAATTAAAATAACCGAATAAAAATAAAGGTGGTTCCAATGATGTATGAGTAATTTTAAAGAATCATTTGAACCGTACTGGACAAGCGTTTGGAATTTACAAAGAGTGCATATTAAGAAGTTGGCTACAATATAGGCTTTGGGGCCCCGGCCCATACATCAGAGTTGTATGCCATTTTTGCCGGGAGACACTTGAAAGCTTTTTTAGAGAATTCCAAAATGTAAACACATTTTTCCTTGATTTTTTACTTTGCAATTATTTCACTAAGAATTATTTTATGGGAATTATTTTGCGGTAAAGGCTCTTATAAAAAATTTTTGTTGTTTAAAACTATTAAATTATGTTATTGAATGGATTAGTTAATAGCATTCATTCATAGGTCTCAAAGATCATCTCAATTATTTGTTTATTTCCTGTTGATTCCAACGATCTTTTCGAGTTGCAGAAGCAGTAAGAAATCATTAATTCAAAATTCATTGATAAAATGTTGTTGTTGGGCTTAATCTTAAAGACCCAAAAACCATAATTATTTTCTAAATATTTAAAATGACAAACACGTTTTAATCTCATTTTAATAAAAAAAAGTTTTCAAAGAATTTCGATAATTTTCTTATAAACAAAAATACTTTTAAAAAAAGGTGTAATGCCACCAAAGATAAAATCATAAAAATAAACAACAAATTAAATAAAAACACCTTGGTTTCAACTTTTAAAAAAACAATGTAAAAATTAAAAAAAAAACGAGACTTAATAGAAATAAAAAGTCCCAACTTAAAAGGAATAAAAGATGAGAAAACGGAAATGTGGTGCGTGCCTAAAATAATCACATCTTTTTTCTTACTTCTTCTCTAAATAAAAAAAGGAGATAAGTATCTTGACTTCTTAGCTAGATACTTTTAAACTAAAAAAGGAAAAAAAAACTGAATATCATTAACTATGAGTACTCAGCAATATTATCATTGGTAACAAGGCAAGATTTTGAAGACTTTTTCTACTTTTATTCTGTCGTAGCACTTTCTGTTCATTCATTAAAAATTTAGTATCTTAACAATTTACACACACAAATGTGGCTTCAAGAAGATAGAGATGTTAGGAAGTTGGATTTTTGTTTTTAGTTTATTTATCAAATACAAAGTTTTTCAATCTATTTCAATGTTAGAATGAAAAATGTAAGAGTAGTGGGTTGTACTAATATTCAATAGATACAAGGTGTTTATGGCAACAACATATTAATATGCTACCGTATCTAAATGCTTGCATCTGTATATTTGTATCTTAGTGATATTTTTGATTTTATTTTATTCTACTTGGCTTTGTTTATTTTTATCATCCCAACGGTTTAATTTTCTACTTATTTTCTCTTATTGAACACCAGAGTTTTCCTCTATTTGATTTTCTATTTGCTTCTAATCTGTATGCGACATGTGGCTTGATTTGGTTGTTTTTTTTTTTTTTTTTTGTTTTGGCATTTGCGAAAAAAAGTGTTTGTTTAAGTTTTGGATTCAAATATTTAAAATGTTTGCCTTCCTTATTTTTGTAGAACAAAACAACCTAAAAAATTTAGCAAATTCAATTTTGGCAAAAATCTATTAACATTTTAAATTTGAGTGTTTGTTTTTAAGCCTTAAGAAACTATTTCAATAATTGATCACGAACATATGGTTCATTCCATGTTAAATTAACATGGCACTCAAAATGACTACTTTTAACTTTTTTTTTATTAATATTCCTTGACTCCTTGTATCAAATATAATTTTAAAAAAATCCTATCTCTTACAGTTTTTTAGCTATAAATTTATAAAAATAAAAAAGTATGCGACCGGATCTGAATATATTTTAGTGGCACCCACTGTAAATAAAACTTCGGGACTTGTAAGTTTTGTAACAGTGATGTCAGTTATTTTTTCGGGTGTAGTATTCGATAATTTCAATAAGGAATAGGTACTTACATTGATTGGAAAGTGCTGAGATAAACGTCCCACTGGAATTAATCATTAGGCAGTGTAAGCCCACATCTAAAGAAATTGTTTTTAGCTTGAACTTGAAAATGTGATGAATTAATTTTGAAAGGAGTTTTGTCACAAGGTAGTGTGAAATAGTCGATGCGTCCATGGCTTTATCAAAAGATTACAACAAAAACTAAAATTTTAGAATTTTTTGATGAATTTGAGATGAAGAAAATGATTAAACTGATGTTCAATACAGTGCTGAATTGGAATGTCAAAGAAAGGAAAAAGCAACCCAATATCTGCAGAAGACGTTGAGAACATATTTCAAGGTTAACATTTATTTGCTGGTATTGGATATGCTATCAAATTATCAGAAAATGGATTCTCTCTTCAGATTTATAAAGATTTTTCGCATAAACCCAGAAAAGCTGTTATTATTATTTTGAGATGAAATCAAGAATATTTATCGTCCACAAAGATAATGTGTGTATCATTATCTTTGTGGACGACAGTGTCCATGGCAAGAATGAACTTGTTCAGATTCAATTTATTGTTTGTATGTTAGTCTGTTTCGCTAGCAGTAACCCATTTCCTGTCTGTCTGTCTCTCTGTCTGTGTTCGCATCACGTAAAAACTACTTGATGGATTTTAACAAAATTTTGTAAGGTGCTACCCTAGTATCCTGATTCCAATATATCCTATTTCCAAGAGGAAGTGGAGAAACAGCAGTAAAAGTACTACAATTTTTTTTACCGATTTAAAGGTACTGCCTACTTTAAAGCATCTTTTATTTTTGAAAACGGGATACTTTCCACACGGTTGCGCAACACATGGCGCTGTTTTAAAATAATGAGAAAATATGAATTGAAAGCGGGATATTTTAAACACTATTGCGCGACAGAAGGCGCTGTTTTAAAATTATGACAAAATATGAATTACATACTGCCAAATAGCCGATTGAATAAAATTTTTATTTGATTTGTATTTTTATTTTTATTTTGTAGAAGTACATTGTTCTTAAAATATTTTAAACACCTTTTACAGAGCTTTACAATAATTTATTAATAATTTATTTATATAAATTTTAAAATTTTATCCAGGCATGGGTACCTTTATATAAAGTAAATACGGTAGAGTTTTAAAATTTTGTGTGTATTACTTTCATAGCAAAATCGACCAAAATATTGTCAGGACGCACACAACATGTGTGGGCACTACTAGTAATTTAATGAATATTTACTTTATACAAAAAATTTTTTACATTGTTTAGTACGGCTTTTACTTCAAATATTTGTCATGTCTGAACTAAGTATTAGGACACATTTTCACCTTAAGGTCTATAAAAATCGTCAAAATTACTACAATTTAATTTTCAGAATACTCACATACGATTGTCGACAAACATGAGTACCCATAGCATATCACTCTTTTGTGTGGATTTTTGGCTGAAGTCCTTATTGGATTATACTTCAGCAACAATCAAGATAGACAAGCAGTGGCTGATATTAGTGCTCCTTATCGTGATATGACATCAGAGTTCTTTCATCCGATGTTAGATAAAAAATCATGTAGACAACATGTGGTATCAAAAGACTTGACACTCTCCTTTTTTGATGACAGTTGGTTGCAAGATTTTCTTTTGGCAATTGTTGTAGTTTTATTTTGTAGTTTTTACCATTTTTGTATAATTTTATTTTTCAAAGATAAGCAATTTAATAAAAATTTTTATTTTAGACTACTTCGTCAGCGTCCTTACAATATTTTGTTCGATTTTGTTTAAAAAACAATCCACATCAAAGATCCTTCCGTTTTTAGTTCCTCCTTAAACTATGCTGCATATCAGTTTTTGTATTTTTTACTTTATAAAAAATAAAGTATGCATATCCGGTTAGTTCAACTGCGTACTTTCACTGCTTTTTCTCCACATTCTCTTGGAAATAAGATATTTTTGCGGAAAAAACGATCTTATATTGGGATCAGGATACTTAGGTATCTCCTCACAAAATCCATCCAGTAGTTTTTACATGATTCGAACGCAACATTGGTTAGCATCGTCAGGAAACAGAAAAAAATGTCGAAATTAATAGAATATTGAAACTAAAAATTGTACTTGTCTCGTGCTTAAAAAGTGAAAATAAACATTTTGGTTTTATAATTCTTAAACTTGGAAGGTTATTTCAAAGTTGAAACACACTTTAACTAAACCTCCTTTGGCGAATTTAAAAATTGAACTACTATTTAGATATTGTAATTTAAAATAATTGGCAAACTATATTTATTGTCTATCGACCTTATAATCTTTTATATATTTATTTCCTATAGTTTTCTAAAGATAGGCTTTTCAATTTTTAAATTGATCAAAAATAATGTCAGGTATATTAAAAAAGCCAATCCAAGACCATAATATCACAAACATTATTATATTATTCTGCCTAAATTTTCTCATTAACTTTTAATTATTTATTTTTATTATCTTCCAATGAATTCCTTAATGACAAATAAAAAAATGTCTACAAACTAATGAAATTCTATTTATGGTCATTATAACTATAAACTGGACTCATCTCTATGTACACATGTATGAGTATCGTATCTGCAACACCAATACCAATGCAGGTAAAGTGTCCATTTTTATTCCGTTTAATGTGTTCAAATCAATAAATTGCTTTATGGCCCACCAGAGAATTATGATTTGTAATTTGCAGTATTATTGTTGTTGTTGTTTTTGTTAGTGCTGTTTTTGTAGTCCATCTATAAACTCATATGTTCATATTTAATTTGCTTGCTGCTGTTTCTATTGTTTGTTGTTTCATTGTGTTTTACTTTTTGTTGTCATATTAATTATTCAAAAGTTTTAGTAGGTGTTTTCTAATTAAACTAAATTCGGTATTAATGGTAAAAATAATTATCTTAGTTGTTTAGCATGAATATTAAATTTATTTTAGCGTGTTGAAAAGGGTGGGGTAGAAGGGAAAGAAACATCCAGTTGATTTTATTAATTAAAACATTTTATGATATTAATGTATAAATTTTACTTTGGACATGTGGCCAACGGCGCTAGCGCATACATAACGTAAATTGAAGGTCCAATATTTTTACTCCAGTAAATGAGGCTGTATTTGAGCAATGACGCATCGAATATTCGCTTTAAAGTGACCCAGACAATATAGTCTAATAGCGGCAAATCACATGAAAGAAGTGGCCAGTTAACAGCTCCAATTCCTAAAATTATTTCTTTGTGAAATATTTCTCTCAGTGAATTGATTGTATAGCGTGCTGTTTGACATGTAGCATCATCCTGCTGAAACTACATGTCTGCACTGCTAATGCCTTCGTATTGAGGCACGAAAATTTTACTGCGATTCCGTAAAACTCGCAGTTACATAAATAATTTAAAAAGTTCTTAGTTCAAGAATTTTTACGGAAAGAGATCTTGTTACCGATACAAAAATATTTTTGGGAAAAAGGGATTATATTCAAGATTTTTAGGAAGAGTCATAAGCATTGTTGTTTTTAGGCAGAATGATTTGGCAGTATCACTTGAACATACCCTTTGCCTGGCTCTGAACTTTTTAATACATTTAACGAAACTTTGTAAAGAAAAACCATGATAGTGGTACGGCCACATGAACTACGTTATCTTACATAAACAACATGTGGTTGCGATGAAAAAATTTTAGCTATTTTTAACATTACTTTTGTCACCGTAAACAAATTTTAAAAAAGATTTAATTTCAAAAAATTCAACATGGTTGGTTTAAACTATACAACTTTTGCTAAAATTTAAATAATATATTATTTTTTAATAATATTATTATTATTATATTAATTGTAAACAAAATATTTTAAATTTATTCATTTGTAAAGAAATAATGTTTATTTTTATCTATCGGGTTTGACTGATTTTTGTTTTTTATTTAACGAATAATATTTTTTTTTTTGCAAAATTATATACATACATATTTAATTATTATTTAAACTATAAGCAAGTATTAAGTTTTGCTAATTTATGTATCAATGAAATCGTGCTGTAAACTAAAAACTTAAATCGTTGATAATAAGGAGTGGTCTATTTCGAGGTTCCCCACTGTTTTGAAGAAAAAAACGCAGAAAATTCAAATTTAATATAAAATGTTTATTATCATTTGAAAGAACATTCTTTGGCATTTATCTTTTGAATATTATGTCTATCAAATGTTGGCCGTTGCTCGGTCGCAGATGGTCCATCCGTTGAGTCCAAATTTCGATGACTCGTTCGAGTATTTCGACTGGTAACTGGCGAATGACACGCGTGATGTTTTCCTCCAAGGCCTGAATCGAAGCGGGTTTGTCCCCATAAACTTTAGACTTTACATATCCCCACAGGAAAAAGTCTAACGGTGTGATATCACACAATATTGGTGGCCAATCGACCGGCACAAAACGTGAAATTATGTGCTCACCGAATTGTTCTCTCCACTGATTGGTGCGATGTATGGGAAGTGCGAGATCACGAACTTCAATTTCGGGCGCCAAATAGTCGGTTATCATGGCACTATAACGGTCGCCATTGACGGTTACGTTCGCACCGGTATTATTTTCAAAGAAATATGGACCGATGATTCCACCGCCCCACAAACCATAGCAAACCGTTTGTTTTTCTGGATGAAGTGGCAGCACTTGAATCTCTTCAGGTTGCTCTTCGTCCCAAATGCCGCAATTTTATTTGTTTACATACCCTTTGAGCCATAAATGGGCCTCATCGCTAAACAAAATTTGCCTCGAAAATGTCGGATCTTCTTGGAACTTTTCAAGAGCCCATAGAGCGAAGCGATTCAGGCGTAAGTCTTTCCATTATGAAATGCCAAACAATACTAAACTAAAATAACATAACAGCATGACACGACTCACACGAGATCTGTCAAAAAAAGGCTATTGAAAAAAGTACCTCGAAATGGATCACCCTCAATTTTTTGTCAATCGAAATCTTAGCTTGCAAAACACTGTGACCGCCAGCCTGACACAAATTTGATATCCTTCCAACGAACTTTCACTAAACAAATGTTTTACAAATTATTCTTAATTTAACAAGTTTTTTCCGTCACATTCAAATCTGTTTTGATATTTGTTACAAAAAAAAAAAACTTGCCCCCAGTTGTCTCATAATTCTTATCATATTTAGGCTAAAGAAAACAAATACGGCAAATTATCATGAATGAAAAATTGCAAACAATTTCGACACCGACAAATAGAACATCATGATACAAGTACTTGTGTATCGATAAAAATCAAGGCATGACAAAACGAAGAGAAAAAACTCCCTCTTACAAATGATGAATGGCATAAAACAAAAATATGTTCAAAGCAAAATATATAAAAGGCATGAAATGAAATTCAAATGCAGTGATCAAAATTTCTTATAATAATCAAAATGCAAAAAAAAAGAAGTTTGGAAAAAGTAGACATTTCAGCATAAACAATGATAATAATGATAAACAAAAATAAACTTTTTTGCAAAACAACGTCTCACCACACAAATTATCAGCTAAGGGAAGACAAAACACAAATGGACTATAGAATATTAGATAGAACAGACACAGAAAAATTAAAACATATTGAGCATAAATAAATCATTATTAATATTTGGTATTCTCACAGTAATAAAGTGGGCAAAACTAATGCGCAATAATAAGGCGACCCACAACGGCAAATATGATTCCACCAAAAGTGTCTTACAAGTGAAAAACTGTGGGCGGGTGTTTTTTTCTAATTTTCCATTTTGCTGGTATTAAATTAAGCAATTTAGTTCTAAATAACAATTGATTGTAATATCTGTTTTTTTTTCTTCTTCAAATTTTCCTTATGTTTTGCCACTTTTTCTCTTGGTTAACAAAAAAAAAATCATCCCTGTATTCAAATGGTAAAGGAAAAAAAAGGAACGTAATATTTTCGAAAATTGACAAAATTATCTAATGAATATAAAATTATGTAAATTATGGTGCAGTTATATTTAATGGTACATCATTTAGAGAAGAATTCTTTAAAAGCAAAATAAAATTTAAAAACGGAGGGTTCCAGGGTTCAAAGTTGTATGTATTTGAAAATAAGCATTATTATGTAAAATCGATTAGTATTGATAAGGTAAAATATGTTGGAATATTTAAGCTGATTATACACGAAGTTTAAACAGCAGTGTAAAGAAAATAAGTTTAAGTCTTTTTTTATAACACTTATGTATGTATGTATATTGGGTTAAAGTACAATACCATCAAAATCGTTAAGTTTTTTAATACGCGGAATACTTGATTAGATACAACGCAATTGTCCTTTAGCTTCAGATTATATGATTTTCAGATATTTTTATGAGCCAAAAAATTGTTAATTCTACCATTTTGAGTTATAAGATATTTTTATAAGAAATCAGTCTAATCTATAACTATTTACGTAAAAGTCTTAAGAAATACTTGAAAAAACGCTTAACACAAACAAACGCTATAACAGCATAAAAAATGTTTGCACTAATAAAAGAATTTAATTGATACTAATTTAATTAATTTTTTAATAGATTGGAATACATAATATGGAAATATTTATTACATATTTAATTTAGAAAGATTAAAATAATAAAATTCTAATTAAATAAATAATTGAATGCTTGAAAAAATATAATTAAATTTGTATCTGAAACTACACGCAAAGAAAAAAACATGGTAACAATGTATGGTTGCGATGAACAAATTTTAGTTGTTTGTAACATTACTTTGGTCACGATAAACACTCAAAATTTTAATTACATAATTTGGTTGGTTTTTATTCTTAAAATTTTGATAAACTTTTTGTTTACATTTAAATGAAACCAAAAATTTTTTCTTAAAAAAAATGTAAAAAATTATTTTTGGAATATTGTATAGCATTCATAAATATTTAATTAATCTTTACAATATAAAGTAAGTATTACATATTGCTAATTTTTGTATCACTGAAATCGACATGATGATATCCTTGATACAAAAATTAGCAAAACTAAAAATTGTTGTAATAATAATGAATATTTTTATTAGAAATGTCTCCGCGCTGCTAAAAACATGTAAACCATCTTCGTGATCAACGTTGGGCTGACAAAGACTAGAAGAAGGCTCATTTGGGTACAAGACACAAGGCTAATCCTTTTAATTGCTTAAAAACGGGAAAAAAAATATTAAGGCTTTTGTACCTCTTGACTGTGGCTTGGTACCATATACAGGGTGGCGCAAAAATAACCTTCCGATATTTTTTGGCTGTAATTTAAAAAAAATGAAAAACTTTGATTCTTCTTGTGGATTATTTTTATTTGGTCTTTTAATTTTTTTACATCAAGTCGAGAATATGATGTCATGTAAATGGCATCATATTCTCGTATGTTTCAAAATGTATGTTTCAAAATAAATTAAAGAAAAAAATAACAAAATTTCTATATGATATTTCGTGTTTTTTAACCATACTATAGCCATTTAATTTAACCATAATATTATAATATTCAACAATAATTTGGTTTTAAGTACAACCATATAATTTAACCATACTATGTTGCTCTTAAATTATGGTTACTTCAACCATGTTTTTTCTTTGCGTGTAATTAACACCTTTAATTTTTAAATTCAGTTAGAATAAAATATGTCATTGTATTGTAACTCTTTAATAAATAAATAAATAAGACGCTTGGAGTTTTAAAAATTTTATTTAACTTCTAGCTGTACGCGTTACGTTGTAGGCGTCCTGACAATATTTTGCTCGATTTTGCTTTAAAAGTATTTCTCACCAATTGTAAGACTCTTGCTTTTATAGTGCTTCAGTTATGGTTTATGTATTTACTTTATATAATGATACCCAACCCCGAATAAAATTCAAAAATTTATCAAAAAAAAAAATCTAAAATTCTAAAAATTATTGTAAAGCTCTGTAAGAGGTGTTTGAAATATTTTAATAACAATTTAATTCCACAAATTAAAAATACAAATTTTATTCAACTGGTGCCATCTGTTGTGCAATTTTGTTTAAAATAAAATATATAAGGTGTGCAACCGTGTTTAATATAACCCACTTTTGAACCGCAAATTTCAGTACCTTTAAACCGGAAATGGCAGGATTTTGTTTTTCAACTTTTTACTTTATGCGAGTACGAAAATGAGTGTTGTTAACCACCTTAAAACCAATAGAAAGAATATTTAGTATAAATTTAAATATTGCATGGTGTACGAAGCCCCTTGTGTGGACACAGTTAGTTTATAATATAAACAATTATAATTTAAAAATTAGCGCAATAGAGCTTTTGTTTCTAATTAAATTTTTTGGGCACTTTTAAAATGTGATTTATTGGTGAAAATTTAATCTTTCTGCGAGTTTTTTTAGTCGTTGATAGTTTTTCGTAATATTTTTAGTGAAATTTTAGTAAAAATGTAATATTTGAGAGATTTTACGATAGCTTTGTAAAATTGCGATTTTTGGAAATTCAGGGTTTTTTCTGAATTTTCGGTTTTCAATAAACCCAGCAAAAAAATCGAGTTTTTGTATATACAAAAACCATACAAAAGCTCCTTACATAAATGTTGAATAAATAAATGCAATTGTGTATGACATAATTCAATTACAAAATTCCATAGTCAATATAGATTAAATCGCCTAATACCATTTAATAGTTGTTTTATTCTTTAGTCACCTTTACCCAGCTAATTTTGACAAAACCAATTTAGTTTATTTTTACTGAGATCTTATTAAAAAAAAAATAACATCGTCAGCCATACATCACTTTTAAATTTTCCTTTTAAATCTGATTGCACATCTTATCTTTAGAATTCTCTGTAATACACGATAAAAATAATTATTTTCATTTGTCTGAAACTAAAATTTTGGCACATTTAACTAAACAAAACTAAGAAGATACACGATAGACATGGGCACTGAATATCTTTTCTCACACCTTTACGCATTTGACACTTTATGAAATTTATGATTTTGTGATTTCTTTATTTAAAAAAAAAAAATATTTTTGAAGACTGTTGTGGGTCCTGTATTTATTGTTATTATTGTGGATTTAAAAATGTGCACTATAATGATAACCTTGGTATGACATACGGGACAAAATAATTTCATAAATTTCTCGGTAATTGTGGTGTTGTTGCATCTTTAGATAACGGTTTTGAGTATCTTCTTATTGGTAACAAAGGGAAAAGGACACTTGTATGCGACTGTCAGAACACTTGTTTTCTTTTTGTCTCTGATTGTGTTTCTGGTTTTATTTATTTGATTTTTTTATGATTTTTGTCACGGTATGTGGTCATGTTGGTAAATATTTATATACAAAGTGTTTATGTACGAGAAAATATATAAATTCATATTCTTTTTGATATTTTTTTTTTTTAGTTTAAGTAAAAAAAGTTGCTGGCGCCTGCAAAAGTAATTGTCTTTATATTCATTTGGTGAAAAAAAACAGATTTGTCTAAAAATAGGCGTCTGGTGAAATATTATGTTATTTATTCATACATTTTCTCTAACACGGTCTCCATATAACACGATTTTTAGTTTCACTTTCTAGAATCGCTTGCATTCGATGGTGTGATGCAACAGTTTTTTACTCACTCGCAATGTATTAATGTACATTATTAGGGTATATTATTGGTTAGATTGTTGGATTGTTGATTTATTTTTTTAATTTAACTTTTCTTTGAAAATTAATCCCCTAATTCGTAAAAAAAATCTTTGACCGCGGCTAAGCCTCAAAAAAACATGACTCTTAACATAACCCCACAAAAAATAGTCTACAGGCTTTAAATCTAACGACCTAGGAGGCAATTGTCCGGCCCCAATTGGCAAATAAACTGTTCACCGAACTTGTCTCTCAATTGGACCATTGTTTCGCGTGCTGTGTGGCATGTGGCACCATATTGTTGAAGCCAAGTCCAGCTCTTCCATTTTGGACAAAAAACAAAATTGCAACCATCGCACGGTAGCACAATTTCGCAGTAACGTTTCTGCCTTTGTCCTCTTTGAAAAAGTGTGGTCCAAGGATGCCACCGGTCCAAAATTCACCACCAAACAGTAAATTTTCCGAGATGCACTGGCATTTCTTGCAATGCTACTGGCTGCTCTTCACACCAAATACAGAAAATAATGCTTGTTCACGTATCCATTCAACCAGAAATCACCTGAATACAAGTTTTCCACAAAAAAAAGTGGATCTTCATCCAACTTTGCCGGCATGAATTTTGATAATAAAATGTAATAATCTACAAGCGTTGTTCGTTTGTAAGTCGATTCATGGTTAAATTAAATTAAAATTGAACATGTTCGTCTATTAGTCTGGCGGTTGCGGTCCCGGCATAGAATCTGGGTGTTTTTGGAGATAATCCAAAAGCTTCGCAGATAGTATTGTCGTAAAAATTTACAAAATTAGAAGTGATACAAGAAGTTTTAAGAAGAACATTTAAGTATTAAAAAAGGAGAATATAGATTATTATAATAAGATGGTAGGTCTACCATAGAATATCGTAACAGTGACCCATTTGACCCACTCCTAACTATCGTCATGTTAAAGTTACAGGTCCATTTCATACAAACTTGGGGAATACTCATCCACAAACTTAAGTATTAAAAAACGATTTTTCAGTTTCATCTGCTTTTGAATTCCAAAAGGTGGCTTATTCTACTTTTGTATTGGTAGTCGGTAATTTAGGGAATGTATGTATCGTCAGAAAAGTAACTAACCAAAATGTGTGTTACAGCTTTTTTGCGCTGATGGCCATATTTTATTTTTTTTTTCTTTCTAACATGCAATTTTATTTATAGCTGTTTATTGAAATTATTCTTGATCCTTAAATAATATTCTTGATTGTGTTTTATCATAAAAAATATGAATTGTTCTATGAGCATAAAAGAAAGCGATTCCTTCATAATTTTATTCACTTCTTTACTCTGTATATTTTACAAGAAAGGAAATAAAGTAAATCACATAGAAAACTCTTTAAAATGGCATTAAATGCTTAAAATTTATGACATTCTAAAGCCAACTTAAAATGCAATAAATTTTCGCACAAATCGAAACCAATAACAAGGAGAAATTGACATTATCGGCATTTGTTTGCACTTGTGAATTTTCTGCAATTGAACAAATAGTAAAGAAAAAAAAATAAACAAAAGAAACAAGAACAATAAAAAAGAAGTAACGCAAAGATAAGGAAAACAAAAGAAGTAACAAAGTAACTCAAGTTCATAAATAACGCAAAACGAAAATCAGATTTTAAAATATTGCAAATATAGAGTTCGAAATCAAACAAGAAACGGAAATCCACACATACATGGAGGACATGCCAATAAAAATACGAAGGCGCATATGTTTTCAATGGTTGTGTTCAAATAATAACAAAAACAAAAAGTATTTAAAGGTAGAACAACAAGGAACTAAAGCCAACCTAATGTTCATAAAAAAAAATCAGCCCCCACTCTTTGTCTTTTGATTTGCGAAAGAGTAGTGCACAACAATTTTAAATCGGATTTATTTTTTTAATATGCCTCAGGGATCGATTATTACCGTTCAAATTCATATAAAACGTGCGCGTGTTCATTTTATTTTGCGATTTTAAACTTTTCATTTTTTTAAACACATTCACTTACCCACGAACCCACATACACACACATACACTCGCACACTACACGCATAAACCATATTGAGTCCTTTTTATTCCGTTTTGACTAACTAAATTGTAAAATTTGTTTGTGTAGTGGGTTGCCTCCCTAAAAGTCAATAAATACGTTCGACTACTACTTTTTTTTTCTTCATACACTTATTATGGTGCTTACGATTGACTATGTGTGCGTTTTATAATTTCAAGAATTTAAAGTCAATTTCACAAACACTCTCTAATAAAAAGTCAATCGAATTGTTCGATATGTGAAGTACACAGAAAAACCATTCAAATGTGATGCGAGTAGAATTAAGGAAGCATTCGCAACTAAAGATTGCTCCCAAAAAATTATTATCATTGGCAATGTCATATATATTTGTTATATTAATCGAATATAACTCTTTTATAGAGATGACAAACCGCATGAAACCCCGCAAATATTACTGGTGTCCTCATAGCAGTCAGGATTTTGGCATACTTATGTATATGGCTTGAAATGTATACAATGTGTGTATTGTAATGTCTGTTATAAAAACAATTACAAAAACTTAATATAAAAATTAAATGATTTCCTATAGACTTGGGGGATATCAAATACATTTTATAATTAATTACACATGGAATTACTAATTACATGTAATTGTAATTGGGAATTTTCAATTACAATTACATTCAATTTTTTTAATTGCAATTGCGTTTTTTCAATTACACATTACATGTAATTTGTAATTGAAAAAATACAATTGCTTGTAATTAGTAATTGGATTGAAATTTTTCAATTACAAATTACAAGTAATTGTAATTGATTTTAGTCCCGGATTTCAATTACAATTACTTGTAATTAGTAATCGGAAATTTTCAATTACACATTACCTCTAATTGTAATTGAATTTCCCATGTCTGATTTCCTATTAGAAAACGTGATTGTAATGGCCTTACGTTTTTTAGTGCAATTTATATTTACACTATAATAAATATAGTAAAAGCATAAAATTGAAAGCTAAGGGGCGTCACATACACGTAAGAGGTGATTATTGCCTTTTGCACTGCAATGGGCAGACATTTTAAATTTTTGTGTGGAGTGTGATCTACTATGGTTGCTAAAAAGTAGTAAAATCATAAAATTTAAAATACAGGGTGGGCCAAAAGAAACCAAGGGGTGTAAAAGTTTAATAACTTTTTTGTTTATTAACTTTTTTTTATTTTTTCTTTCAGATTATATAGACAACACTTGGAATTGTATTATTTAAACCAGAGATCAATTATTTTAACGCAAAGAGCACATCGCCGACATTATTGAAAATTTGATTATGAGTGATGAAGCTCATTTTCATTTGAATGGCTTTGTTAATAAGCAGAACTGTAGGTTCTGGGGTTCTGAAAATCCAAGAGCCATTCATCAACGCCAATTGCACCCCATCAGGTGTACAGTATGGTGTGGGATCACATCTGAAAATGTCATTGGGCCCTACTTCTTCGAGAATGAAGATGGAAGTGCTGTAACCGTAAATGGAGAGCGGTATCGGTTTATGATAGAAAATTTTTTACGTCCTGCTCTTGAAAACAGACCTGGTATGTGGTTTCAGCAGGACGGAGCCACTGCCCATACTGCCCGAGACACAATGGCACTTTTAAGACAAATTTTTGGAGAGCCCTTGGTTTCTTTTGGCCCACCCTGTAAAAGGTTGGTTTATACAACAGATAATATAGGCATAATTCGGTGTATCGTTTGAACCACACCGGGTATGTAATTTTTTTTTTAATTCTTGCTTTTTTCGTAAAAATAATTTTTTAATTATTGCTTTATGTGGTTATGAAATAAAGTGTTGTTGACCAGCTAAAAAGTAATAGAGAATTGTGGGCAGTTGAAGAAGAAATTTTGTATAATATATTCAAGGAATGGTCATTATTCTGAAATATCCCAATGTAAAAGCATCGGTTTGTCCTGTTATAAAGTTGAGCAACTAAACCTATAGTTGTTGTTTTTAGTTAATAGCAATTTTGGTACAATTTATGATAATTTGGTACAAATTTAAATTTGGGAAGATACAATTTAAAATTTGTCAGGTGTTATTCACCCTTGTGCTAACCGAAGACGAATAGGAAATTAAATAAAATAATGCTTTCACACATATAGATGCTTTACTTCGTAAGCCAGATGGTTGAAGAATAAATGTGTAAAGTTCCGCTCAGACTAATAACTTTTTCTTTTTAGGGTTCCGTACCCAATGTGTAAAAACGTAACCCTATTGTTTTCGCTACAAAGTCTGTCCGTCTGAATGCGCTATTTTATCTCTGGAACCTTAAACTTAGTCTGTTGAAATTTACACACTAATTGTATTACTGTGGCCGCTATAACAGCAAATACTAACACTTATAGCATGTTCCGAAATTGACGTCTTATTTGCGTATATTTCTTGAACCGTAAGAGGCAGACACTTGAAATTTACAAGCAGTAATTAAAACTTTGTTCGATATATAAACAAGTATACAAAATAAACTTAAAAATTAAAGGGTGTTCCGACAGTAACATGATTTGCATGTATATGGGCTAATTTTTGAACCATAATAAGTAGACTCATGAAATTTTCATAGAAGGTGCATTACTATGGTCACAATTAATAATTAATAAAAATTAAAGGGTGTTCCCACAGTGACATTTTTTTTATTTATATGGCCTTATTTTTTAAACCGTAATAGGACGAATCTTGATATTTTCATAGAAATGTTTTATTATGGCTGCTAGAAAAACAATTACAAAAATTTAAAGGGAGCTCCGATGGTGAAACAATTTTTGCGAATAAGAATATCAGTTGCAACATAATTTTACGTATGTAGCCTGATTTTTGAACCGGAATGGATACACCCTTTAAATCTAAACAGACTATGTACATATATATTAAAAACAAAAATTAAATGGTCTTTCGATAGTGATACGATGTTGCATATACAATCATATATTTAAACACCTATTGTAAGGGTGTTCCCTAGATATCGCGAATTTGTGGAATTTGTCCTTCTCTTCTAATGTTATCTTCTAATGTATGAACACTTAATATTTACACAAGGTATTTAGTACTATGCTCTAGTATGAAAAATTAAAACTAGAACTTTTAAAGTTATAACGAAGATAGTACGGAATCCTACGTGTATGAGCCTGACTCCAGTTTTTAACAAGTTTGAAAATAAAGGATTACTTTTACAAAATTGGCTAACTTTGAAACAATGACTTTACACAGAACATAACATTTCTTTCGGGCACACACTTTAAAATGAACATATTATTTTCATTATTGCCACTGTCGTTATCAATAGGCATTGTAGTCGTAATCGAAATGCATTTTAAATGCCGTCAAAAGAATTTTCTCTTCCTTTGTGTACGTTTTTCTTTTGTATTTTGTATTGAACAATAAATATTTGAAATTATTTCGTACTTTATAAAAATGTACATTTAATATTGAAATTTATTGTTGTTCTTTTTTTTTCTATGATTTTTCACTTGTACGAAAAAGAACATTTGAATTCGAGTTTTAAAAAAAGACTAAAAATGATCAAATAATGCTCTTTATATTTATTGTATTCTTGTGTTTTTTTTTTATTTAAAATATAAAACACATAATATTAGCAATTTTATTAAAAAACACATGGGGACAAATTTAAATTTTACTAGCAAATTTACTTTTAATACATTCGATTAACAAATTATTGATAAGTCCTTCGATAAGTACAATAAAGGAGTATGTGGGGAAAGAAAGTACACATCGACAATCGTGCTTGGGGAACGTAAAAACATACTGGAAATACAATAAAATTTATGTAAAAGGGTTTAGGATTAAACAACATAGCTATGGAGGTAAAATTTGGGAGTCTATATCAAGTGCATTTACGGTGACAGTAAGTACTTAGTTTGCTTTAAACCACTCTTCTTTTTTAATTATTTTGAGAGATACATATACATACATATACGTGCATATGAAGATGTATATATCTGTGGCAATATGGAAGAGTAGCTTAAGTCGAAAATTGAAGTTTTGAGATATCATCAATTTTGTGTAAATTTTATTCTGCTTGATTTTTGCGAATAATTTATGAATTAATATATTTGTAACATGTTTATTAGAAAAGAAGGATTTATATTAAAAAAAATACTGTTGAATTCAGAAGATTTTACGCCTTTTCTAGTTAAGCGCTTTTTTAACCGACTTCAAAAAAAGAAGGAGGTTATCAATTCGTCTGAATGTTGCTTTTTTTTTATGTTTGTGCCCGCAGAACTCAGTCATTTTTGAACCGATTTTAAAAATTTTGCACTATTAGAAAGGTTATGGCTACAGATTGGTCCCATTTTAAAAGAAGTTCAAAATTTTAAAAATTAAAGGGTGTCCCCATACAACATACATGTTTTTTACGTGTATTATGAACATTATAGGTCACCAATTTAAAATTAAAAAAAAGTGCGTATCACTGTAGCTCCCAACAACAAAAAGTAATTAAAAAATAAAATTAAAAATTAAAGGGTGACCCCATAGGTGACTTAATTTCACCTTTATTCTCCTATCTTTTGAACCGTTATAGACAAACACTTGAAAGTTGCACAGAATGTTCGTTACTATGTCTGTTATAATAAGTATAAATATTTAAAATTAGAAATTAAAGGGTGTCCCATTAGTTGGTTTATTTTGATAATATATGGCCAAACTATTGAACCTTTATAGACAGACAGTTGAAATTTACAAAGTACTTGAATTGCTAAGTCCGCTAAAATAACAAGTGTAAAATATGAATTTGGAAATTAAAGGGTGTCCCAATAGTTAATGTAAAAGTAATATATATGGCCAAACTTTTCAACTGTTATAGATAGACAGTTGAAATTTACAAAGAACCTATATTGCTTAGTCCGCTATTCAAACAAGTATAAAACTTGGATCTATAAATTAAAGGGTGTCCCCATTATTGATGTTATTTGACCATTATGTCCTCATCTTTGGAACCGTTATAGACAAACACTTAAAAAATAGACAAAATGTTCACTACTATGTCTCGAATAACAACAAGTATAAATATTTAAAATTGGAAATTATAGGGTGTCCCAATAGTTGATGTAATTTGATGTATATGGATACAAAGTTAAAATTTAAAAAGAATCTGTATTACAAAGTGTTCTTTAAAAAGTATTTATATTAAAATTTGAATTTATCCCAATAGGTGATGTCATTTGATATATATGACCCTATCTTTTAAACAGTTATTGATAAACACTTAACAATTAGAGAGAATGTCCATTACTATATCTGTTATAATAAGTATAATTATTTAAAATTATAATTTACAGGGTGTCGCAATAGTTTATGTAATTTGATGTATATGACCAAACTTTTAAACCGTTACAGATAGAAGGTTGAAATGTACAACGAACCTGTATTGCTACGACCGCTATAACTAGTATAAAATTTGAATTCGGAAATTACAGGGTGTCGCAATAGTTACCGTCTTAAAGAAACATGCCTTTAAGTTTGTCTGTTTTGAAGTCGGTTTTTTTTTGCAAGAATTATCTAAACTGAAAGTTGCGTTGAACTGGACTTTAAGTAACTTAAGCGCTTCTATTTAAATAAAAAGTATGTATTGTGTAGTTTTAAGTAAACATAAGAGGTTTGAAAATAATGACTTTATTTTTTCGAGGTTAACATTTATATGATGAATGGAAAATCTGATGATGTAAACAAAAGTATGTGTACATAAGTTGTTTTGATCAATGCATTATTGATTCAAAAAACTTAAGCTAAAAAGTAAACGTACATAACATTGATAAAAAATTTAGTTTTTTAAAACGGACTAAACACATATAAGCGCCTTTGCTTTTGTAGTGCGCCAAGCGCCTTAACTAATTTCTCTCTTATGTCGACATAAGCTACTCTTCCACAGATATGTATACATACATATGTTGTTAAAATAAAGTGTTTAAAACATTGGTAATTCTCTATTATTTCACGCTATTAAAACTAGCAATGGATAGGTCTAAGTTAACATTATTTTTGCTGTCTCACTCTCACGAAGAGGTAATATTTTCGATAGATCTTCGTACGAATGCATTTATTTGAACAAAAATTTTGTCTGCAATTGTTTAATGTTCGATAGGGAAGATAGACCATTTGCTCAAGATATGCAGCATTGACACTAAAGTTTAATCATTTGCACTTATTGCTACTTATTTGTCTTAATTAAACAAAAAAAAAAAAAAAATTACCGACCGAACAAAGATGATAATTGCAATGAATTAAACCAGAACGCTATTAGAGAATCTTGATCTAATTTTTAAAAGAAAAAACTGGCAAACCATTTTTAAAACGATCTTTATTAAAGAAAATTTCCTATAAAATATTCTGTTTTCAAATCAATTAAATGTTTAATAGCTTATAGATAATTAAGACACAGTATAACAATTATACCATCCAAAGCGAAAATTAAATATTTATATACCCAATGCCCAGAGAAACCAAAACAGAATTTGATCGAAAGCTACCTTATTTATCAGACAAAGACCGAACAACCTGACTCAGTTTATTGCATTTGAATTACAAAGGAAAAACGTGATATAGGTTGGTGAGTCTGAAATAGTGCTGGCAATTTCTACTACTTTTAGTTACTCTATATTACTCAATACTTATTAATCGGGTACTTAATACTTTGTTTACATAATAGATAGCACTGTTAATAATAAATTTAATGTATTCGTAAGATTTTCTATTTAAATGTTTTTTTTTTTTTTTTTATATAACGCTATAGGAATTGAATATTTTTCTTACAACAAAGAATTGCATTATAACTTGTAAAATTGCACACACTACACTGCATAGTAGGTTTAACTTTACTTTAATCGTATGTAGTAATCATATATCCGGTTTTACTAATTTAACATCAACAATAACATTTACAGTTAATAGGCTGAGAACGGCTTATAGAGGACACGATGCCAACCCAAAAATTAACCTGACCCATAGTGCGTATGCCCTTGCCCCACCCCATTAGGAATTATTTTCAATATGTTTTTAAAATACCGTTTCTTTCCTCTATTTTGGATATATTTTTACATTATGACACCATTTAAATCTGGAAAAAAAATCATAATGAATTTTAGAGGCATAGAAAAGTTAAGTGCAGTACTAAAGCAATACCAGTATTGACAGTGTACTGTCAGAAAATGCTCACAACTGTTCAACAATAACTAACATCTTGCTCCATAAAACTTTTATTAGTCATGGATTTAATGACGGTCAGACGATTTCTTTTGGCTTTCCTCCCGTAGTTGTAGTCAAGCAAACCAGAGTCTTTGATGGAGATCGAACCAACTACCCATGACGGATAGACTAGCACAGTAATCCCTCGGAGGTTTGAAAATTAAAACTCATAAATATATGTATATAGTTATGTTACAAATAAAAGTTTCCAATTGTATATTTTTATGATCTAACACATTTATAATTTTTTTAAATATTACATTGTTCCTGAATTTTCACAGGATTTTGCCTTAGTGCAATGCTGAAATATCAATGCAGTAACAATTTAACCTTTTGGAGTAGACATTTAAAATTTTAATTTTGTATTAAAAATCTAATACAAAGTTGAATTTTTTTTTTGTTAGTTTAATTATATTTTATTTAATTATTATTTATTTAGTTTAACTTAAAATTACCAAATAGCATAATTTGTACACAGCCTCTTAAGAGGCCTCTCGTAAAATTTTATAATTTTAATACCTGAAAAATAATGTATTAAAATTATATTAAAATCTTATTTCCAAAGTGAGTGCCAGCGTTACCACAAAGAAAAATACTTTCCTAGTTATGCCTTAAATCCACCAAGTCCTACCAAAACCTAAAAAAAACTATCAACATTTTTTTTTATAATAAATTAATTGTAACGTTATATTGTTAACTGCACAAAGTTGTTTGATTTTATTTTATAATGTCATGAATGTTTTACTCTCATACTTAGTCGTACGATCTGTCAAAAATCGCATGTGTGCTAAAAAAAGTATGATAGTGTGGATTAGAAATGTATGTGTGTGACAGACTTTCTGAGAGGTCTGTACCATTTTGATAATTATTTGAAAAAATTAAAAAAAAATTTTTTATTTTTTTTTTTTTTTATTTTTGCAAAACCTACAACGCTATTTTGAAACGAATTTTTGTGTAGGACAGGAGAGAATTCTGTCAGATTTTTTTGTAGTTGAATCGTACGATCGTGTAGGATAATGATTCCTGGCCTTTACTACGTTTTCTTTCATTTGTAAGTAAATAAAGAGCCCATTTACACATAGGATTTCGAATTGTTTAAGTAAATCCTATGGAAATTTTTAAGCCTGTTTATTGGAAAATAACTTTAACATTTAAAATTAATACATAATTTTTTCTACCAAAAAACGTGGAAACACTGGAACAAATCAACCAAACTACCAAATCGTTTATAAATAAAAAAAAACTACCAATTTTTTTCCGATCAGACCAAAGTGGCATCCCTGCTGAGTGCTGACGAGTCTCATTTTTATTTCGGCTACTTTATTAACAAACAAAATTGAGGAGTCTGGATATAGAAAACACGCACGTCATTTCAAGGAACCAATCCAGCCATCAAGCCTGACAGTTTGTTCTGGATTTCAGAGTGGTGGCATCATTGGGCCATTTTTTTAAATGTTGCTGGTAATAAATTTTAAACAACGATTAGGGCTACAGAGTCATGATTACGGAATCTTTTGTTAAGGCTAATATCCTCTGAGCCATTCGTGAGATTGAACTAGAAACCATTGGTTTAGTTCAATTTACATATATAACCACCAGATATAGTTTTTTATTTTATTTCTGGTTGTTGCAATTATACTTTTCTAATACATGCATACATATTTTTGTACATATAAATATACAAATTCCCTTTCTACTAATAATTACCTTCATATTTGTAACTCAAACTTCTCAACTACATCTTCTGAACATTAATCAAAGTTCTGCCATAGCGAAAAGCCATATTCGGAAAAAATGTAAAAATTAACCAGATTAACATATAAATTGCATTCGATGATTTAAAACCTTAAACGGAGAATTACACAAACTAAAACGTTTTATCTACATCTAACATACGAATATCATTTGACATGTCATTTGGTGTGTCAAAGAGCAGTAGCTATAAATTATAAATCGTTTGAAAAAGAAATTTTGATTGTTTTCATATTTTACACATTCTAATATGACTAATGTCATATTATTTTCTAACCTTAAGAAAATAGTTTGAGAAATTTCCCCCTCAGTTTATGTTCGTTGATGAAAATAACAGGCCATTTTTCATTAAAACTAAAGAAAGTCAAAGGATCAAATAATAAAAGAAAAGGAAAGTGAAATATACCCTTATGGAATGTTGAATGGACATTATGTCAGTTTGAGTGTTAGCTGTGTTTTATTGTTTGCCTGTCTCTCGGTATATTTAGTGTTCATATGATGCATCCTTTGCGATATAAAGTGTCATACAGATGTGTGGAAAATTATAGAAAAGCTTATGTATAAAAAAACAACTAATTGTGCTAAAGCAACCTCAAATATAAGGTGGTAAATATTAAGAAAAACAAATAAAACATGGGGAAAGCTTTAGGTGGTGGTAGACTTCCTTACAACTGACGAAAGATTATTGGATACAATTTTCTTTGTTCTATTGTCTTAGTTTGGTTGATTAAATACATGATGCTTCCAAACAGCACCCAACTTATATAGATATAAAAACTCCTAAAGACGGATGTAGCGACCCAGAAAATGCATTAATAAAACTAATTTATTTTTATTTTTCTATCGCCTAATTTGTAAAAGTTATTTTTTCAACTTTGAGAGAATAACGCAAAGTTAAGCCTCTACAACCAAAATATATAAAAATAATATTATTGATATTATATTGCGAAAACTATTGAAATATGAATACTTATTATAATTTTGAATATTTTCATTATTATTAGTCGAACTGTTTATGTATTACATACAATGAAATTTATAGTAAAGCTTAAGTTTATTTTTATTCTCTCTAAGAAAGAATTAATTAAATTATAAATTAAGTGATAATATTAAAGAAAAATTGGGAAAATTTAATTTTTAGGCACCAGCAGGAGCGGCTGCCACGTCCGTCATCAGCACTCTTGTATCTAATCTACTTAGGGTAGTGTTTTTTAGTTGTAAGCATCATCTATTTAACCAACCAAACCCAGATAAATGAATACGAGAAAACTTGTATTCAATTATCAATCGTCAGTTGGTGAGAACGAAGTAACTTTCATTGCTAACTAGGTTGGCTTAAGGAACAACAAAATTTGGGAATTACTTTAACAAGATATAAGTTGTAAACTTATTACTCAAAGTACTGCAATTTGTTCTACCACGTAAAGCAAACAGAGTTACCTATAGTACTTCAATATTTCATAATTTAGTTTCATAATTTTGTTTTTAATAAATTTAACTAAATTAAAGTTCCACGGTGGTATTTTACACAAATTTCATTAGTGCTATTCTGTACTTTATTTTAGGCCGGATATGAGTAACAAGATCGATTCACATACATCAGTGCCTTAATAATGCCATGCGAATTTAGTATCAGTGGCCATCACCATCTATCAGTGTTACCAATCCATACACATCAAACAAACTGTTATTTTTTTTTTTTTTTTATTAGATTTTACTAAACAAAATATGTTAACATTACTGTTTATTTCAGAGCGTTTCGCTCTTATTTAGGGGTCTTCAAAGCTAGGCGCTAAACGTCGTTACACCTTTCGCTATTCTTTAGGTTAAGCTGTGACATATTTAAAAACGAATTGAACACTGTTGCTGCATTGTTAGTAAGAGAACGACATTGTGCCAGACATGTCTATAAACTTCTATCTGAGATTGAGAAATCGATATCTTATTATTCACTAATACTGATACTGAACTGACACGGTCCTGATGTGTGTTAATCGGCCTTAGATGTTTGATAATCTGAGAAACCACATCGACTAAAAGGGGATACTTTCAAACCGATTGCCCATCAGTCTTCTTTTAGGTAATCGCTTATCCCTGCGCTACTTAAGGATTTTTCGTAAGACACGTATAAGATGATCATGTCAAATACAACTGACTACAATAACTTCTGGTTTTTACTTAAGATTGCTAGATGGCACTATTTAACATTTACATTACCAAGATATTGGTTTCAAACATTTCTTTTTTGTTTACGCAAAAAATAACTAAAGAGACTTAAGCATTTGTTAGTTTTCCTTAGTACCCGGCCTGTTGAAATAAGGAGTCTGGTCGGGAATATCAGTGTAAATAAAAAACTATAAATTAAGGACCTTTTATGTTTTTTTAATATAAAAAATTCGACATACTCGAAAAATGACTTAAACATGACTTATTCTATAATTCTTACATATACTGCTGTAAGAATTAGTAGACAACAAACAACTATAAACAATATTGCAATTTGTTGCCATTTGCTGTGTAGTTTGTTTAAAAATCCCTTCGTCATATTCCAATGACACATACTTTCCTCTACTTGTGTCACATGATAAATGACCATTTTCTTCGGTTGTGTTTTATGAATTATGACACTGTTTTTCTTTCTACTTATTTTTCACAACATTTTTCTTTTTTACTTAAAATATTGTTATATTTTCTTTAAGAGAACATTAGAGCTGCTAAATAAGGTACTTTAAGTTGTTGAAGTAGCATTTGCTGTTCTAGAACATTGTCACCAATTCATATTAAATACCCTTGAGGTTCAATGTGTTGTTGGAAACTGTATCGTCTTTAAAGCATTTTGTGTTGAACGGAAACCGGAAATTATGTTTAGCTTTTAAATTAAATGTTGTTCTTGGCATTGAAATTAAGTAACACGCGCCTTTTTCAACACTATTAACCGCCATGCAACACGCCACACAAACACCCAACTACATACAGTTGAAATTCTATATGATTTTCAACATTTTTTGATGCATAAATTTGCTACCCGTTTAGTTCATTTCTTTATGGTATTTATGATATTGTTTCAAAATTATATTTGCATCTTGTGATTATGCTAATTTGAACCCTTTTTAATATTCATTGTCTTAGGAACTTCGTTGTCTATCTGTCTGTCTGCCTGTCTATTTATTTGTTTATTTTATTATGTTTACTGGTGGATGGATGATCTTGGGTGGAGTAGATGACTTGACTGGTCTGTATCTTTCGGTTTCTTAAGATGAAAGAGTTGCTAAAAGATATTATTTAAAGAGATTAATCTGAAGTGTATTTTATTTGCATATTATAATACAAGTACATACATAAGTCCAATAAGTACTAAGGTAGTCAGACAAAAGCCTTGTTGATGACAAAATAGATTAAAAAGTTTTCGAATGAATTTGTTAGTAACACTTTGTTATTTTGTTATTGCAGCAAATTAAATAAATCGATTTAAAAAATATTAAATATACAAAGTTTTGAATTTAATTTAACTTAAAAATACTTCTAATTAAACTTGAGCAAAATTGGCATTTATTCTGTTATCTACAATATACAGTGGGGCATAATTAAAATATTTCAGAAATTGTTCAGTCATTCGTAAGGGACTAGTTCGATTGATCCGAAATTTAACATGGGCATAGGTGGTTTTGACGCTGGGTACCATCCACTTGTCAGGTTTGGCGCTATAAGTTGTAAGTAAAATATTAACTATGCAACAATATCCACAGAAAATTTTATTTGAAGCGTTCAACTTATACAAATATTGCTCCATGTTTAATATTTTTACTATACAAAAATTCAAGGCTGTAAAAATTTTTAACATTAAGGTAAAGAAAATCTCACAATTCCCTAAATAAAGAACAAAAATCCCCAAATTTTATTTATCTTTTGCACATAAAATCCAAATATGAGCTAAGGATCACGAAATACTTTGAGCTAAAAAAAAATTAATAATTTTGAAATTTTGAAAATAAAAATCGTTTACTTTTTAACCAAGAAAATATATCTTTTTGAAAATTTTCCAAAATATTCAAAAGTTTGCTTGCTAAACGAGAAAGAATTAAAAAAAATAAAATTCTGTAAATTGTAGTCATTGTTTTAGAAAAATTGTACCAGGGTATCGAACACTTCAAATATTTAATTTCAAAATGTTATTTAAGGAATGCACGAACCGGCTAAGAGACATGCTGGAATCTAGAAGAGTAGCATCCCTGAAAAACTATTTGGGAGACCTAGACGCAACTCCTCAATCACATTATTCATTATGGCGTGCTTGTAGAACTCTTAAAAGGCCAGTCTTACGTAAGCCTCCCCTGCGAACTACATCTGGAGGCTGGGCAAGGAGTGATTCCGAAAAGGGCAATTTATTTGTTGGACATTTGAAAAGGGTTTTTACCCCGAATATATCGACTGATATAGCTGAGTACCGATAAGATTTGAATTTGGTGATATTGAAAAGGCAATAACGGATTTAAACACCAAAAAAGCCCCTGGCGTTGACAAAACCAGTAACAAGATGTTATTTGAATTGCCCCGTATAGCTCGCAGAATCGTTCTTTTTATTTTTAATGCCATTTTACGTCTTGAGTACTTCCCCACAGAGTGGAAGGTATCCTTGGTTACCATGATTCCTAAACCAGGAAAAGACCACACAAAAATTGAATCATACAGACCTATAAGCCTTTTGTCAAATATGTCAAAGCTGTTTGAGAGGATGTTAATAACTAAGCTTAACCCTATTCTAAGCGACAAAGGATGTATTCCAAACCATCAATTCGGCTTCAGGAGAAAACATAGTACGATCGAACAAACCCACAGGTTAGTCAATGTTGTTAAGAAGACATTTGAAGAGAGAAAATACTGTTCTGCGCTTTTTATCGACGTTTCTCAAGCATTCGATAAGGTATGGCATGAAGGCCTAATATACAAGCTAAAACTGAATTTGCCCGTAAACCTATATAAGCTGCTAGATAGTTATTTAACCGAACGAAAATTTATTGTGACAGAAGGATATTTTTTGAGCTCACCCCAGCCAATCGAAGCCGGAGTTCCCCAAGGTAGTATATTGGGGCCCTTTTTATACTTATTGTATACTTCAGACATGCCAACTAGTAACCGAGTTCACACATCGACATTTGCTGACGACACAGCTTTTTTGAGCATTCTCGAAAGACCCGAAGTAGCATCACGATATTTACAAGACCACATATTTAATTAAGAAAAATGGTTGAAGAAATGGAGAATAAAAGTGAATGAACAAAAATGTATTCACATAACTTTCACACTGCGTAGAGAATCTTGCCCCCCTATTCGGATAAATAACCAAACGATACCCCAGCTTTCAGACGTCAAATATCTCGGCATACATCTTGACCGGCGCCTTACATGGAAACGGTACATAGAAACAAAGTTAACACAAATGAAGTTAAAAGCAGTCCAACTAAACTGGCTTATTGGCAGAAATTCTACTCTAGCTTTAGATTGCAAACTTTTATTATACAAGTCAATTCAATGCCCAAAGCCTAAATAATAAACTTGATGAATTTAGATTTGTTTTTGAACATTCTGGCATTGATATTGTTTGTGTGTCCGAAACCTGGCTCTCATCTGTGACTCCAGATAGATTTATATGTTTGAGTGGCTATAAAATATTTAGAGAGGACAGAAATGGAAATGCTGGTGGAGTAGCTATTTTTGTCAAAGATAATTTATCGTGCAGAGTTTGTTTAAAATCTTCAACAAATTTATCTTATGAGTGTAATGTAGAATTTATTTTTATAGAAATAATTTCTGACGGTAAAAAAATCTTAGTCGGTTGTGCCTATAGGCCAAATAAAAGGATTCCTTTTACAAATTTTTTTGCAGCGCTTGAAACACTTGCTGTTGAATATAACGAAGTCATCATAACTGGGGACTTTAATTCGAATCTTCTTTTAGAATCAATATTAAATGATAATATGCTATCTTTTGGACTTACTGCAACCAATACAGTTAATCCAACACACCATACTACAACCAATAGAACTTTGCTTGATATTTTCTTTGTTTCCAACATATCAAACGTTTTATTATATGACCAGGTGTCTGCTTCATGTTTTTCGAAACATGACTTAATATTTTTGACATACAACTTTAGAGTTCCTCTGACACAACATAAAATTTATTTTCGCGATTTTAAGAACATTAACTATAGTTTATTACAAGAAAATATATCATATATCGATTGGGAGCAGGTGTACTATATGCCATCTGTAGATGAGCAAGTGTTATTTCTTGAAAACAGTATTCAGCGTCTATATGAAAACACAGTTCCAATTAAATCTATAAATACATCCGCTAGTACAAAACCCTGGTTTTCTTCTCATATAAAATTCCTAATTCTTCAACGGGACCTTGCTTACTTAAGGTGGAAACGTTTCAGAACGCCAGAGTTGAAAGAAGTATTTAAAGCTGCCAGAAAGAAAGTGAATATGAGCATTAGAATTGCAAAAACTGAATATTATTCTAGACGTTTTAGCTATGCAGCTGGTTCCAAGCAAACATGGAAATACATTCGGGAAATTGGTGTTGGTAGTACACAAAATGTTTTTAATGAGCAAGTAGATGTTGAAGAGCTAAATAGTTTCTTCACGAATATACCTTTTGTAGCTGCAGACGAAAGCTTTTATAATTTTCCCAGTTTAGATTTAAATTATTCTGAAATTGGTCATAATGTCTTTCAATTCTCGTGCGTAAGTCAATCTGAAGTTTATTCTTGTTTTAAATTTATTAAGTCAAATGCAGTGGGCTGCGACAATATGCATCCAAAATTTATTCAGATATTACTTCCAGTACTCTTGTCATATATAACACATTTATTCAAAACCATCATAATGACCAGCACTTTTCCGAACAGGTGGAAATGTGCAAAGGTAGTACCTATACCGAAAACAAATTCAGAATTTAGGCCAATAGCTATCTTGTGTTATTTGTCTAAGGTGCTCGAAAAAATTCTACAAATTCAAATTTCGGGACATATCAAGGAAAATAAATTATTGTCTGAAAATCAATCAGGTTTTCGCTCTAAGCATAGCTGTGTATCTGCCTTATTGGATGTTTCTGAAAATATACGACGTGAACTGGATGAAGGAAAATTAAATTTCTTAATTTTTCTTGACCACTCAAAAGCCTTCGACTCTGTTGACCATAACACACTTTGCAATAAGCTTCGGCATTTCTTTAAGTTCTCGAACAATGCAACACTTCTTTTGTCTTCATATCTTTCGAATCGTTTGCAATTTGTGTCTTCAAAAAATTTTCAATCATCTTTACAACCTTTAACAAGAGGTGTGCCACAAGGGTCCATTCTGGGACCACTACTTTTTTCAATTTATGCCAACGATTTGCCAAAACAGCTTTTGCATTGCAAAGTTCACATGTATGCAGATGATGTACAGTTATATTTGAGCAGTCCAGCACGATCTATTGATGAAAATATTGTTAGGCTTAATGATGATTTGGATAGAATTTTTCGTTGGGCAACAGCGAATGGACTTTGTTTAAATCCCCATAAATCAAAGTGCTTAATAATTCGAAAGGGATCGCTCGATTCTGTTATCGATGTTAACATTCTAATAAATGGGGAAAGGATCAACATCGTTAAGGCTGCAAAAAACCTTGGATTAATGTTTAATAATACACTTACTTGGACAAACCATGTTAATACCCTCGTAGGCCAAATTTATGTTAAGCTAAGGTGCCTTTGGCCGACACAATATTATACTCCCTTAGGGATAAGGAAACTTCTTGCAAAATCCTATCTTCTTCCAGGTTTAATTTACGGCTGTGAGCTTTTCGCTAACTGTGACTCAATTAGTAAAAGGAAATTAAACGTTTTATATAATAACATAATTAGATATGTGTTTGGCTTAAGAAGATATGACCGTGTATCTAATTTTTCCGCTCAACTTTACGGTGTTTCGTTTGATAATCTTCTTAACATACGCGTTCTATTATTTTTGCACAAGATTATTTATTCAGAAGCTCCACAATATCTTATAGACAAGATTAGGCTTGCCAGATCACTCAGAGGAAGAAAGATTATAATTCCTTTACACCGTCGTCATGTATCTGAATGGCACTTCTTTATACACGCGGCGCGCCTTTGGAATATTCTTCCCCAAACTCAACAACTCAATAGCAACGCAAATAGCTTTAAACATTTTTTGTTTGTTTTTTTTTGCACAACAGTGAATGGTAATTCTTTTAATTGTAATGTATTTGTTATAGTATAAACTTTTTATAGTTAATATAGCTTAAGAGTATGTACTTGTATTAATGTGTAATCCCAAAATATAATTTATAAACTCCACTTTCCTATACTTTAAATATAAGATTAAATCTTGTTGTATAGGAATTGACAAAATAAATAAATAAAATAAATAAAAAAAAATAAATAAATAAATAAATAAAACCAATATGGTGTTATGGAATTCAATTATGGGGCACTGCCTCAGCTACCAAAAAAAATCAAAGGCGCCAAAACAAGATTCTTCGTATAATTACATCTGCTCCTTGGTATATAAAAAACTCAAACATCCATAAAGATCTAAACGTGCCAACAGTTAAAGCGGAAATAGCGAAACTTGCCATAAGTTATTTAAAGAAGCTTGAAACTCATCCTAATCCACTGGCCCGTAACATACTAAATGAACCTGGTTACATTCGACTAAGAAGGAGGGACACTGCTTCTCTCATCCGTACATCAGAGGGATAACCCGCAAATTACAGTAAACGTGAAACATACATTTTTTGTCCAGCACTGGTTGGACTTAACATGTATATTTTTATTTTTAGACTTAAGATTAATAAAAATATTAAAACTTAATTATTGATAGTTCAATTATATTGAAGATACAATAAATAAAAATTGCGAAAAAAAATTTAACTTTTGCAAAAATGCCTTGTCCAATGTTTATCGTGTCCTTCTTATTCTTATTTTGAGAAGCTTCTAGCATGTTGCAGGTAAAGCTTTATAAATATAAATCGGCTCATAATAGAAATTTAGTACAAGGTTGTTGGCCAAAATTTTTTTGTTGTGGACTCACATTTGTCATTTATACCTAACTTTACATTAGCTTTGTCTTAAAATTGATTTTACATGAAATACTTCAAAGGAAGAGAACTGGTATTTTATTTGCGTTATATATAGTTAGAGTCCTACACTGACTATATTGAATATGATTTTTACAGCCTAAGAACCGCAAGTTACAAATGATTGGGTAATGTTTACATTAATAAAATTTCTTTTATAAAAATACCAGTTCTTTCCACTTATAAAGGGATCTCTTGAGAATAAACATTGTACTTTGAAGTCGTTTTTAAACCAGTGACTGTCATCTAACATGTTCTTATGGAATATTATTAAAAACTGGATCATAACCTTGTTGGCGACTCAAGAAGAGATTTGGCAACAGTCAAAAGGGCGGGGTACACATTATAATTTATTTTACACTTCTTAAATGGACGAAGGAGTAAAGGCTGTAGCATTAGCTACGGATGTGGCGTTAATAGGGTCGGAGATTTTTTTGAACATAATAATAGTAAACAGCAATGGTCTGATTTTGGCACCCCAGGGTATGCTGCTACTGACGGCTAGTATCTTTCCATTACTCCCAGCGGAGCATCCTGGTAACCTGAGCAACTTAATAAAAGATGAGGTAACAACTTTTATGAGAGATTAAGTCGGGATAGGAAACAAAACTACAGATGAATTGAAACCCTTAATAATTAATTCAAATATCATCCAACAGCTCAACAAATTGCAAAAAATACAAATCTTATACTAATTTTCTTACGTACTTATACATGTTTTTCTTTTAATTTAGTGCTCCTCTAGTCCATCAGTCTGGGGGTTGTAGGTTTACTAAAGCGAATAAGTGGTTGTTTTCTTACTATGCTCGATAATTGAGGAGGTTGTTGGAAAAACGACCTCAGTTCAAAAAACCCGTTTTGAGATAAACGACATTGAAAGTTATGGGTTATTATCAAATTGTATTACTTATTGCATTTACATATTCCGTAAGATGTATTCTTCTATACTAAGAATATAGATTGTTTTGAAGATAGCTTGCCTAAACGGTATTGAATATAATATGAAGCAGTGTCAGAGGTCCTTTTTCCACCAAGTATCAAAAATGTTAAAATATGAGACTAAGACTAATTTTATTTACTTTTCCCTAAAGCTAAAAAATGATTTTCACTTCGTAATATTTAATCTTTAAAAAATGCTTTAGAAAATCACTTTACATATTACTTTATTTCTTTATTCATTTTAACCACAACTTGTTAAATATTTATTTTTATGTCATACTCCCACATGTCTTACTATTTGCCACAAAAACGCAAGAAACATCTTTAGAGACAGAAGCTGCAATATAAAATGAATTGTAGAGAAAGCTACTTACCTAAACAGCCAGCAGAGTCATAAAACAAAATGACAAACCAAACGTAATAAAAATAACTTAAATGTAAAAACACCGCAACTGTGTAAATGGAATAAAGACGTATTGTCAGTCTATCTGTTGTGGGCTTTATTTTTCTGTTCATGCTGATTTTTTTTGCAAGTTTTACCTCAAGAATTGAAGAAGTCCTTCCAGAAAATAAAAACCAAAAAAAAAAAAACAATATAAGACAGTCGTAGAAAGTCATAAATTTGAAGTCAAAGCCAAAGTTTTTGCATTAGAAGTGAATAAAATATAGGATACTCACAGTTTATGATATGTAAAATATTTTTTTTAGGATTTTTTACTAAAACTTTTGTGTTGAAACACAAAATCAAGAATAGAAAAAATTAATGGGAATGTTTAAGACACACATAGAGGGGTATTTTGCCAATCTAGCCGGAAATTACTTTTTTTTTAGCTAATATTGGCTCGAAAAATGTACTGAGTGCTCCTAAGTTAATGAAACTTTACAGAAAAATCTGCTGTAGTCATAGGCTGTCAATGCTATAAAATAGGAAAAATCGTTTCAAGGAGAAAAAAGTTCCACTTGGAAGAACTAATCCTACCTCTGAAAAAATTCTATTTTTTTTTTTTATTTTCCCGTCATTTTGTTTAGCAATTACAACTTTTAAGGTCAAAGAATGTTCAAAAACTTAAAGTTGGAATGAAGAGATTCTTAAATGCCATTTTTAGTTTGAAAAAATAATGCAATTATTGAAAGAATTAGATTACATACTTCTTAAAACCATAAAAGTTTAGTTGTATGGGCAGGGGGAGGTATTCCTCCAATCCCACCCCCAAAACGTCCCTGTGAAAAAAATAATTTAATTTTTTTTGCCAATTTCCTAAAAATATTAATTTTTAAGCTTTCCAATGCCTAACCAATCCCCGCCTCCCAAGAATATTATTAAAAAAATATTTTTTGTAATTTGTTACTTTATAGTATTTAATTTATCGGAAAATAATTAATTTATTCATAGTAATAACTTATTTATGATTGTAACGATAAATTTTGTTTAAAATTTTAACAATTAATTTATTTAAAACAACTTCTCCTTTGCACTAAGATGAATCTGCCAAGGTTCTTCTTCGTCGGATTCTTCAAAGACGTCTTCCGAATGTGAATCCTCTTCAGCGTTAAGGATTGGAAAAAAATCTTCTGCTAGTGTTACCATCTTTGGTGTTTCCAAATCCAGCTTTCGGTGCACCCACTACTAGCCCTAATTCACTTCTAAATTTTTCTTGGATATTTTTTTTCCTCGCGTTAACAATGGCTTTGTCCGCATCAGATTTTATTTGCCATTTTTTCACTGACAGTTTATATGACAGCTGTAATATGCTCTCAAATAGGCGAATTCTGGCGTGTAAATTAGATAGTCCGAAAGAAAGGGCATCTACGTCTATATCTCTTTTGATATTTAAATTGTTTTTTGTACAGGTAATAACAGTATTAAATGTAATGATTTAAATAAAAAACATCTTCCTTCAGTTATTAAAAACCAAAACATTTTATGAATATACAAGGGTTTCTTACTCGTATTTACCTATCCAAGATAAGAAAAAACATAAAAAGGAAAAATTTTCAAAAAATCGCAAAAAATGGCGCAAATATGCGCAACGTTTTTTTACAGTATAAAAGAGAATGTAAATTTTGTAGTGATAACATAACATATAACATTTTTAGGTTCGCGATGGAGATCACTCTTAAAAAGCTTTTCACTTTTTTTTTTGACCAACAATTTTACAAAAAAAACCTTTTTTTAATTTTGAACGAAATTTTTTATCATTAAAAATTAAAAAAAAAATTTCTAAAAATTAACATAAGTAGCTACTAATAAACCCTTTCACAGAAAAAAAATCAATACAAAATCTTTATTCGTTTAGCCACCAAAATATATATTGCAAACCTCTCAAAATCGTTTAAAGTCAATAAAAACGTATGCAATTTACTCAACTTTTCTGATTTTAACAGTGTCCCAAAAAAACAAATCTCAAGCAAACGCCTTGAAAATTCACTGTACGATGCAGAATTTCGTTGTCTGTCGAGCTGCGTAATTAAATTTTTACATTTCTCAAAATTAATTTTTGGCCTAATGTCCGGCTAGATTGGCTTTTTGTACAAAGGCACCAAAATAATTTTTCTTGAAATACATAGTGTAGGGAAATTTGTTTCTTAAATATAATATCATTCTAGGGGCGGCAATGCCCCCTAGACTTGCTGTTTTCCTCCCCAGAAATTTGAAATATTGTACTCTATGTTTATCTTCAGAATATTGTTCACCAATAAAATGGGTTTCCCCTAGAAAACATGTCTTCCTACGCCAATGGGTATACTTTCAAAACGTGAAGTAAAAATTCAGCTCTCCACATTTTTCCGTTTTTGAAATCCCTGGTATTTCTTCTGTTCCGCCAAAATACAACCTATTGAATTTTTATTATAATCATACAACGTTTATTTAAATTCAAGTTTATTATTGTAAATATTTATATTATTCTTTTACTTTTTATTTAATTTAAACCGTTAAACAATGCATTCATTTGAATATATTTTTTGTAAATTATATGGTTACTAAAACTTTGAATTCCTTTAGTATGTAATCAACTACTTAAATCACTAACTCCTTATGCTAGTGTATTTGTAGATTCTATTTGTGAACTATTGCTTCTTGCTTTTTGTCAACTACAACTTTTGTACAATCGAATTTTAGTCGTTGAACATTAAAGAAATAAACCCAAAAATTCTCTTCGTTTTATTTAACAAACACCCTCTTCGCCGTGCTTAAAACCGTTGCCTTCATCTTCATTTTTCAACAAGTTAATTTTTCGTGTATACATAAAATTGGCGACCGTGACAGGACGCTATTAATTAATAAACTACCTTAAAAATAAAATTAATAGTGTTCAAATAAAATTAATTTAAAATTCTGAAAAGAAGAACTTAAAAAACATTTAAGAAAAAACTCAGTAAAATAAAAGCTGAAAAAAGAAAAAATCATCTTCATCATCGTAAGCATCATAATCAACATCATCAAACTTCATCATCATCATATTTATCGTCATCATCGTCTTCAACTGTTTTGCTAGCCACCACACTTCTCTGCTGTTTCATAAACAACATCGTCGTCATCGCTTGGTAACATCACACATCTGTATCAAACACCTGCAACCATCAAACCTACACGTATTATCTAGCCAGTTTGTGTGTTTATAAAAAATCTCAGCAGTTTCACACACACAAACATACTTATACATTGAGTTGGTTTGTTTATATCACGTTAGTGTTGGGCAGTCTGGACAACAGTTGTTAGAAATGAGTACCGATAAAGGGGAAAACGAAAATCTAGCCTCATTAAAGGTACAAAGGTCAACAATGAAAAGGAATATAACACAAATGAAGGTAAAAATAGAAAAAGATGGAGATTCGTCTGATTATACCATACTTGAATGCCGATTGCAGATTCTTGAATCATATTTCAAGCAAATTAGCTACATTCAATCCCAAATTGAAAAGCTAGATCCAGCTGATGTTCACCGATCGGATCTAGAAGAGCTTTTTATTGCTGCTAAGGCAGCTTTGATTACTCTGATGAACAAAAAGCGTACACAGAGCGATGTTGAACAAAGCTTTTTAAACGTGACAAATGCACCTTTTTCGCATCAAAATCGTTTGCCTCAGCTAAAACTTCCAAAATTTGATGGAAAGTATTCGGAATACTCACGATTCATCAGCTCATTTAATACTTTGGTCAATGAAGATTCAAATATTCCAACCATAGACAAATTTAATTATTTATTAAATTGTTTATCTGGGCAAGCGTTAGCTGTTATTGAGCCATTTCAGGTAACTGAGTCAAACTACAAATTGGCTTTGGACCGTTTAAAGGAAAGGTATGATAACAAAACATTAATATTTATCGATAACGTCAACTCTTTGTTTTCAATTGTTCCTATCACCGAACCTAATGCTACGTCTTTGCGTTCAATTCTTGATAATGTTGCCAGTCTTCGTAGTTCTCTTCTTTCATTAGGATCAGAGCTTGATGTTATGAACGCAATGATAATTCATATCGTACTGTCAAAAATTGATACAGAATCAAAAAAGGTGTATGATGAGAAACGAGATTTTAACGCTTTGCCTTCCTGGAACGATTGTTATTCCATTCTAAATCGTCGCTGTCAATTTCTTGAAAGTCGTACTGCTGAAATAGACTCTTTTCAACAACGTACTCCAAAAACGAAACTTAATCCTAGACGTCCTAGTTCATCGTTTGTAATTTCAGCTACCTTTTGTGAATTTTGCAAAAATAATAAACATTTTATTGGATCTTGTCCTACATACTTAGCACTACCAGTACCTCGTCGTTTTGAATTTGTTAAAAGCTCAAGTCTTTGCATCAATTGCCTTCGAAAGGGACATATGGTGTCAAAATGTACTTCCAATTTTCGATGCCGTTTTTGTCGTATTTCACATCACACAACTTTACACAATTCCAACTCATCGCTACCAAATGATTCTCAACCTCCATCAAATCATCATAATTCATCATTAAATCAGTCGCAATCTCATCGTTCATCGCAAAATCAACATTTATCGTCAAATTCATCGGTTCAACAACCTCATACTTCATCGTTTCAAAACCCTCGTACTTCATCCTTTCAACAATATTCATCATCGTTTCAGCCTACTGCATCACAACAGTCTTCATCGTTAAATCCATCAACTAGTTCTGCTTCAATTCATTTAACAACACATTCATCGTTTCTTACTCGTAGTAGTCATATGAATCTTCTACCTACTGCTGTTGTTTTAATTAAAGATTCCCATGGTATTTATCAACCTATTCGTGCGTTATTAGATTCTTGCTCAGAACTTAATTTGATAACTCAAGATGCTGTAAGTCGCCTTCGATTAAACCAAAGTCGATCTGACCAAGAAATTGCTGCAGTTGAAGATATTCGTTCTCAGCTCAAGTTCGTAGTTTCAGCCACCATAAAGTCTCGAATAACGGAATTTGAACGGACTTCTAATTTCTATGTAACCAAATCTATTTCTTCTCAACATCCAGCAGAACGTATCAATACGGCCGATTGGAACATTCCCAACGACCTCGAAATGGCAGATCCACAATTTTATACACCTCAGCGAATTGATCTTTTAATAAGTTCTGAAATTTTCTTCGATCTTTTACTAACTGGTAAAATATCCCTCGGAAATAATCTTCCTTGTATTCTAAATACGCCACTGGGTTGGATCGTAGGAGGTAAAGTTAACAATCAACAACAACATCGTTCTCAAACCTGCAATGTTATCACAAAACCTCATGACTTGGATAATCTTTTGAAAGCTTTTTGGGAAATTGAGGAATTTCAAAAATCCAAGCCTCTCAGAACGGAAGAAGAAGAGCTTTGTGAGCAACATTTCTTGAAAAATACTATTTTCGATTCGTCTGGAAAAGTTCAGGTACGTTTGCCATTTAAATCTACTATTAATAAACTAGGTAATTCCTTTGATACTGCTCGTCGACGTTTTATGTTTCTTGAAAAGCGACTTTTAAAAGATGACATTCTAAGAAAAATGTATATTGACTTTATGGACGAGTATATTAGTCTAGGTCATATGTCACCTACGTCCTTTGATAAGCTCAACTCTTCGCACTATATAATCCCACACCATTGTGTGCTTCGTCCCCAAAGTTCATCAACCAAACTCAGAGTTGTTTTCGACGCATCGTGCCGCACTTCTACCAATGTTTCGCTCAATGAAACTTTAATGGTCGGTCCTACCATACAACAGGATTTGATTACAACAATTTTCTCTTTTCGACTTAACAAATTTGCACTATCAGCCGATATTTGCAAAATGTATCGTCAATTCTTGGTGGATGAAAGAGACCGAAACTTCCAGCTAATTCTTTGGAGAAGTAACGTCAATGATCCTATAAGTTTATACAATTTAAATACTGTGACTTATGGTACTTCTGCCGCTCCATTTCTCGCCGTAAGGAGTTTATTTTTTATTGCTGATTTTTATAAGGACCTGTTTCCTATTGGATCTGAAGTTCTCAAACAGGATCTTTATGTTGATGATCTTCTCACGGGGGCAGATGACTTTTTTGAACTCTCTGCTAAAAAATCCGAAATTATACAAATTTTACAGAAAGCTGGTCTAGAATTAAGCAAGTGGAATTCAAATTGTCCCGAATTAGCACCATCTACTGGAGAAATTCTTTTAAAAACAAATGATGAAAATATAACAAAAACTCTTGGAATGGCTTGGAAACCTAAGGAAGATGTTTTTTGTTTTCGGTTCGATTTACCAACCGTTGAAGTTCCCACAAAACGGACTGTTTTGTCAGCAGTTGCAAAAATATTTGATGTTCTCGGTTTACTAAGTCCAATAGTCATTTCTTGTAAAATTTTAATTCAAGAAATGTGGAAGCAACAAATGGATTGGGATGCGCTTTTAAATGAACGTTTATTGAATCGTTGGCGACAAATTGAACAAAGTTTTTCATACATTAATCAGATTGAGGTTCCAAGATTTGTTGGTGCTTCTCCAAAATTAAAATTTTTCATTCACGGGTTCGCTGATGCTTCCCAGTTAGCTTATGGATGCTGTTTTTATGTTTCAATACTTCGCAAAAATGAATATAAATCAACTTTGCTTATTGCAAAATCAAAAGTGGCTCCAGTTGTTCAGCAATCTTTGCCTCGTTTGGAGCTTTGTGCTGCCTTATTGCTCAGTCGAACTTGGGAGAAAATTAAACACAAATTTCATCGTCATACGTACCGTATATTTTTTTGGTCTGACTCAAAAATCGTTTTAAATTGGCTCAGTAACCACTCATCGTCTTACGTCTGTTTCGTTGCAAATCGAGTTTCAGAAATTCAAAATCTGACTCATAATATACCTTGGAGACACGTGCCTTCTAAACAAAATCCGGCAGATGTAGTTTCGAGAGGCTGTCTGGCAAATGAATTAACATCAACAATTTGGTTTAGTGGTCCAGCGTTCATTCTCAAAAATGAAGACGAGTGGCCCAAAAATATCAACGAAATCATCGACTTACCTCAAACGGAAATGAGAAAATCAATTTTCAATACAACTAATGTCATCGAGACTATTATTCATCAAATCATTCATCGCCAATCTTCGTATCTTCGCATTCTTCGTATCATCGCATATATTCATCGTTTTTTCGACAAATCAAATCGTAACCCTATTATATCATCGGAAGAACTACAATCATCGTTTTGGAGAATTGTGTACGACATTCAACAAGCTACATTCAGAGAAGAAATTGATCTTCTTAACAAGGAAAAGGTTTTGAAACCAAGTATTCAAAAATTATCACCGTTTCTCGACAAAGTACAATGCTGCAATTCAAATTTAATCATCGTTAGAGTTGGTGGTCGGCTAGCAAATTCAGATTTACCGTACAACACTAAGTTTCCTGTACTTTTACCAAATCATCGCTTCATTCAGCTTTTCGTCGAACATCTTCATCGCAAACATTTACATGCTGGCCCAAGGGCACTCATCGGTATACTTCGCCAACAAGTCTGGGCAATCAACGCTAGAGACATCGTCAGAAAAGTGGTTCGTAATTGCGTCCACTGCTTCAAATATAGGCCTAGACTTTTACAGCAAATCATGGGTGATCTTCCTGCAGATAGGTTGAAAGTTCAACGTCCTTTCTTCGTCACTGGTGTAGACTTTTGTGGTCCGTTCTACACGTCTTATCGTATTAGAGGAAAACCACCATATAAAACATACGTAGCTATTTTTGTCTGTTTTTCGTCTAAAGCGATTCATATTGAACTTGTTTCGGATCTATCGACTAATAATTTCCTTCTTTGTCTTAAAAGGTTCATAGGTCGTCGTGGAATTCCCCAAAGGCTCTATTGTGATAACGCAACGAATTTTGTTGGTGCCAACACCAAACTTAAAGAGTTTAAACAACGTTTCTTCGATGACGCTAACATTAAAAACATGATGCAATATAGTTCAGTAACTGGCTTCAAATTTGTTTTTATCCCTCCACGTTCTCCCCATTTTGGTGGCCTTTGGGAGTCGGCCGTTAAGTCAACAAAAACTATTTTACTAAAAAATATGTCAAAGGCTGGTGTTACGTACGAAGAACTACAAACAGTACTTATTGAAATTGAAGCTATTTTGAATTCTCGGCCACTTGCTCCTCGATCTGATGATCCAAACGATGGTGAAGCTTTAACTCCGGCACATTTGCTAATTGGTTCATCCTTAATGGCATTACCAGATGAAAATCTGGACAACTATAAAAATGTCAATTATCTAAAGCGTTACCAACTAGTCACCTTCCTGAAACAACAATTTTGGCAACAATGGGTTCGTGACTACGTCTTAAGTTTGCAACAAAAGGCTAAATGGTTTAAGTCTTCAACAAACATCCAAGAAGGTGCATTAGTCATCGTACATGAAGACAACATCCCTCCTCAGCAATGGATTCTCTCTAGAGTCACCAAAGTTATTCCCGGCCGTGATGGCAAAGTCAGAGTCGTAGATCTGAAAACACCAAGGGGCATTCTTCGAAGATCTATCCATAAAATTGCACCTCTACCTTGTGATGAAAATAATTGAAAGTCCCTTTCAATGGGGGCAGTATGTTCCGCCAAAATACAACCTATTGAATTTTTATTATAATCATACAACGTTTATTTAAATTCAAGTTTATTATTGTAAATATTTATATTATTCTTTTACTTTTTATTTAATTTAAACCGTTAAACAATGCATTCATTTGAATATATTTTTTGTAAATTATATGGTTACTAAAACTTTGAATTCCTTTAGTATGTAATCAACTACTTAAATCACTAACTCCTTATGCTAGTGTATTTGTAGATTCTATTTGTGAACTATTGCTTCTTGCTTTTTGTCAACTACAACTTTTGTACAATCGAATTTTAGTCGTTGAACATTAAAGAAATAAACCCAAAAATTCTCTTCGTTTTATTTAACAAACACCCTCTTCGCCGTGCTTAAAACCGTTGCCTTCATCTTCATTTTTCAACAAGTTAATTTTTCGTGTATACATCTTCTTTATTTATTTATTTTTATTAAATCCATAGAGACTTGTTACAGTATATCTTCAAATTACAGGATCTATGTTAAGGCTAGTTTTTATTCCCTCTTCGGTATGTAAATTTTCCAAGCAAATACACAAACCTTTCTGCATACACCATGTATTTAGGTTAAAACCAGCAAACATATGCCACTAGAGTATCGAGAGAAATACATAGGTGGATTATTTCTGGAGCTTACTCTCGAATAGTGAATTTTGAGTGATTGAAGTAGTGTCCTATACATATACATAGGTTTTGGATTATCTAAACTTTAGGAATGATATCATTAACGGTCCTAATGTTTAGGTACAAAATTTCTTCCGAGATAATATGGAAAACTTTGGTCTCTGAGAGCCATGTATTGACCTTCTTTGTTTTAGTGTGTGTAGCGGTAATCAAGTTCTTACGTGTTATTCCCATGATTTGGGAATTGAACGCAGTACTGCATTTATGTCACGCAGTTCACAAAAATATTGCATAAGTTTCGCAGAACTTTATAATTATTTATTCCGGCTTAAAAATTATTTTTTAACTAAAAAAAATATATTTTTAACTAAAAAAAATATATTTTTATCTAAAAAAAAATATATTTTTTATTTTTGCTTGATTTTAATAAATTTATTAATAACACTGGTCAACACAATTATTATTTCCTTCAATTTGTCTTTCTGTTATTGAGTGTTTCTATGGCCCTGACTATGAAAAATGTACTGCGTTTATGCTAACAGCTGTATCTTTTTAAATATAATGTTTAATTACTTGATCAATATACACGAAAATTAATACACATGTTAACAAAATTTCTATTGAACGCTATGAAATGATATTTTACAAGATTTCCTCGCTCCTCACTAAAATCGTCTAATTTTGTAGAAATCAGTGTAAATGAGGGTGCAGTTTTTTATGCTCATGTTGCACCCTAACTCTTACAAGTTCAATAGCATACGCTTTTGTTCGATTTCCAAGGGTAGTTCCGTTTATTTCCCAAACACAGAAGTAGCATGGCTTGTTGTGATTACACAATTTTCATTTTAAAGTATTGATAGTACCCAGTTTTCACAAAGTCCAATATATATATTCGCTAATATATATATATATATATATATATATAGCAACAACAATCTGGATTAAATAGCCAACATCTTCTTGCAGAAGCCAAACAACAACAAAATATATTTTAGTGTCCAATAAATATCGAAAATTTGAGTAAAAATATTAAATTGGGATAGTTAGTTTAAAAACAAAAGCTGTATTTAAAAAATAGGAATCAATATGAGAAACAACAATAAAATCACAGGAAACAAACAGATTTGTGTATATATATATACAATTAATTGGTAGCGTGCTAGTCCATCAGTATGGGGGTTGCGGGTTCGATTCCTGCCAAAGAATCTGGGTGTTCTCTGCAAACAAGCAAAAAAACTTTGGTTGTGGTTTGAAGTTTACCAAAAAAAAACAAATTTTAATAATTTTTCTATTTAAACAACTTTTATTGAGAATTACAATAGGAGAAGTTAACTACTTGCTGTACTGTTTTGCTGTAAACAACGCCATGAGCAACATGAATTAAATGACGTAGTTCGGCCAATGTCAGGTTGTCAAGTCTGTAATCAACAAATTGCTTCAAATAAGTGTGTACAAATAAATGTAATTAACAGGCAAAAACAAAAAGAAGAATTTTTTTTTTTCATAATTTCTTTATTGTATCTTCAATAATTTTTGAACTAACAATAATTACTCGTATCTTAAGTCTAAAATAAAATATTCTTTTTAAGTCCAGCCAGTGCTAGACAAAAATAATGTTTGTTTCACGGATTTCGAAATCATTTGCGGGTCATCCCTCTAATGTACGGCCAAGAAAAGCAGTATCTCTTCTTTTTAGTCGAATGTAACCAGGTTCATTCAGCATGTTACGCGCCAAAGGGTTTGGATGAGATTCAAGCCTCTTTAGATATGTGACTGCATGTTCCGCTATTTCTGATTTAACTGATGGCATGTTTAGGTCTTTGTGGATGTTCGAATTTTTTATATACCAGGGAGCAGATGTAATAATACGTAAAATCTTATTTTAGCGCCTTTGAATTTTTTCTACATTGCTAGCTGAGGCAGTGCCCCATAACTGAATCCCATAACACCAAATTGGTTTGAGGACCGACTTGTACAGTAGAAGTTTACAATCTAAGCTCAGGGTGGAGTTTCTGCCAATAAGCCAATTTAGTTGTACTGCTTTTAGTTTCATTTGTGTTAACTTGAAGTCAATGTGGCTTTTCCAAGTAAGGCGACGGTCAAGATGTATACCCAGGTATTTAACGTCTGAAAGCTGTGGTATCATTTGGTTATTTATGCGAATAGGAGGGCATGAGTCCCTGCGCAGTGTGAAAGTTATGTCAGTGCATTTTTGTTCATTCACTTTTATTCTTCATTTTTCTAGCCATTTATCCAAATTGAGTATGTGGTCTTGTAAAAGTTGTGATGCTTCTTGGGCACTTTCATGAATACTTAAAAAAGCTGTGTCATCTGCAAAAGTTGATGTGTGGACTAGGGTGCTAATTGGCATATCCGATGTGTACAGTAAATATAAAATTGGTCCCAAAATACTACCTTGGGGAACTCCGGCTTCAATGAGCTGTGGCAAGCTTAAAAAGTCACCTTCTTTTAGTAAAAACTTGCGATTCGTTAAATAATCTTTTAAGAGCTTATACAAGTTTTTGGGCAAGTTCAGCTTTAGCTTAAATATTAGGACTTCGTGCCAAACCTTATCGAATGCTTGAGAAACGTCGATAAAGAGCGCAGAATAGTATTTTTTTTCTTCAAAGGTCGTTTTAATTACATTTACTAATCTGTGTGTTTGTTGGATCGTACTATGAAAAGAAGAATTAAGAGTAGAACTCAAAACTATTTAAAAATAATTAATTTAACACAAATAATATAATAGTTTATTTAGGTTGAAAAATTCATAAATATGAAGTAAAATTTTAAAATATATGTCGAATCCAGTTAAAAGGGACCTATTGATAAAAAAATCAGTTTTGGAGAAAAACGATTTTGAAGTTAACAAGTCAATTTTTCTTTTCTTATCAAAGGTGTATTATGACAAAAGTAATGCAATTAGAAAACTAGGGTTTGCTGTATTAGAAAGAGCGTATTGTCTATTTTATGAATCAGCAAAAAATGAAATTCGATTCTGGATTCGACATATATGTATTTATATAGATTTCCATTACCTAAATAAATCATTTTTTATTTAAATAAAAATTATAATATTTGCTGGCCTCTCAAAACAACAAAATCTGTGAACGCCCCAAATAATTTATTACTGATGTTTTATGTACGTAGTCGTTCGTACATAAAACATCACAGTGGCTGTATGCAATAAGATTTGAGGGTAACTTCAGTGCTATGTAACTTAATCACTATTTGAGTGTTTTATTTGCACAATGGTTCCTCAATTATGCAACGTTATGGCTCTTTTATTGTAGATTCAAATTATATACTCAGAATCATTATTATTTACTGCATACGAGTACTTCAGCTGACTGTGTGCATGTGTGTGTGTGTATGTCTATAAATCGTATGCTTCCCAAGGTTTATGCGTCATGTTACTTTAGTTGATTAGTAAGTACGTTTGTTTTTCTTTTGGAATCTGCCGAAATTAATTCCATTTTTTTTTTGTCTTTGTTGTCCTTGGAAGGGAATGTCTATCATTCGTATGTCGCAATATGACAAAAATTTTACTTTGCATTTCGTGCACTTGTATGTTTGGTAGATATAAGATCTAATTATATTAGTTTTTTTTTTTTTGTTATTAGAATATTTAATGTGCATTTGCAAGAAAACATTGATTAATTTGAAATTTGATCTAATTGAATGGTAAGTGACAAGAAATTGCATGTCATGTATTTATATATTTTTTAATTTGTTATTTGACAGTCCAAAAAGTTTGAGAAATTCTTAGGTTTTTTTTATGTTTACAAACACTATGTAGTTTTTAATACTACTTAACACTATGTAGGTTTTAACTTAATGGCTTATTAGTTATTATGCCATGCAAAAACTTAGTATTGTTTAATATTAAACAACCAAACAATTAAACATTTATCTTCTAGGCAGTATATTTGCTGTCCTGTATTGATAAGTATTTTTTTAATTAGATCCTGTGACTTAAGCAGTAGCTCCAAATAGCTAGTAGCAGTAAAGTCCTTCAAACTCGATTTCTGTCTTTCACAGAGCTCGGTAAACTAGGCAGACGACACAAGATTCTATGAAACTAAGATACCTTAGTTGAAACTAAGATACTTTAGTTTCATATAGCCTTTTACTCCCGACTGTAGTAATTTTAAACTGGCCATCTGGAAATTGCTAACATTCGATTAAGGCTAAGATCCCTAATGCATCCACATTTAATACGTGTACGTCCTTTTTGCTAAGAATCATGTTAGCCAATGTACGCTAAGTCTTTCCTCGATTTGCATCTTAGCCAGATAATACTTGAAGTGGCTATAACCTGTCACTAACGCATTTAATCTGCTTCAGGTACCCAGATTTTATATCCAAGTATCTTTCTAGCCTCACTGATAACTTTTATTGAAAAATATGTATATACTCTGGTATTTTTCAATACAAGCCTATAAACCTGGACTGATAGGTTAGCTACTAGCCAGGGGCAGCCAAACAAGTGTCAAATTTAAAACTCAAATAAAAATATAAATCAATCATAATAGCCTTGTTCGCTGCTTGAACTCATTACAACTCACTGCCTTTACCTTACTTTTTACCATAAAAGTGTTCGAGAACTCTAAAAACAGCCTATTTTACTGTTTTAACTACAAAAAAGTTAAGAAAAAATCGTACAGTGGCATTAAAATATATTTTTGGCGACTTTCTTTTCATTTAAGCTATTTTTAACGATTTCCAGCTTTTTTTCGAAACTATTACAAGTGAAAAATTAATATTTTCGATTTAGGCGATTTTTGAATCTGGCAAAAAATAATCTGAATACCTATATTACCAATAAGTATGAATATTTCTTTTGTTTTCTTTTTGTCTCCTCTAATAAACTAATTTATAAATTTCAGATTATATACATACATATAGTATGCATAATTTCGGAGGCAAAATCAAAAATGAAAATAAAACAACATGGCTGCCAGTCAGTTGAGACAAAAAAACTATACAGTGTTTAAATACATAACATTGATTTGTACATACAAAGTATATATCTATCTATGTACGTATGTATGTATCTATGTATGTATGTATTTATGTATGTATGTATGTATGTATGTATGTATGTATGTATGTATGTATGTATGTATGTATGTATGTATGTATGTATGTATGTATGTATGTATGTATGTATGTATGTATGTATGTATGTATGTATGTAGGTATGTGTTTATACATTTAACGTTCTTTTTCAAATAAATAAATTCATATGTTCAAGTATGTTAAAATATGCAATAAAACAATTCGTATGTACTCATACAAAATCTCGCCTACATACATATAAACACACATATACATACATATATATTAAAAAGTATGTAAATAACATAAAAATAATTTGTCTTTTTATATACAAACACAAGTACGAACATTATTTTTATTTACATTTTTATTTCGAAGAAGAATTACGTATTCAAAGAGTGTTTGCTGGGAACGTTAAATTTTTTCTACATTTTTTTATAAAAAAATTAAAAAAAAAACAAACATACATGTATACGTTTTTTGAAATCCTAATGACCATATAGTATACACTTATCGTATGCATAAATACATACATATACAAACACACAAAGTTACAAAAATAAAAAATAAATAAAAATTAACGGCGGATAATGACAAACAAACTGCAAGGGAATATTATTACCCAATAAATATTTTCTATCCAAATAGAAACTTAAAATCAATTGAACCACTTAAAAGTCTTAGCAGGGTAGTTCAGCTATGTAGGGTGCAGGTGGAAATAAAGACCACAGTTATACCCCTAGCGGAAGTTAGTGACAATTGTTCAATCGCGTGCCTCCCGTGACTCGTTTGATCAAAAACCTCTTACAGGAAAACTAATTACTGTCAAATAACCTCCTCCTATGCTATTTTCATGTAAATAAGACAGGTTCATTTTCCATTAACATGACTCGAACCGATCTCTATCATTTAACAAATTCTGTTTAGTTCCCTTCCTCCTAGGGTCATTACACTAATCAACAAAATGATTTTTTAGGGTTATCATTTGATGTTTGGCCAATAGAAGCAATAGTCGAATTTAATCACGAACAATTAGAATTTTATGAGTCAATGGAGTTGGTTGCTTTTCAAGCATAATGCTATCGTGCCATTACCGCCGAAATATTGTAAGTGCCTAAAAACTAATTTTACAGAAGAAGGTTTTTTATAATTATTTTTGCTTTAAGTATACACTATACAATAAAATTGCTTTTGTTGTAACTTGGTAACGGATCTTATTACAGTTACGAAATTTTAAAAGATGATGCGAAAGGTGTTAAAAGATCGATTTTTTATCAAAAATCGAACAAATAAGACTTACAATATATCCGCGGTAAGGGCTCGCTATATTAATCGAATTATAATGTTAATCAAGAGGTAATCTAACATAAGCATAGAGAAAATAACTCTAACACGTTAAATCGCTCGATGTTGGTGCCCAGTTAAATGGACCATTTCGAAAAATAACTGGTCGGCAAAAAGTTTCCTTTTGCTAGTCGATTGCTTGACTAGCTATATGTCCTGTGTTGCCGTCCTGTTCGAGAAACATGTTTGCGGTAAATACCCCAACCAAATAAATACCCCAAAAACCGAGTGGTGAAAGCTACAATTTTGCTCATTGACATGTCCATGGAGCAGCAAATGAGCCTCATGACTAAAGCGAATCTTGCAATAAAATATTTCCGAATTGAACCAATGCAATTGACCAAAGCGTTAGTTATCTATCTATCCATATAAAACAACTGTAATAGAACCATTTCTGTACATGAAAAAATTTTTGAAAATTTTGTTGCTGGTGCAGATAATAATCGAAAGGGAATACGAAATGGCAATTTTTAAAATATTTATCTGTGTGTTTTCGTATCACGTAAAAACTACTGGATGAATTTTAATAAAATATGAGAAGGTACCTTGGCAACTCGGTTCGAATACAGGATACTTTTCTCGCAAAAATATCGCAAAAATTTCTAAGAAAAAAAAGTAGTAAAAGTACAGAAAGTGTTATTTTTGAAAGCGGGAAATTTTTAATACTATTTACAGAACTCTACAATAATTTTAGAATTTTATATAAAGCCTTTGTTCCTGAGTAACTACCCAGAGATGGTTACTTCTATATAAACCATAACTGTAGCACTATAACATTAAGAGTCTTAAAATTTGGTGTGGATTATTTTCAAAGCAAACTTGAACAAAATATTATAAGAATTAAAATTTATTTATTTAATAGTCTCGAAAAAATTTATGTTCGGGGAAGCTTGATACTTCCGTGTCTTTTTGTATATGCAGCACAGCAGTCAGTTTCAACTGCTAAAAATTAGTTTACTGAATTCCATTGAGGTATTATTTGATGGTGGAAACAACCGACTATTTTAAGGGCTTTAAGGAAAAAAAAAGACCATGAACTAAATTCATAGATCTTAAAGAATATTATATTAAGAAACTAGCTATCCCCAGTGCGTTTAGCTTAACCCATCCACAAAATGAAAAAAAGTGTATTAATAAACACTTGAAAGAAAAGTATGGCTAACCTTTTATTCAAAACGCACGCTATTTTCACGACAAAACTGTTTGATTTTATATGCAAGAGACGATGGCCACTATTTGCACCCAATCTGTTTTTTTTTTTTTTTTTTGATAGACTATGCGTAATAACACCATAATAATATTTTACTTTTTATGGGAGGTACCACGCCCACTATCCTAATGCAGTCCCTATTTTGCTAGATTATGCACCTTAGTATGAGGGTTACTTGTGCAAAGTTGCAATACTGTACCTATAGTAGTTCTTTAGGTGCACGGTAATAATGGTTAACTTTTTATCGGAGGTACCATGCCTACTATTCCAATCCAGCCTGTGTTTCTGGGTTAATGGTGAAAAATTTTAAAGACATACCCATTATAGTTCTCTAGCTACCTAAAAGGTAGACGTAAAAGTGGGCGTGGTCAATTTTCAATTCGTTGCAGACATTCTTAAGTGACGCGATTACCAACGAACGACATTTAATTTTGTTTATGTAGACAGATAATACGCTTTTTAGCCGAAAGAAAAAACTTTTATACAAAATGTTACGAAATTAATAAAGTTTTCGTATTTCAAAAAAAACAAACCGAGTGAAATTGTAAAAACTTTTAAATCTTACAACATTTTGATATTATTTTTTATACATTTGATTAAAGACCATTCACATAACTTCCTTGATTGCTAATGTTTTAAAATAATAGGCGCAACTTAGTTATATTTTTCTTTAAAAATTTATTCGATTTAAATTTCACCCGGTTTCGGATTACAGAATATACCCGAATGTCTTCAAAAACGCATGAGTTGTTCATATCTCATATGCTTTAGTGCTGCCATTTTGTTAGTCATAATCATTTCTATGATTGATAGGAAAAGCTTCCTGGTTTTATAAAATTTTTCAATTGCTAAATGAAAATGAATAAACTTTATTTTAAGGCCTAAATTCGTATCCTTAATTTACCATAAATTTTAAATAAGGTGATTATTGTTTTAAGAAATCTGGAGATGGAAAAAGATTTTCTGGAACGTTCTTATTCAGCATTAGTAAAGTTAAAGTACTCTACACAAAATAAAACAGCTTACAAAAATCCAACTCTTAAAAAAGCAAGAAAATGATACAATATTTTTTTGTTATTATTTTCTAGTAAATAGTAGATATGTAACTAACAGTGTTGTCAGATTATGGTGTTTGTATATTAGCCATATTTTTAGCTTAAATTAAATATAGTATAATAAATAAAGTATTTATGTGTTAATTTAAACGAAAATAGTATCCTTTTTTTGAGGAATTTTGGGGATGAAAATTGTCTAATTGGGAATGACAGTCAAAAAAATCTTTTAACTCTGGTAACTACAGTAAATGATCGTATTCATTTTCCAAATAAAAATGAAGCGAATAAAGTCGCAAATTTGCCACTTGTTAGGCAAAGTTAATATAGTCCTTATCTTGTATAGAAAGAAGCCTATTTCGAACAGAGCTCTACCAAATTATAAAAAATATATCTTCGAACTTAAAATGTTTTTTGGGTTGTCACTAGTGTTACAATACGTAGTAAATACAAGTGAACATTACAACAACGCATTACACATGCTAATATATCACAAAGACAAGTGAACGAAACAAACAACCAACCATTCATCCATCTATCTATTCATCCAAACCTACCAACCAACCAACCAACAAACAATACAGGCCAACAACAACAATAATTGAAGGCTTAAACTTGGTGACGTTAAATGAAAAGATTTTTGTTCGTTTTCATTTTTTTTTTATTTTTTTTTTTTATTTAAATAAATAAACACTAGAGCAAAGTAGGGAGCGAGTGAGTGCCTCGCTGGGTCGTATTATGACCATTTTCAATATGCACGAAACGTCGCCATGACAGTAAAGAAAAAAAATCACACACAAACAAAAATAAATATCTATTTACAAAAATGTTAAGAACTTTCTTTAAAAAAAAAAAAAAAATGTGTAAAAATTAAATTGACAACAGCAAAACTATTTTCTATATTCAAATGTGACTCGTTCTTTATAGAAGAGTGACTTGACTGACTGGCGGTACAAAGATCTAAGGAGTGTCTTATTTTTGTAGTTGTATTTATGTACATTATTGGCAACTGGCTTAAATAAACGCCAGCAGGTTGTGATGATGATCTTACATGGAGTCACATAAACATAAATTAATTCACACACACACGTACACTCGCATTATATAAATTAAATGCTGACATTCATCAGTATATTCTAAGGTAGTCAGTCAGTTCCATTGTAACGAATGATTGATTCACTGGAAATCATTGACAGTTCCCCCAGTGATAAAGATTTGTTTTTGCTGTTGTTGCTTTTGTGGTTTGCTTTTTAACTGTTTTGACAAAAATATAGGTACTACTAGGTATTTAGTATTAACTAATACTGCAATAATAAAAATTATAAAATAAAAATAAAAAAAATCTGTACATACGATTGTATCAGTTGTAAACAAAACAATAAAGAGTGGAAAAGATTTACTCGTACAACATTAAGTCAAGTATGCGTAATGCGTATGTTGTTCATATTAAACAGTTTTATTAACCCATCTTTTAATACACTTGAAGAAAAGTTATTTGACAATAAATTGAAGAAGAGGAATGTGACTTTCATTAAAACAAAGTTTTTCTTGGCCTATGAAATTTGTTTTGGTATTTGACAGAAAAGTTTGAATACTTTTAAGAGCTACCTCGAAATAACTATGTACGATATATTCTAGCGACATGCAACAGATTTTACATTACTTGTCACTTAGTTTGTTGTTAAGGAAAAACAAAAATTATTATTCATTTTGCGATATACTGTGCAAATTCAATCTATTGTTGAAAAGCTTTTTTCAAGCTTAAAAATAATAAAAGCCCCAGCAATACCAAATTAAGATCATTGAATTTGGCTTCTGAATTTGCGAATGAGCTAATAATTTCTCCAAATGCAGCCTTTATAAAGGAAGTCTCAAAACTTACGCAAGATTTTAATTTTAAACCACTTGTACAGTAAGGTTTTGGCAACTCTAAAAGCACAATTTGACAGCTGAATATAACGAGATAACAACGCGTTTCGTTGTAGAATATTTTAAAGGTATTAAAAGTTTTGCAGTCACTTTATCGAGTAAGATGGCCCTATTGACATCTTGATTTCTTTGTTAAATATCAAAATTGCTGCTTTTGGGTTCAGAAAACCTGGAAATGAATTGTCGATAAAGTAATGAATTTACAAGGAACAGTGGTTTAAAAACGCTTTATGTTTGAAATAGTTCCGTAGCTCATGAAACAGTAATAATATCTTAATAAAATTTTACAGAGGCAAAATAATACATATTTAAACTGTTTGTAAACCACTGTATAACGGCTTGATTATTGCATAAGATATTTCCTGGAAGTATAGTCTCTCGTTTCGGTGATGAAAATTGGCCCCGTAGCACGTAGCACGTAGCATTTATCGCCATTTAATCTTTTTTCCTTGAATTATTTTAATGCAATAAATTATGTTAACAAGTCCGCTACCATCCGCATATATTATATACTAGTGTTCTGACAATGTTAAAATTGGGGTGGTACCCCAATGATTAAATTGTACCAAATCAGCATCAATTGTACCAAAATTTGGCATTTTGTAAAAAAAAAACAAATCATACATAAATGCAGTAGCTCGATATTAAATCAGAACAAATCAAAGTTTTTACACCAGGTCATTTTAAAGTAATGATATTTGACATTGACTCCTTTAATTTCTATTTTTGTGTTTTGCTTATTTAGTAACAATTATTTTGCCAAAATATACAAACAAAAGGCTTCCTTATGAAATTGCTTCCAGCAAGTGCTTGAAACTCCACCAAAGTAACCAGATATTAATCCGAAAGAGTATTACTGGAGTTATTGAAGAGTCGTCGTCTAATTACCAAATAAGAACTTAGATTTCTCACTAGAAAAAATGGAAAAATATCTCAGCGGAATACTGCTAGAAACTAATTGGGGCAATGCAAAAACTTTGCAATGCTGTAGTTCAGCAAAAAGGTCCTGCAAACTAAATTACCTATCAAAGGTTATTAAAGTAAATAAGAAAAATCCTGAACATAAATTAGGAATATTGCAATTTAGAAATTAGAGATGTTTATTGTTGTAAGAAAATAAATAAAAAAAATTATTAAATAAATTTTATATGAAATTGTGCCAAAAAGGCATAAAGTGTACCAGCGTCCACTGATGTATCGATCGTACCAAATTTGGTACAATTGTACCACAAATCCCAACACTGTTATATACGTATATTATGTTCTAGTGCTGGCAAAGTATTGAGTAGTGGGTATCGAGTACTGAGTATTTGATAATTTTTTTGAGTATTCAATACTCAAAAGTAGTTACTCGATCCTTTTAATATAATAGTTTTAGAAACAAATTAAAGAGAAAATTAAACAACTTCGTTAAAACTTTAATTAACTGTGCGGTTTTATTATGTAAACAAAAGTATTGAGTACTATTGAGTACCCAATTGATAACTATTGAGTAGTATCGAGTAATTAAAATTAGCAGAAATTGCCAGCACTATTATGTTCCGTGTACTTCTTCTTATATAAATAAAATCAAATGTCTTTCGTTGGTAATCACATTACTTAAGAACGGCTGCACCGATTTTTTTAATCTTTACCATACAGAAACTTAGATTTTTAGGAAAAGAAAAATTGACCAGGCCCAATTTTACGCCCAATTTTGAAGTATAGGATTATAACATGTAGATCTTGAAAATATTGCACGATTAACCTTGTTGATATTAATAGAATAGCGAAACATAGGCTGGACTTGACTAGTGGGCGTGGTACCTCCCATACAAAGTGAACAATCATTATAGACTAGCTGGAGATCTTCAATAGGTAGAGTCGTGAAACTTTGCACAAATAACCCTCATACCTATGTGCATAGTATAGCAAAATATACAGTAGGTTGGAACAATAGGTGTGGTAGCTCCCATACAAAGTGAAAAATTATTATTGTGTACCTAAAGAAGTAACTACAATATGTAGAGTCTTGAAAATTTAGACCAGTAACTCTTATATTTATGTGCATAATCTAAAAGTATACAGACTGGATTAGGTTGATGGGAGTGGTACCTCCCATAAAAATTAAAAAAAAAATATTGTCATGAGCTTATGCATAGTCTAGAAAAAAGCTGATTGGATGGGAACAGTGGGCGTCGTAGCTTGCATATAAACTGAAACAGTTTTGTCGCGATAATATCGTGCCTTTTCGAGTTAAAGTTTAGCCATACTTTTCTTTCAATTGTTTATTGTATTTTTATGATTGGGTGTAGCGAAGCGTACCGGATGTAGCTAGTCATTCAATAAAATAATAAAATTCTAAATAAGAAAATGTCTGTGGTTTCTGGTCTCGTTAACTCTTATCTATTACTGGACTACTGTGTCTTTTATTTTCTTTTTTTACAGCCAGGCCACTTCGTTAATTTTAACGAGATTGTAAAAGAATGCTGATTAAACATTTTTACGTAAATAAACCCATTACCGAAACCGATGAGATGCTTGATAAACAATGTACTATCGATTGTAAAATGGTTTACTGAGTACAGTTGTGGTTTTACCAACACAAATGTTGTAAAACGATCAATCGACCACGCCAGAAATCAGTGGATTGAATCTATAGAATTATATTGGACGATCAGAGAATAAAAGTGCATGAGATGATTGAGATCATTGACGATAAAGACATTTCAACCAAGCTGGCACTATTGTATGGGTTCTTAGGTTTGTAGTCACTATGGCATTAATCCATGAATTGGAATACTGTGTCAAAACTTAAAAAAATTGCATGGTGCTGATATAATTCAGTTAATGGATGATTTTAAATCAAACACCTATTTTAAGGACCTTAAGAAATCTTATTATTTGGAGGGAATAAAAACTAGAAAGAGCTTAAAAAAGACTTTGTTAAGAAATAAAACGATTTTTAGCAAAAACTCTTTAATCCAAAAAGTCACGAAAAAAATTTAACTTGAAATTTGTTGTAAAACTGTTTCCGCTTTTTTCGCCACAGTTTTTTATGATTAAATTAAAGAGTTAAAGTTGATCAAGTAATTTGTGCTAGTTTTCAGTTGTTAAGACTGCCCAATTAAATATGTTAAGTATGAAATAAAATCTATTTTATAATGATTCTCTAGATATCGTTTAGTCCAACAGAAAACATAATTTTTTTTTTTTTTTTTTTTGTGCCATACTGGAAAATGTATACTGGCATGATAAGGTCCCTTTCGTCAGCTTGCGTCACATATATATTTTAAGCTGGTCCAACACATATTGACTCACATAAGACTAAGTTTCTTATAGCGCTTAAATTTTATGCAACTGGGATCTTCTTGATAACAGTAATTGATTTTTTTGAGGTGGGGTCTCCACAGCAAGCCGCATAGTAAACAACATATCGCCTACTTCACATATTGGTGATTATCCCCTTTTTATTATTTGTACAAGATATAAATGTTCACGTTTTTTGCAACTTTTCATGTTTTTTTAAGCTGCTACTATTTTTACCGTTTACTTGCCAAAGTTATCGATTGTTACCGTCGACCTCACCTAAGCCTAAGTTTTCTTTAACTAAATCTAAACTTACAAGTAGATTATGAAAACGGCCCTTAGACATTGTTTATGACACCAGCACTATGATTTTCCTAAGTGTATTTAAGTTCCAGTAAACACCTAACCGCATTATGAAAATCATTGAATTTTCGTTGATATTTGAATTGTCCACATTAAAAAATGAAATACAACTACAACAAAGGAATAAAACAAAGTTTTAATGTTTTGTTTTTCAATTCGTTTTATTTTATTTAAGAAACAATTTATATTCATGTTGCACCTGTGTCAGTCTATTTCTTGGAATTATTTGTTTTTATTAATGTTTATTGTTTTGTTTTTTTTTTTTCATTAATTTTTATTTTCTGTTTTATTACACATGATCGATTCAGTTGAAATCAATTTGCATATCTGGGTCTTGACACTATCTACATGTTAATGTTGCCAAAATCATACAAAATAACCAACGAAACATTATAACAATTTTAAAATGTGTACTTGTGGTCATTTTTAAGTTAAAGAAAAAATAATTTCTCTTTCAGAAACCATTTGCTGTTAAAAACGAATTCCTAATTTTTAGTTCTTGAATTATCATTTAAGCAACAACAATAAGAGATGGTTGGAATACACCGATGGTAATTTTTATGGTGATGATTTTTAATCAATAATAAAATTTTATTTTTATGAGTCATTAAAATGTGTTTGAAAAGTTCTTTAATGTTGCTTGGTAGTTAACATGAAATGACATTTCCTAGAATAGTGAACTTTATAGGAAAATTTTGATTTAAAATTAAATTAATTTATTGTGCTACAAAAAAATTAAACTAAAAAGTTCATATGACTTATTCTGATAATTTGTATAATTGCTGATTATAAGTTGGAAGTACATAAAAAGAAAGAAAAAGAATTAAATTTAAGCAATTAAAATTAATATAAAGCAATAGCATTAGCGAAAAAAATGCAACGCTGGGTGTCTACTTTTTTTTTGCAAAATGCACCAAACCAGTTCCAGTTATTTTTTTACTTTTCCATATGTAGTATAAGAGAAAAAAATCGAGGTCGGAATTTCGACGGATTTATACGTTGTGAGGTCTCCTGATTCCATTTTGACTATTTTCGCGATGAAAGGGGTGGGTGAGTATGACAATATTATTGTGTAGTTTGTGCAGGTTATACCGTTTGACATATCAAAATAAAATTTAGTATGTGCCTTTGGTATATGGAGATGAAGAGCAGTATAGTTTTTAGGCATAATCGGGAGGGGGCAAGAGTAGTTTCTTTACCCCCAAATTTTATAGACACTCTACAGGTCATACCGTATAATATATTAAAACGAAATTTAGTATGTGCCTTTTGTATATGGAGATGAAGAGTTGTGTAAATTCTGGGCATAATCGGGACGGGGCAAGGGGTAGTTTACTTATTCCAAAATTTTGTGAACACTCTTTAGGTCATGCCATATGACATATCAAAATAAAATTCAGTATGTGCCTTTGGTTTATGGAGATGAAGAGCTGTAAAAATTTTGGGCATAATCGGGAAGGGGAAGGGGCAAGTTTACTTAACACTCCAAATCGAAAATAATTAATTTTTCGATTCGATTCTTTACCCCTAAATTTTATAAACACTCTACAGGTCATACCGTATAATATATTAATAATTTAGTATGTGCCTTTGTATATGGAGATGAAGAGTTGTGTAAATTTTGGGCATAATCGGAAAGGGGCAAGGGGTAGTTTACTTACTCCAAAATTTTGTGAACATTATTTAGGTCATGCCATATGACATATCAAAATCAAATTCAGTATGTGCCTTTGGTTTATGGAGATGATGAGCTATAAAAATGTTGGGCATAATTGGAAAGTGGCAGGGGGTAGTTTACTTAACACTCCAAATCAAAAATAATTAATTTTTCGATTCGTATATACTTTAAACTAATATTCTTTATATAATATATCCATAAAGATATCTGTTTCCATTGGGTACGGTAAAGTTGAGTGTAAGCCACTCCAGATTTTTATACTCGTAGTTGCTTTCACATACTCGTACTTTACTCAAAAAAGCTTTAAAATGTTGTGGGAAATTGTTTTTACTTAATTTGCAAAACTTCAAAGCAACTAGAAATTACATGTGCAAACCATCCTAGATCAGATCCAGTTGACTTCTTTGTGTCATTGGTAGGCACAATCTGACTGCAACAGCAACAACATCATTGCCATTCACACAGCAGCGGTATGATTTTATCACAAAAGATTTATAAAAAAAACTGCACACACATGCATTTTCATAAGAGTATTCATATTCATATTCATATTTTTATTTTTTATTTTACGAATTTATAATGATTTTCTTAAAACAAAAAGCCACTGTAGTGCTCATCTAAATTATGATTTCATATTTTTTCATCATTATTTTTTAGCTTTTTTTATGTAGAAAGGATACCGCCGACTCATGACAATTTAAAAACTACAAAATGATGTCATAAAAAACCTTTTCAAAAATGTTTATATGGAAGAATGATAAACATAAGATGAGCGATGGTGAGGGAATATTTATATGAAGGAATATTTATATGAAATATAAGGAATAAACAAGCATAATGTACTGTGTGACCAGACATAATGCTTTTGGCAATATCATCGATGTTTATAGAGGTCGATTCCACCTAAATTTCTTGTTCCGGTTTTAGTCTAAAATTCCAGTTTAAACAGCTATTAAATCCCAAACCTCCTTTTTTGTCTTATAGTTTCAATAAATTTGTTTTTAAATAAATGTTTTTTCTAGGACATCTTGGATAAAATATGTTTTTTTCTGGAGAAAAGCGTTAAATTCCTTAATATAGTTTTCTTTGTGTTGATTTTTTTTTTCTTTAGCGCCTTTCCGACTTTCATTCCCTGCAAAATAGGTTTTTATTTCAATGATGACCTCTTGATTGCCCAATTCTTCTAAATTGGAAATATGAAATAGTCGCAAAGATCAAAATCTGTCTTGGTTGGGGGTACCCATCGTGCTAATTGCCTTTCACAATCGTGATGAATCTGCTCGGTTAAGATGCCTATGATCGCCCGATATAATTCCATTGATTTTATCGACTATTTCTTTTGTAACGAGCTTTTTGAGCGATATAAATTTTTGAGTAATTTAAATTCTAACTATTGACTTTGACGGTGCACAGTTTTATGTATAGCATTTAATAAGCTTTTATTTTATTTCGGTGATAGATTTTTTACTTAAAAAAATAATGTTTATTTAGCACACGAAATTTCATTTTACTTTCTATTTCTTTTAAAATGAATGAGGTTGGCTATATTTAAGGACTTTCAAAAACTAACTAGCTGCTAACTTAAAATTGTATAGCAGCCGAATAGATCATAGTTAAGGGAAGTAGCGTTGCATTGAAAGTTACTGCTCTCGAAATAGAAAAAGTCAAAGAATTAATAAACTCTGGCCTGTTGTAAAAGCTTTTTAAAAACAACACTACCCACGAAGCTCCTGTTTTGTCAGCAGAGTTTTGGCGGGAATCGAACCCCCAGACCAATAGACTAAAGTCCTTATAAGCAATATGTGGACTAGAAACCTTTTAAATTTTAAATTTCTTGTTTCATATTTTTATATTAAAAACTAGCAGTGCCCGCCACGTCGTGGGCGTCCTCACAATATTTTGCTCGATTTTGCTTTGAAAGTATTCCACACCAATTAAAAGACTCTTACTTTTATAGTGCTTCAGTTATGGTTTATGTATTTACTTTATATATAGTTATCCATCCTTGGATAAAATTCTAAAATTTATAAAAAATTCTAAAATTCCAAAAATTATTGTAGACCTCCGTAAGAGGTGTTTAAAATATTTTAATAACAATGTAATTCCATAAAGTAAAAATACAAATTGTATTCAACCGGTACCATCTGTTACGCAGTAGATTTAAAAATATCCCACTTTCAAAACTAAAAAGGTGAGTTAAAAAAAAATCGTGTTGAAAATATCCCAGTTTTAAACCGAAAATTTCAGTACCTTTAAACCGGAAATTGCGTATTTCACTGCTTTTTCTCCACTTACTCTTGGAAATAAAATATTTTTGCGGAAAAAAAAGTATCCTATATTGGGATCGGGGTACTAAGGTACCTCTTCACAAAATTTTGTTAAAATTCATCCAGTAGTTTTTACGTGATGCGAACACAAACGAAAAGCAGACAGACAGACGGAAATGAGTTACTATTTTATTGTATGTGTGTATGTATGTATAGATAATTACAGTTATATTTTATATTTAAATAAAAAAGGTCTTATAAAACCGGAATTTAATTTTTCTGTAACCTTTTTAAAATTGCATTTCTTTCAAAATATGCTTGCCACTTTTCCTGTTTTTTGGTCGGTTAAGTAGCGATTTTTGCTAAAAACAGTATGGTCATGTTATGCTTACCTGACAATATGAAAAAATGCAAAATAAAAATAAATTTCAGAGAATATTTTGATTAGAATACGTCTGAATCTGTATACTATACCCTAGAGATTAAGTTAGCGACCGAACTGGTTTTATTCGACCGATGAAGTTAGGTCCATTTTTCGAATATTAAAAACTGGTTATTTTGTTATAATAAATCGGTTATTTTAAAATTTTTTTACATTTCATTGAGAATGCTTTTTCATCGCCTTTGGGTAATATGTCATTTATATACATATTTTAGGGCCTTTTTTCATAATTAAAAATTGCGCAAATATTTTAATGAAAGATCAATCATTTTGGAGCGATTTTATATTATGAAGAAGTTTTTCCAAAAGAGTGTAAAACGGTGTTTCTTAAAAACTATATATTAAAAAAAATTACCACTAGTAAGTAATAAATAGTTAAGGAGTTTATCTTAAACTGCAGAAAAGTTGACATTAAAAATTTCGAATTTAAACTGGAAAAATTAGCAAGTTATTTTTTTCCGAAAGAAATGCTAACGTCTTCAAACATCTTCTGATTATTTGCGTAAATTATTTTGGTGAAAAAGTAGAAGGTGTTTTGTTGTTTTTCTTTTTCTATACTTGTAAATATTTCTAGTTATGTTGTTATAAATATGTTACTTATATTATTTGAAATATTTAATTATTGTGATAAATGTGTTAATTGTTAAAAGTTAGAATTAGACGCCATTTTCGCGATTTTCTATATTTTATGAAAATTTTTTGCACGCGACTCCCAATTCTAAAATTTAACAATAAATATATTTATCACAATAATTAAATATTGTAACTCATATTAGCAAACAATTTGCACTTTATTATTTTTTTATTCACACATTTTGCTTTCATATTTATTTTAATTAATAAAAAAGTCTGAATCTGTTTCCAAACATATTTTGATCACAGATTATATACATAAATTGCAAGTTCAAAACTTGCTCATGAATTAAACCAATATTAAAGCCCTCATTAAAACTATTTATGTATTTGTATTTGTTTAATTAATAAAAAAACTATAAATAAATTTGGGCAATAATTTATTTATATTTGGGTATTTTTCACAATTTTTGGGCCAGATTCCCACTTTTCTTTTTTGCAATTTTTAATTTTTTAACCGACTTCAAAAAAGAAGGAGGTTATCTATTCGTCTGAATGTTGCTTTTTTTTATGTATGTAACCGCAGAACTCAGCCATTTCTGAACCGATTTTAAAATTTTTTCCTTTATTTGAAAGGTTATGCTTTCAGGTTGGTCCCATTTTAAAAACAGTTCATTATATTAAAATTAAAGGGTGGAGACATAATTTGACCTATTTGGGTCTATCTTTTGAACCGTTATAGAAAATTTGACAGAATGTCGATTACTATGACCGTTATAATAAAATGTAAAAATATTCAAAATTTTAAATTAAAGGGTGCTCCAATAGTTCATTTAATTTCATGTATATGGCCATACTTTTGAACAGTTGTACACAGACCGCTGAAATTTACAAAGAACCTGTAGTGCTAAGTCAGCTATAACAAAAAGTATAAAATTTGAATTTTGTACTAAAAGGGTGTCCCAATAGTTAATGTAATTCTATGTGTGTGGCCAAACTTTTGAACTGTTAGAGACAGACAGCTGAAATTTACAAGGAACCTGTATTGCAAAGTCCACTATAGCAAGTATACAATTTGAATTTAGAAATTAAAGGGTGTCCCCATAAATTATGTAATTTGATCTATATGGCCCTAACTTTTGAACCATTAAACACAAACACTTGGAATCTGGTATGATAACAAGTATAAATATTTGGAATTATAATGTAAAGGGTGTCCCAATAGTTCATGTAGTTTGATATATATGGTTAAACTTTTTAACCGTTATATACAGATAGTTGAAATTTACAAAGAATCTTTCTGGCCAAGTCCCGTATAACAATAGGTCTTTAATTTAACATTGTAAATTAAAGGGTGTCGGAATATGTGATGTTATTTGATCTGTGTGCCCGTAGACAGAGGCTTGACTGGTGCCTCTACAAAAGACGGATGCTGATGAAAAGAGGAGAGGCTTGGCATTCAAATAGTCTTCATTTTTTCCGTATAAATCTAATTCTTACAATTACTTCTTACATTTTAGTTTAGAATTGGTGCACTTCTATCTGTTTTGAAGTCGTTTTTTTTTGCAAGAATTATGTTTTTAGGCGATTTGTCGTAGATTCATTTTGCATGCAGACGGCCCAAGTATGTATAAAAATATAACATTGAGTGAAACATTAGCTCGCGAACGGAAAGTCCGTTAAGGCTCTGAGAAATCCGAACGTTGGTCTAGCATATCCTCCTGCTAAAAAAATACCAAAATTTAATTTAATTATGTTATTTGTTTAAATAAAACCGGATAACTGGTTATTTTTATTCTTAACCGATCACCGGTTTAAATAGCATTTAGTGCTGGCAACGCATTTATAGCGAGTATTTGACAATTTTTTTTGAATATTCAGCAGTTAATGGATACTTTTTGCACTGTATTTTTAGATATAAATGCTATTTAATGATTACGTCGTTAAAAATTCGTTGCTATCATATAAACAAAAGTATTAAGTACACGCATTTTGATCCAAATAAAAATTATTGAGTAATATCGAGTCAACAAGTAGGTCTCATGAGTATGTAACCAGAAAAATTTGAAAACGAGAAATATCTTTCCTTAACTTAACCTTAAAAGATGTGTACAAAAACATTAAAATCATTGAGATGGAAATAAGCACCAAGGTGTTGCTTGGTCCAATGCCTTTCTCTACAATTGAATTGTATCAAGCATAAATTGGTTATAATTTGGAGATTTTTGAGAAGGAACTTGGCCCTATTTTCACTTTTATGTTTGTTTTTATGTAGATTTCAACTACAGTCTACTATTATTAAGCTAAAAACTATATAAATAAGTTATAAAGTTATAAAATTAGAAAAGACTTAATCTATGCGTGTGAACACTGACAATAGACGGCCCCTTCAGTTGAGCGATGACATGGATGAAGTTATTAGCAGCTTCTGCTATACTGACATTATTATCAATAACAGTGGAGGATCTATCGAAAACCGCACCAATTGAGCCCGATATCTGTAGAAAAGCGAAAGTCAGCACGTTGAACTCCAACATGAAGTCAACTCTATAGTATGGATGCGAGACTAGGAATGCAACTGCACGCGACATAAACCCACTCCAAGTATTTATCAAAAGATGCCTAAGGAGTATTTTAAAAATAATTTGGTCAAATGTTATATCCAATTGCAAACTGTGGACAACCACAAATCATGCTCCTCTGCGCATCGACATACTGAGAGGTATGTCGATGGTCATCTCCCGATGACCTAACACGGGCAACCGTTGAGTGAAATCAGCAGGGTAACAGAAGAAGGGGAAGACCCGTCCACACGTGGAGAAGACATTTGTAATCAATCACAAGGAAGTCCGGGAATAAAATCAACAGTTCATACAGTTCACAGTGGAATGCATTTATAATGTCCCTATGTTCCAACTTGGAATTACGGGACTAAATATACATATATGTGTGTATATAAATATTTAAATGATCTTCTATATCTTCTCAGATATAATTCTTTTTTGGCATAATGCCATCTTATGCATAAATTTGAAAAAGAAAATAAACAGCGCAATACTTTGATTATCAAATGATTTATTACTCACTGTATTCCACTTCAAGTCTCGTCCATCCCGTTTTCTGAAATCGTCTGTCTTATTTTACAGAATTCTAACAAATATCGATTCTTACTACTAATAATCTCTTAGACTGTCATAATTGTGCAATAATAAAAAAATAAACCAACTCGTGTTTTATTTATTTTTCCTTTAATTTAAATTCATATCGATACACCCCTGATGTTAAGTGATTTTGTAATCGGGTGCTTTTACTGATCATTACTAAGTATAGTTTATCGTGACCAAAAATGAATACTTTTCGCTTGACTGTTATAAACTTCAAAGTCTATGAGCATCTTGGTTAAATCTTTTAATTTTGTCTACGAACTTTTAAATAAGATGGATATTTCTAATGGCGCCATATGTGCGTCTGCATATTTTTTAATCTAAATGCAATCTCTTGTGATCAAAAAAACAACCACTCAAAAAATCAAGCAAATTAAATTGTTCAATTAAAACGTAACAAAACCGTTTAAACAATTTTAAAATGTAACAAAGTTTTTAATTTAACTTTTGACACTTTTTAAGATTAGATTCTTATCTAGTTTTTGTCTGTGATGAGATAAAAAACCATCCAGCACCAGTTACACCTTCGCGTTAATGTTCATCACTTTAACTCAATTACACGCATTTGTAAACTGATACCGAACAATTAAAAGTCACTGTGTCTCTGTTTCTGTTTCTGTTTCGATTCAGTCAACTTTTTCTTTTATTGTGGTTTTTTGGGTGGAAAACACTAGCAAAGTTACAAGATTTTAACATTAAAAATGTTAATTAGACTCAGTCTCTATGTTTCACTTTTTTGTCTTTAATTTTGTAGGCAAATCCCAGAAAAAAAACTTCAAAATGTTGCAGGTTTCTTGTTACGTTCATAAAGATTTTCAACAGTTCGTTTTTAATTTCTGTTCTTTTTTATTTTACTTATTTGGTGTCTAGTTGAGTTGCGTCCTTCCTGGGCTTTTGTTTAATACCGCGCTAAAAGAAATGATTCTAAATAAGTACGTGGTGTGTGCATTAAGTTCTCAATATATTGTTGTTAAAATTAATTTAAATTCCCTTCAAAAAAAAAATACTTTGAAAGACTTTGAAATCTTTAATAAAATTTCAGGTAACTATTTAGCAATTACGGCTAGAGAAAAGTCCTTTGTTGGAATAATATAAAAATAATAGTAAAATGAGTAAATAACTACTTATTTCATTTTTAAAATTCATTATCTAAACAACTTAAAGTTGAAATAATTTAATGAGATTAAATAATTTCAAATAAAAAATGATTTTATTAGAGGGATAAATTTAGGCAAATAATATTTGAACATAGTTGCGGTTTTACGGGATGGTGGCCACTGGACTGAATGATTTTAAGATATAACTCGTTCGCAATATGTTTTCCTTAGAATGTCCATTGCTTGAAGAGATGTGAGGCATTGGTAGCACAAACAGTAATTTTTGCAGATATAGCTACGCTTAGAGAATATCTTGTGGATTTCCCTCAATCCAAATGGGCGAGTTTTGGTTACAGACAGTACATTGAGTCATAGAACAGAATTTATATACGTAATAAACCTGTAACAGGACCACTTCTATAGATTAATATTTTTTTTTTTTTTAATTTTGTTGCTGGTGGCGGTATTAATCAATATGGAATACAAAACACCAATAATAATCTACGTTTTCTCGTGTTCTTAATGGGATGTTTTCCGTACAATGCGTACTGAGATATTTTCCATACTTGGGGGTAGTGCACTAATTCTGCAATCTTCACTTACACTGAGTGATATTGCAATATTATTGCATTAATTTTTGTACCATTATGTACCTTGTTTCAATACTGAATAAAAAATTCATCCCGTTCTGATTGCTAGTGAAGCTGCAAAAAAAAAATAGTGCACTAATTTCTTTAGCGATATGATTTAGTGGTAGTGCAATGCTGATTTCAATCAAAATTTAGTGCACTACCCCCATCTATGATATTATCCATGTTTAACCAATTTATGCCGTGCTACTATATGGCTCTGAAGCGTGGGTACTTACGCAAGCAAGTAAAGCTATTCTGGGAGTGTTTGAGAGAAAGATTATTCGCAAAATATATGGACCTACCTGCGTCGACGGAGAGTAACGACATCGAATGAATCACGAGCTATATGAGCTGTACGAAGACATCAACATAGTTAAGCGCATCGAAGTACAACGGTTGCGCTGGCTGGAGCACGTCATACGCATAGATAATAATGCTTCAGCAAGAAAATCATCTCGCAAAACTTGGTGCTAGAAACTGGAGGCGAAGCGCATTACATCGACGCGCATGGAAAGCTATTCTTAATCAGGCTACTGACCTAAACGGTTATATATAGCTATCTAAGTAACTAATTTATGCTTGTGCTAGTCGTTGGTGATATGATATTTTGTTGGTTCCATATAGTGGGTGAATGATCTAAGGATAATTCTAGTGATGCTTCAACTTTAATAATTCCTTTTGAAATACCCTTAAACACGCCAATATCAATAATATCCGATATTTTTTGCCCATTACTAGGCCAATAGGTGGGTTGTCCACTCGAGATTACATTCAGATGCACTTTTGAACTTGTGTCAAATAAAACACGACCTTTTGGAGTAATTAGTCTTGATCCCCAAAAAGTATGTTTAGCCTTGTAGTCGTCTGATGTTATGAAACACTAAATTCTCATCAGTTGCTTCAAAACAATTATAGTTAACAGATAGATAATTTCTGTGGCAATAAGGAAAAAGTGCTTAAGTCTAATTTTTAATTTTTTGTAGGAAAGCAATTTTAAACTTTAAAATTTATTAAAAAAAAATAGCTTGTCTTTAAACTTTGGCTAATTTCATAAACCCAGTTTGCAAAGCAACGTTTCAAACAGATGCGATAGCAAGATATAGCAATATTGCATGTAAACACTGCTCTGTAAAATTATACAACATATTTTTTAAACGTTTATGAACGCAAAATTGCTTTGTCGTAATTTTCGTTTGCTGTGTGTAAAAAAAATATTGTGAAGTGGATCTTCAAAACATTAGGCCATTTATTACTAAATTATGAAAAATAATTAATACATTTTATTTTAAGAAAATACATTTCAACCGCTCATCTCACAACGCATCACAAATAAAAGCAGTGCACAGATTTGGCAACTGATGCGCATTGAAAAGGGTTGCACTGCAATAATGAACTCAGGACATTGTAAAAAATAATGCTAAGGCGTTTCTGAACTATATTGATTGCAGTGTTACTTTGCAAACTCCAACAAACACACAGATTAGTAAATGTAATTAAAACGACCTTTGAAGAAAAAAAAAATACTGTTCTGCGCTCTTTATCGATTCGATAAGGCTTGGCACGAAGGCCTAATATTTAGGCTAAAGCTGAACTTGCCCGAAAACTTGTATAAGCTGTTAAAAGATTATTATATATATCGCAAGTTTTTACTAAAAGAAGGTGACTTTTTAAGCTCGCCACTGCTCATTGAAGCCGGAGTTCCCCAAGGTAGTAACTTGGGACCAATTTTATACTTACTGTACACATCGGATATGCCAATTAGCACCCTAGTCCACACATCAACTTTTGCAGATGACACAGCTTTCTTAAGTATTCATGAAAGTGCCCAAGAAGCATCACAACTTTTACAAGACCACATACTCAATTTGGAAAAATGGCTAGAAAAATGGAGAATAAAAGTGAATGAACAAAAATGCACTCACATAACTTTCACACTGCGCAGGGACTCATGCCCTCCTATTCGCATAAATAACCAAATGATACCACAGCTTTCAGACGTTAAATACCTGGGTATACATCTTGACCGTCGCCTTACTTGGAAAAGCCACATTGACTTCAAGTTAACACAAATGAAACTAAAAGCAGTACAACTAAATTGGCTTATTGGCAGAAACTCCACCCTGAGCTTAGATTGTAAACTTCTACTGTACAAGTCAAACCAATTTGGTGTTATGGAATTCAGTTATGGGGCAGATACTACGTATGATTACATCTGCTCCCTGGTATATACAAAATTCGAACATCCACAAAGACCTAAACATGCCATCAGTTAAAGCAGAAATAGCCAAACATGCAGTCACATATCTAAAGAGGCTTGAATCTCATCCAAACCCTTTGGCGCGTAACATGCTGAATGAACCTGGTTACATTCGACTAAAAAGAAGAGATACTGCTTTTCTTGGCCGTACATTAGAGGGATGACCCGCAATTGATTTAAAAATCCGTGAAACAAACATTATTTTTGTCTAGCACTGGCTGGACTTAAAAAGAATATTTTATTTTAGACTTAAGATACGAGTAATTATTGTTCGTTCAAAAATATTGAAGATACAATAAATAAATTATGAAAAAAAAAGTCAAACGTATGTTTTGGAAAAAAACATCCTATATCTACCTAAAATACCCAAAAGTTGCAATTAATAAGTTGTGAAAGAAGTTTTTATAAGTTTTATAAGTTGGAAAAATAGCTTGTAGTTGCTTAAGCTTTTTTCAAATGCGATTAGACATTGAAAAAAGATAAGCAAAAAGTAATTTAGATATAACTTCCTGAAAAATGGTACAAATTAATTAAAACTTTGCACATGTGTACTTTGGAGATTACAATAGTGCCAGTAACTTCAATTTTGCTTAAGTTAACTTAAGAACTTATTCCTTATTGCCACAGTTTTATAAGATAATTTTTTCTCGTAAAAATATCTCGTTTCTAAAATAAAACTTGATCGATTTAATGGTACTGAAAACTTGGCAGCACCTTTTATTTTTGTAAGCGGGTTAATTTTAGGCACTATTTACAGAACTCGACAATAATTTTAGAATTTTATACAAATCATATCTGCTCAGAATATGTTCTGAAGTGTATTTCTCGTAATCACAAAATCTCTTTCACAACCTACATTCGCGAATGCGAAGATAATGAATATTATTAGATTATTTTTACATAAAGACATAAGAGCTTTAATCCATTATTGGTAATATGTCCCAATTGCCAGCTTTTTATGTCTTAATCCGTGCGAGGGTTAACCCAGTGATTCGTCCAGATTTTTGTTGTATTTTATCCAGGTCCATAAAGTGTCGCATGTATTTTCTCCCCTTCTGATTTTCGAACACAAGCAGATTTCACGATATATAATAGGTTGTGGTACCTATGTAACTTTAATGCATCAATTTAATAGAAGATTTTGTATTCGAAGATATCAAAATGTATTCTAAGATATTTCAAAAGCTCCGCTTAAAGCTCCGCTTAAAGCTCCTTAAATAAATCTAACTTTTTCCCGAACTTTCAAAACATTATTCGAAGATCCTCTTTTAATTCAAAGATGAGTACGTTTGTATTCATTTCAGTATTTTTATATGCAAATTTTGTTTTTCTGTGTCGTAGGTTTTTTTTCTGCCCCATTCCCATTTAAAACAGATGTGCCGCCTTATGTTTCAACTAACTAAAAGCCATGTCAAAAGCTAACAAATCCGCCTTCAGACACTTAAAAAAAGTTTGTGGCAAAATAAAAACAACAAAAACAAACATACAAACGGTGCTACAACTTAACAAGAAGAAGAGCAGTGCACATCATATACTTAACGAACGAAGCGCAAACAATGTGCCAACTAGAGAAGACGGTCAAAAGGTAGGAATAAAAAAACGTTTGTAATTTGCATATAAAACAACCTGAAGCGTAAGAAAACTGAAGAAGTTTCAGAAAAACCAAGTGTGGAAGTAAAGTGGAGCATCAACAGGCAAAACATTTATTTTATTCCGCGTGCAGAAGACTAGTCATCATTTCTTCCGTTGCTACTGCTGATGTGATGTTGTTGCCATATTGTTATAGTTGTGGTTGTTGTTGTTGTTGGCATCTCATCACATGATTGCTACTTTGCATTTGTTTCTTGTTTCAAGCGCATGTTATTACTATGACCGGAGTTAACAAAAACCAACAAATAATACACCCCTCCGGGGGTTCAAACATTAACTAGCAATTAGGTGAAGTGTAAAACAACTTTTTAAAAGTTTTTTTTTTTTTTGTTTTTAGAGATTTTTTGTTTCATGTTTTCGCTACTACAAAATTTTTTTTTTTCATTACGAGAAAAGGAAGATTCTTATAGACTGCTTGACGCTAGTTTGGGATTTTTTAAGTTTGTTTTTTTTTTTTTTTGTCTTTTGGTTCCAGTAAAAATGTGCATGAATGCAAGCATGCGTGTTGCTTAGTCACTGTATGTTTGTTTATGGAAATATTGTATCATTGCAAATCATGTTTTGAATTCTTGATACTCTATGGTGGGCAGTGATAAACTTGGATGAAATATGGTTAACTAAATATGATACTCGTATAATGTTTAATTTCAAAAACTATTCCAAAGAGAAAATTACGGTATTCGATAACGATCAATTTTTAATAATATTAAAATATAAACTTGGATGGTTATTTTGCGTTAGATCCCTTATGGTGGCGCCCAGAAGTAGGCTTCTAGTATGGATGCTGACCAACTAAGCCTAAAAATAAAAAACATATAAGAAAAATTACCCCTATCAACTGTTCAACAGCTTATATCAAGGGCTTAATTGCATTAGGGAACTTTGGGCGCTTATATACAGATTCTGAATACTAGTCAGTATTAATACAGGCTTACCTGTGCAATGTGATCTTTTACATCGTAGTCCGGAATAATCGAAGGTGCAGAGAGGTTAATGGCTGAGGCAACTCCACTGTAAATATCGAGAAGAAGATTAAGGTGTAATAACCCAACCACGAGAGTGATAGAATTTTAGCCTCACAAGGGACTGGGAGGGTAATTTCTTAAATAACCTCCCGTGAAAAAAGGAAGGTGACTACTTCTGAGAAAGAAGAATCGAAAACAAATTCAGGAGTATTAATACCAGATTAAGCCATGAAAGGGATACCATACCAAGGTGATGCTGCAGAAACATATTCTATAATTGTAAGTAGCAATTATGGCAGGACTATGCATAAACCCCTTGTTTAGGAGTTGGAGACTATCTAAAATCCCACCACCCCATTTGCGACTTCTGTTGAAGTACAACAGCACCTCCGAATTCCCGAGATATTGGTCTAAATCACAGCCTCCCCGAGGAGCCTCACCAATAATCGGTTAGACGTACCAGTTTTCCCAGGGGTACCAGTCGGTTGTATACCGGTCACTATCTTTCAATTCAAGCCTGCGGGGACTGATGTATACCACGGAAGCATTAGCGTTAAGGTGTTGCAGTTGCCAAGATAATATGCTCCATAAGGGATACCTCGGCTTGATAATGATCTCCATTAACTTCCATTAAAATACGAGAGCATTTTTTCAGAAAAATAATAAAGTTAAACTTACTTCCATACGGCTGGCGAGCGCTATCGATGAGAGTACATCATTATCAAATCATTAAATCATAGATTTAATGATCATGTCCTCACATCAACGACGATTTTCACCAGAACAACAGTAGTTCATTTAATGGCGGAACAAATCCAATCAACTTAATACCAAAGCTTAACTTTGCGTTACGAAACTTTCTATGTTCAAAGTGAAAAACTGTATTATTTCACAGATTTTGATAGACAAAAAATTTAAAAGTCTAGTGAAAGTATTTTCACATTAGTATTCCAACAAAATTTTAGACTTTTACTTTTAGACTTTTTACTTTTTTCTTTATATACAGGTACCTATCCCTCGAATAAATTCTAAAATTTATAAAATTTCTAAAATTATTGTAGAGTTCTAAAAATAGTGTTTAAAACATCCCGCTTTTAAAAATAAAAGATGCTATCAATTTCGCAGTACCTTTATTCTTTAATGTTTATTGGTTGGATTGCTTTGAATGTTTTTGACACAATATTTGTTCCAGATCATTTATTTTACTTGAAGCTTCATCATTCTCCCAAAACTATTATTATTTTTTTTTTTTCTTTTAAATCGGAACACCCTTTTAACTTTAGTAATTGTTTTATAGCCGCCACGGTAATAAACTTTCTACGAAAATATTAAGAGTCGACCTATTAAGGTTCAAAACAATACGGCTATATATGTAAAAACATGTCAATCTTGGAACACCCTTGAATTATTGGTAATTATTATGGCAGTCCAGACATTTTAACGAAAACTTATAATTAATGTAGCCAAAAACATGGTCGACTTTCAACCATATTCCCGTCTATATCAAATCCTCTTTGCATTATTAAATTTCAACTGAGTTCTTGTCAAGTGTTAAAAGCCTTTAATGGATTTTTACTATTCGTATGTAGAGAATTTCCGCTGTTATTTCTTGTATAATATATTTTTTTTTTCTCTTGTAACTTAACAACTGACTAATTAAACTATGAATTGTGGCATTTTTTATCTGTGTTGGAAGTCCGAAAACAAAATTAAACTGGCATTAATAAAATGCTTCTGTTTTTATTTGGCTTTTGTTCTCCTACTTTACATAGAATTTGCTTTCATCATCAGCAAAGTTGTAAATATTTAACGAATGTAAGTTCAAATGTTGAAAATTAATATTAAAAAAAAATATCCCTTTAATAACAAAAAGAAAAATATTAAAAACAAAAAAATTCGTGCAGACATGAATTATGGCAGTTTGTTTATTTGAAGAGAACATTGTCTTTTGTCATGATAAGTTTTATTTTGTACACGAATTAAGTTGTCTTCAATAACAAAAAAAAAAATTCTTTAAAAAGACAAAAAAATAGAATGTTTGTATTTAAAAATAACATATCTAAATATGTTGGCCACAACTGTAAGGCTTATAACTTATCAAACTCATAATAATTAAAGAACCTAAATAAGAAACAAAAACGATGAACTTTTTCTTTTAACTTACTTTTTCAATTTTTAAATAATTCGTCTCTTCGCATAATTCGGCTCTTCTTAAACAACCCTTACCTTAGTAACATATTTAACAGACGCGATAGGCTCCATTGGGACAAACAGACCTGAAAATGAAAATGGTTACACGGCAGCTCTTGTTATTGGCGCAAACTTTCAACTGGCCATCTCCATCGGCAAATACCCAACGCTCTTTCAGCCAGAAGTATACGCCATCCTCATCAGCGCCAGGGAATATTTAATGAGGACGACAAAGGGTATAAGAATATATTTTATGTCGGCAAGCCAAGCTACGCTAAAGGCATTAACCTCATTTCAAGTAAGGTCTAGGGTAGTCATGGATTGTACGACATCTCTAAAGGCCATGAGTCACTATCATACTCAGTCGTACGATTTGTCAAAAATTGCATGTGTGCTCAATAAGTATGATAGTGTGGATTAAAAGTGTAAGTGTACGACAGACTTTTTGACAGATCTGTACGATTTTATAATCAAAGTTGCAAAATCTTAATTTGTATGACAGTGTGGCATCTACATCGCCATTTTGAAACGAATTTTTGAGTAGTAGAGAATTCTGTCAGGTCTTTTTTGTGATAATATCGCACGATTGTATAGGATAGTGAATCCTGGGCTTATATGATATCGATTTATACAAGAGTTAACCACTATGTTGGGTACCCGGCCACGGTTGGTATTGGTTGGTATGAGCGGGCGGACCGGTTAGCCAACATCGGGGCCTGACGTAAATTTACAGGACCACAACATTTCTTAGGCATATTCACTGGATCTGTTGAAGAAGCAACTGATTCCTGTATTGTAGCAGAACTCTGTAGTCATTGGAAAGCCCAAACAAGCTAAACGTTTTATTAAGTTATATCAACGTACATCCTAAAGGTTACTATAACTTAATAAGAGTGACTTAAAGCTACTTACGGAATGGCTTACGAGACATTGTGGTCTTTGTTACCATGAAATTACATTAGGAGACACAGAGATCAAAATTTTTTAGGGTACTATATACCAGACTTGGGGGATGCCAATTACACTTTGTAATTAATTATACTTGCAATTATGCAATTATACGTAATTGTCATTAGAAGTTACCAATTACAATTACATTCACCTATTGTAATTGTCATTGAGATTTTTTCATTACATGTAATTTGTAAGTGAAAAACTACAATTACATATGTACTTGTAATTTAAAACTAAAAAATTCCAATTACAATTATATGTAATTGTAACTGAACAAATTTAATTATAATTACATACATGTAGTGGAAAATTGTTAGGAATAAAATTGAATTTTTTTTCAAGTAAAGATTATTGCCTAGTTACAATTACCTGTAATTTGTAATTGAAAATTTTCAATTACAGTTATATGTAATTTTCAATTACAAACTACAAGTAGTTGTAATTGAATTTAGTCCCTGCTTTAAATTACAATTACTGGTAATGTGTAATCTAAAATATGCAATTACACATTACCTGTAATTTTAATTGTAATTGAATCTTACCATGTCTGCTATGAACTGAACAATGGTCTTCTGAACATGTACTTTACACAGTCTCTTAGAACAAAATTCCTAGGAGTCCTTCTAATGTTTCCACGGGATGTAATTATTGGCTTTAACATAAAAACTGTATAAAAGATCCCTTGAGTCGCGGTAGTTAGATCCTATTACTTTAAAATAACAAAAATTTATATTCAAAATTTTGGAAAAGATTTTTAAAATATTTAAGAAAAAATGTATGTATATTAGTAAAACAACAACATTTGTCCATTACATTATTGTACTTCTGGAGTAAAAACATTTGATTATTTTGTTCGATACTGTAATCGTAAATTGTAAACAAGAACAGGAACTCTAACTATTATATCATGCATGTAAATATCGTGATTTTATTTGGCAGCAAAAAATACTATTATATAACCGTGTGAATGTAATGATTCAAAGCATACTTGACGACTTCTTTCAGTATTTAATAAAAATAAAATTACTTATTTATGTATGATTTTTTTAATACTTAAAGTATGATGTAACAAAACCTGGGTCAATCAGGTGACCCTTCAAGTTTCAGCGTTATCTTCGTTGGAAAATATTTTCAACCGCAATATTTAAAAACTACGCATTACAATACAATATAAAAACTTATACATGTCGTTTAGGCTGTCATTCAGAATTTAACCCTAAATCACATAATAATATATTTAATTTAATATATACAATTTTGAGCGAAAATTATCTAAAATGTATGTAATTTCCCTGCAAATATTGGTAACAATTCTCCGTAGTCCAAAAAGTTATGAATAGTGGCTAATGAATACAAGTGTTAAAAAACAGACAATTTACAAAGAAATCGGTTGTATTAGAGAAACTGGCACTGAACAAACATGTTTGCGTAAGGTGTATCCTATCACACCAGTCATTTGAGTCTCATTTGACCCTCCACTTTTATACACGGTTTTTTCGTTTAATAGGGTGGGACTTTGATCATTAATTTTTGGTAAAAATGTAAAAAATTACATTGTAATTTTTGGTTAAATTTTATTATGAAAGTGAAGTAATAAAATGTGTTACAAAAGGTTTTTTATATTTTTAATATCTAGTTACATTTATGACAAATACTAATAAGTTTTTAACTTTAATTTTTTCAGAAACTGCCAAAGTTCGTCCGCCGCACTAAGCCACATATTTGGAGAAACTTATATTACTCATTTGACAATAAATACCAGTGTACTACGGGGACCAAAAAAATAATATCCTTTTACAACTATATCCTAGCGACTAGTGCGATCCAAAATGAACTTTCTCCGTATTTTGCTAAAATAAAAAAAATTCTTAGAAAATTTAAATTTGGAATTTTTTATTTTGTTGTTTTTGTTTTTTTTTTTTGTTTTAAAAGCATTTGATACAAAACAGGTTTTTTATTATATATCCCATAAGTGCTATTAGTGCTAAAAAAAATTTGTTGTACCTTTCAAAAAATTTTTGACTTTTTTTGTAATGACGAAATCTCTTACTTAATAGAGATAAGTCCTTGTGTGAAACCACATCAAAAAAAATATTGGACTGCTTTGTAGACCGAGCCCTCCACCACTATACTCCTATATATGATTATTATGCGCCGGGCCGCTTTCGTGTGCACCAGATCAATTTTTCTGACTCAAGGTCTGGTATTTTATGAAACAAAAATTTTAAAAATATTTTTCTACACATCTATCCTACGTTCCTCTTTAAAGTATTTCAACCTTCTTAACACAAATCTAAAGACAAAAACCTTTTATCAAGTTACAACTATATTGCAGTGAGGTTTAGTAGATAGTATGCTAGTCTATCAGTCCGGTTTTGTGGGTTCGATTTCCACCAAAGACTCTGGAATTTTTAGTTACAAGTTGACAGGTATACCAAGAAGGAGCTGGGATATAATATGGGTGTCTACAAATAATTAACTGGGTTAATACAGGTCACGGACTTTCAAGTATTGTCTGGCCAAGTTAAAAAACGCCGGAAGGCAATACTTGCAGACTGTACTTGGAAAAAGGCTAACAGAAAAAAAATGATTTGGAACACGGGCAGTCACATATTATATGGAGATGCTGTGGAGACCTAGTCTAACGCAATTGTTAGCAATTACTATAGACTCTGTCATGAGGAAGATTGTCGACAAGTATCAGTCGCCAGTCTGAAATCACTACAGTCGAGAGTAAAAGGCTAGTGAGAGCACGTGATACCAGAAATCATTGAGGAATGATACCAGAAATCATTGAGGAATGAAGAGGGTCGAAAATAATAATAATAATACAGTAAATCAGTATACATTTTAGCAGAAAGTGTTTTTACTTAAAATGTATCGACTGATATACATACCTGCGTTATTGAAAGAGTAGTTACTGATGTAAACCTAGAGAAAGCCTCCGATTTTGATAAAAACAATAATAAAATATTATTTGAGTTGTTCCGCATAGCACTAAAAATAATTATTTAAATTTTAATGCCATTTTTTACCATGAGTATTTTCCCCCATACGGGGATTACTATGATTGGGTTGAAATCATACAGATCCATAATCCTTTTAGCACAATAATCTTTTATCAAATACGTCAAAGAGTTTAATAACTTATATAAACCCAATTATAAACATGAAATGATATGTTTCAAACCCAAAATCCGGAATCAGAGAAAATACGTAGAGCTATTAAATAAAGACACAGATTAGTAAATGCAGTTAAAAATTCATTTGAAGAGAGATAATACTGTTTCTCTAGCGTTAGATAAAAAATTGTTTAATTACCTAAATACTGTTTTGTAATCTATTGACATCTGATTCATACAAAATGTTGTGAATTATATGATTAAAATACTGTCTTTAGAAAATCTTAAATAATTGTGCTTTATGTAAAAATGCTTTTATTGAATAAAATTGCATTAAATAAACGTGTAACGATTACATTTTTACTTTAACCAAAGACGTAACTACTGATGATGAAAAATAAACTTAATAAATAAGCAAACATTATATTCCCACATATTACAGCATCATGCATAAACAAGCATCTGGAGCGCCACTTGTCACTAAATTACAATAAATATAAATTCGTGATTACATAAACAAAAGACCAACAACATAAACAAAGACAACAACTAAATTTAACACAAAAATAAAATAATATAAAAATTGTAAACAAGATACTGAAAATGGTCTAAATAAAAAATACAAATAAGAATATTGGAGAATTGAAAAAGACAAAAAAAAAATTGGAATAACTTTAAAGAAGACAAAAGAGTCTCACGAGGCTGGAGATACAAATACAAACGATTGAGAAGTAAAGAAGTCTTTGTCTTGAAGTACTATATGAAATTGCATGCCTTGCCAGTGGTAAAACTAAACAGGCCTTCTCACTTCAGGCCTTCTATAAGGCTTGCTACGACCCTAATTTTTCTGTATCTTCTAAAAGATCCAGTACACATTCCTACTTCGTTTCTCTTAGAAGAGAAGTTAGAAGAAGGTAGGAATGTGTTGACGGTTCGATTCTCAAAAAATTAAGAAAAAATTTAAATATTTTATAAAAATAATTTCGAAATGCTTAACAAAATGAGAACAACAATAAAAATCCTGTTCCCGAACATTTTTTCTTAGCTTTTGCTACAAAAAGCCTTTTAAAAGAAATTAGATTGAAGGCCTTCGGAAAACCCTCTCGAACGCTTGTCGGCAGAAGCGAGAGTGGAAGGACTGATACGCAATGACAATCTGTGTAAAAAATGAAAGTGGAATGCGAAATAGTAAAGAGGCCTTCTAGAAGGCCTTCATACTCTTTTTTTCACTGAGTTGCTTTTGATTATTTAAGGTTTCATTATGTAAGTAATGATTACAATGATTTAAAATATGACTCACATAGATACAAAGATCAGTAACATGCATGTACACTAACGAACCTACTACATTCTCATAAATAAAGTCTTGAATAAAATTGAGACATTTCAACTTCCGAAATCAAATCGTGCTGGGTTAAATGAGTTGTATTTGTATTTAGGATTCAGTTAATGTTCTTCCTCAGCCACTCTGTGTCACTGTTTTATCCGTTCACGTGAGTACATTCAAATATATGTACATATGTCCGAGGGTTATTGTTTATTTTGTGCCAAAATAATCATTTACTTTTAAATACTTTTAGATCTACACATAGATATGTACATGAATGGGTTAAATATACGAGGGCTATTTCAAAACTATCCTACCTGAAATAAGAAGTGAACATTTTTAGATATGAATATTTCGTCATTAAATGGCTACTACGTCTAAAAAATGCAACATAGTTGGTTATAAATATATCGGGTGATTAAATTTTAAGGGCCGATATTGAATGTGAACCCCACCTAAATGTCAAGACTTTTTCTACATCTAATTTGAAATTTCTCAATTTCAGACTAACTCAATTCGAACCATGGAAAGATACACAATCGAGCAATGGTCAGAATGGTGGCAAGAAATGGCAACAGAGGATGATCAATTTTCGAAGAAAATCATCTTCAGTGATGAGGCACATTTTCACCTCAGCGGCATTTAGGCGAATGATAATGCAAGAGTGATTGTCGAAAAACCAATGCACCCACAAAAAGTGACTGTTTGGTGCGGTTTATGGGCTGGCGGCATCATCGGGCCTTTTTGCTTCTAAAATAAAGCCGGTCAGACAGTTACTGTAAATGGTGTTCGCTATCGTGAGATGATATGAGATGATATTCGTTTTTATGGCCCAAATTGGAAGATATGAATGTGGACGATGTGTGGTTTCAACAGGACGGTGCCATTTGCCACACAGCTTACAAAACAGTGGCTCTTTTGCATGACAAATTCAATGGCCGTGTTATCTCACGTGGTGGCGATGTCAATTGGCCGCCTAGATCATGTGATTTGTCACCGTTGGACTTCTTTCTTTGGGTTATTTGAAAGAAAAGGTGTACATCGATAAGCCAGCAAACAATTCAAGAGTTAGAGGAGCTAGAGCTGCACATTAACGGCATAGAACCTCAATTATGCCTCAACGTCATCGAAATCTTAGAGCATCATATGGAGGTGTGGCGCCGAGGTTACGGCGGCCATTTGGCCGATATTTTGTGCCATACATAATTAAACCATACCAATATTATCAAAATAAAAAGAAATTACAATAATTTCTTAAATAATTTGTGTGATAATCAACATCGGCCCTTTAACCCCCCTTTATAAATGAATTTGTTAAATATACGAGGGTTATTTCGACCCGAAATAAAGAGTGTAAGTTAAAACAAAAACAACCTGTAATAAAATTAGTATATGTGCGTGAAAGAGTAGAGAAGTGAATTGCACCCAAAGAAAGATCATTGTTGGGTATGGTCTCAAGAACCACATTATGTCCTCTGTAAAAAATATGGTTGACGATGACCAAATTTTAGTTGTTTTTAACATTACTTTTGTCACTATAAACAAATTTTCGTCATTAAATGGCTACATAGTTGGTTTTAAATATAGTTGGTTTTAAATATACAAATCCAAAATAATATATAGTTTTGTATGAATTTTATTTGAACTATTTTTAAATTAATATTTTAATTATTTAGGCTTAAGTTCTTAATTATAAAGAGATAAAGATAAGTTTGTTTAAATAGAAAATTATTAACAATTGAAACTACCTAGTAGATAGATACGAAGAATGCTGATGACGGACGTATCTGTCTAGAAAATGCAACTTAAGCCTAAATAATTAATTTATAATATATAAAAATTAAATTAAATTTTCTCAACTTTTCTTTTATATTATCACATAATTTGTAATTTAATTAATGTTTTCCTAAAATAATTCTTTCCTAAAATAATGACTAAAAATAATCATTATTTCGATGACTTAAAACAATCATTATAAAAAGAAATTGTAAACAATTATTTTGTGGTTTATACACATTTTTAATTATTTTTTTATTATCAACACGCAAAGAAAAAACATGGTTGAGGAAACCATAATCAAAGAGCAACATATCATGTTAAATTATATGGTTATAGTCTAACCATATTATTATTAATAAACATTATAGTTAAATTAAATTAATCATACTATAAATTAAAAAGTATGAAATGTAATATGGGAGCATTTTTTCTAATATAATTTTTTTTTAATTACTAACGAGTGATTTTTTAAGAGCTTGAGAACTTTTTTTAAAAAAAAAACGCATAAAATTTGCAAAATCTCATCGGTTCTTTATTTGAAACGTTAGATTGGTCCATGACATTTACTTTTTGAAGATAATTTCATTTAAATGTTGACCGCGGCTGCGTCTTAGGTGGTCCATTCGGAAAGTCCAATTTTGGGCAACTTTTTCGAGCATTTCGGCCGGAATAGCCCGAATTTCTTCGGAAATGTTGTCTTCCAAAGCTGGAATAGTTGCTGGCTTATTTCTGTAGACCTTAGACTTGACGTAGCTCCACAAAAAATAGTCTAAAGGCGTCAATTCGCATGATCTTGGTGGCCAACTTACCGGTCCATTTTTTGAGATGAATTGTTCTCCGAAGTTTTCCCTCAAAATGGCCATAGAATCGCGAGCTGTGTGGCATGTAGCGCCATCTTGTCAACCAAGTTCAGTTGTTCCATTTTTGGCAACAAAAAGTTTGTTAGCATCGAACGATAGCGATCGCCATTCACCGTAACGTTGCGTCCAACAGCATCTTTGAAAAAATACGGTCCAATGATTCCACCAGCGTACAAACCACACCAAACAGTGCATTTTTCGGGATGCATGGGCAGTTCTTGAACGGCTTCTGGTTGCTCTTCACTCCAAATGCGGCAATTTTGCTTATTTACGTAGCCATTCAACCAGAAATGAGCCTCATCGCTGAACAAAATTTGTCACATTTGAACATTTCGAACCGAACACTGATTTTGGTAATAAAATTCAATGATTTGCAAGCGTTGCTCGTTAGTAAGTCTATTCATGATGAAATGTCAAAGCATACTGAGCATCTTTCTCTTTGGCACCATGTCTGAAATCTCACGTGATCTGTCAAATACTAATGCATGAAATCCTAACCTCAAAAAAATCACCCATTAGCAGTGCCCTCCACGTCACACACCGCTTTGTTTCCATATAACAATAAAAGGACTTCACACAGACTTCTGAAATTTTCAGGACAGTTATATTTACCTTAATTAAGAAAAATTCAATAAGTACACAAGCTACAAAAAAATATTTTTGTAGCTATGTACATATATTATTCAACATAAAAACGTGGAAACATAGATTTGTTTGTTAAAAAGGACTTTTAGTCCTGTCAAGTGTCCTTCATGCAATGAGTCTTGCAAAAATTATCCAAATTTCATGTAACTTTGTATATTGTTGAACATCTATTAGTATAGAAGTAAACATGGCTGTTTTTTAATTATGGTCACTCATACTCATACTCATGACGAGAAAAATTTTAGTCATGCACGCTCACGCGCAATTAATTTAAAAAATTTCTATCAATGCTCATCGCCACTACTTGAAGCGTTCTTTTCAACTTTAACGACACTTCTTTTTTGTAAATATTTACAAATATGTATGTATCTTTAAATTCTATATTATTTTAAATTATTCCCTCTTGAAAATATAAGCGGATGTGTTGATATTAACAAATGAGTCATCAAATCCTTATGTGTGTCTATTCTAGATGTTTTCTGGTATGGGAGAGCCGTACTTTTTTTTGTGATTTGCTTCTAGTGCTTCTTCTTTTGACAGCCAGCCTGGAATGGTATACAATTTTTAAAAAATTCGATCAAAGTTTTTTAGCGTACAGTTATCAAAATTGGAAAATTGCTCATTTTAAAGAGGATTTAAAATGCTTTAATTTGAAACTATTCATGAAAAAAAATTTTATATTTAAAAATTTTATATTTAAAAATTTTTTTTAATTTATATTTTTTTTTTTAATTTTGGGTATTTAATTTAGTATATTTCATTCATAAATTCATAAATTGTGGAAAAAAAATATTTTTTTTAAATTTAAAAATTTTTTTAGTGTTTTTTCAAAAACGACAACATAATCTTTTCTTAGAGATGACCTTAAAAAAATTTAAAAGAATAGGAATGATTTTTTTTCTTTTTATAAGAAAGGGTTTTTTAAAAAAAGAATTTAGAATTTATTTTACACTATTTCAAATGCTCAAAATACAATAAAGCATGTAAAGTTTTATTTAAAAAAGAACAAATAAAGTAGAGAATTTGCTGCTTTACAAGCTCAGATGATTAAATTTAATATTGAACTGTTTGTTAAAAAAAAAATCACTCAATTCGACAAACAACTAAACAACCAAACTTTTCTGCAAAAACTAACAACTATAAAATCTAGGGAGAAAAAACTAAAAAATACAAACTTCACAAAATGTTGTATTCGAACGTGCTTAACGTGACTTTTTCTTCTTTATTTTGATTTTTGTTTATTTTTTCAATTGTTTATTTGTTTTGAGGGTTTGAGGATACAATTCGATCGTTTTAATTTATTTTTAATCTACCCCTGCAACTATGGTACTCAACTCCACTCAACTCCCATAGAAAATATGTTATCGGTTAATATTTTGTAGGTTGAAATAATTTTTTAGATGAAAAAAAAAATTATATTAATATCAGTTTGCATGATTTAATGTTGGACATTGTAGCGCCACACATGTTTTGTTGTATGAACTTCAAAGGTCACAACGTGATCGGCTTCTAACAACATTAACAAATAATATTAAAAAGTAAATGTTTTCTCTTGCATTTAAATAAATATTCTGTTGACTTAAATATTACAAGTTTTTAACAACTTAATATAAATCAATTTAACAATAGTTATTGTTCATTTATCATCGTTGTAATGACACAATATTTGTAGGGTTTTGCAAATCGGTTTTTATCCTAATCCCGAATAATCGCATCATTACTATTACAACTAAATATTTAATCATAAGATATAAAATGTTTACAAAAAAATGTAGTGTAATAGGAGTGATGTATTGATTGTGAAAAAAATAATAATTTTTGTATTTGAAAATACCAAAAACAGTAGGGCAGGTTTTTAACTTTATAATTCACAGATCTAAGATCATAATTCACAGGTTTTCATGAAGGTATTTGAAGCATACAGTCTTTCGCCTACTTTTTTTATTCATGTGTTTTATCGGAATTTTAGCTTCCCTAACGTCCTCAATATATAAGGAATAAACGCTACTTTTTTTAGAAAAGGACATATGACAGTTAAAAAACAAGCTTAAAGTGATAAATTTTGAACTTATTTGATTGAATCGCCCATTTTTCAATAAAAATATATATTTTTTTATTTTATAATTTTAAGTTCTCTCTTATCTGTAATATTACGAATCGAATTCCAAATTTTACCTACCAAGCCCCTATTTCGTTCTTTTTTAACCGACTTCAAAAAAAGAAGGAGGTTATCAATTCGTCTGTGTGTTGCTTTTTTTTGTATGTTTGTGCCTTCAGAACTCGGTCATTTCTCAACCGATTTTAAAGGTTATGGCAACATACATGTTTTTTACGTTTATTATGAAGTTTATAGGTCAATAATTTAAAATTAAAAAAAAGTGCGTATCACTGTAGCTTCCAATAACAAAAAGTAATTAAAAATTAAAGGGTGACCCCATAGGTGATTTAATTTCACCTTTATTTTCCTATCTTATGAACCGTTATAGACAAACACTTGAAAGTTGCACAGAATGTTCGTTACTATGTCTGTTATTATAAGTATAAATATTTAAAATTGGAAATTAAAGGGTGTCCCATTAGTTGGTTTAATTTGATATATATATGGCCAAAGTTTTGAACCGTTATAGACAGACAGTTGAAATTTACTAAGAACTTGTATTACTAAGTCCGCTAAAATAACAAGTTTAAAATATGAATTTGGAAATTAAAGGGTGTCCCAATAGTTATTGTAAAAGTAATATATATGGCCAAACTTTTCAACTGTTATAGATATACAGTTAGATTTACAAAGAACCTATATTGCTTAGTCCGCTATTAAAGCAAGTATAAAATTTGATTCTATAAATTAAAGGGTGTCCCCATTATTGATGTAATTTGACCATTATGTCCTCATCTTTGGAACCGTTATAGACAAACACTTGAAAAATAGACTATGTCTGGTATAACAACAAGTATAAATATTTAAAATTGGAAAATAAAGGGTGTCCCAATAGTTGATGTAATTTGATGTATATGGACACAAAGTTAAAATTTAAAAAGAATCTGTATGACAAAATCCTCTTTAAAAAGTATTTATATTAAAATTTTAATTTAAAGGGTGCCCCAATAGGTGTCGTCATTTGATATATATGACCCTATCTTTTAAACAGTTATTGACAAACACTTAACAATTAGACAGAATGTTCATTACTATATCTGTTGTAATAAGTATAATTATTTAAAATTGTAAATTACAGGGTGTCGCAATAGTTTATGTAATTTGATGTATATGACCAAACTTTTAAACCGTTACAGACAGACGGTTGAAATTTACAATGAACCTGTATTGCTACGAACGCTATAACTAGTATAAAATTTGAATTCGGAAATTACAGGGTGTCGCAATAGTTACCGCCTTAAAGAAACATGATTTTAAGTTTGTCTGTTTGAAAGTCGGTTTTTTTTGCAAAATTATATTTTTCTCTAAGTATTTTTTATTAAATTCTTTTTTCTTCAAATACTTTAAGGCCCATTAAAGTATTGAACTTTAATGAGCCTTATAGTTTACTATATTTAGGCCCATTATTATAACTTGCCTTTAAAGTACGTTTTAGTTAAATTTCACTCCACTTAAGTGAGCGATAAAGTGAACAATAACTATTTTTCGTTATTACAACTTCCTTGTAAAATAAAATTAATCTTTTTGAAAATATGGCATTACAATAATAAACACCGCCTACTTTTGACAAAATAAATTGGTTCTTAAAAACGCAGTGGCAACGCCATACCTTCCATTTATTTGTTCACTTTTAACAAACCACAAATTAGTTATCTGTGCAACAAAAAACCGAAAAGATTTTATATAAAACAAAGGAGATCTGTTTTCCTTTTTTATTTTTCAAATACAAAATTAAATTAAAATGAATTTATTTTTCTTCATAGATTAGAAAATACGACAACTATATAGATGACGAAACATGGCAACTTCAAACTCTTACATCTAATGTTAAAAGTTAAAGGCAAGATGTTCTTCCCTTTTGTTTATCAGTCATTTCTAGCTTAATGTATACTTAGAATAACGAAAAACTACTTATCACCCTGATAAAATCCTAACTTAAGGCCCATTATTATAACTTGCCATTAGCCAAAGTTAGGATTTTGTTGGAGCGATAAAGAGTTTTTCGTTATTAAAAGTAAGCTAAAACCCACTTTTAACTATCACGTACTATAAGGAAAAGTTATAGCAATGAGCATTATCCTCATCATTATAACGAAAAATTACTTATCGCTCCAACAAAATCCTAACTTTAGCTAAAGGCAAGTTATAATAATGGGCCTAAATAGAGTAAACTATAAGTTAAGCAGAAAAATCAAGTGAATGTTTAATTATTTTTATTTAGTTACAGGGGACAACTCTTTAGAAGTCGGAGCTCGTTAAAAGTCAGGTCCAGATCGTCAATAAAAAAATTTCTTTAATATTTAAAGCGTAAGTGCCAAAGTTTTTTTTTTGGAATAAAATATTACTTTACTCAGAGACTGTACTAATAAAATTCCAAATACATCAGAAATTTTAGATCTGTAGAAACTTCATGGAACTACTAAAGCCATTTTCACACTATTAAACTGAGTATTTAGACTTGTCAAATAGTTAATTCCAATGAGAAAGTGTGGTAGTGTGAAAGAAATATGTTATCAAAATGTAAAATAATACGGAAAGAAATTTGACATCCCAAATAACAAACCATTTTTAGAAAATTTTTTAAACGATAACTTTTTTCATTTTTAAAGCAATGAACCAAGCTGAATGAGTCACAGCCGTTAGTTCGCCTCCGACAATGATATGTTTTCTTTGTCCTGCACCTGCCTTAAATTGCCATCAGTCTTATCGCCTACGTATGTACTTTGTTTCTGCCATGCCTGGAAATTGCTGAACGTAAGTATTATTTTTTTTTTTTTTTTTGTATTGTTTTGGTTTTTTTTTTATTAACCGAAAACTTGAACGGCTACTAGACGGCACCACTGCCATCCACATAAAATTACTCAGTCGACGCCGTTCAATGCCTCATCCCGGCTTGTTCCTTTGCTAATTTTTCACACAATTCTCATTGGATTTCTATCTTACAAAATCCAATGAAAATCTTAATACTCAGTATTATAGTGTGAAACGGGCTTAAAGGCCATTATTCACATCATACTGAGTCGTACGATCTTTCAAAACTAAAATGTGTGCTAAAAAAGTAAGGTAGCGTGAAGTAGAAATGTATGTGGGTGTGTGACAGATTTTTTGACAGGTCGTATGATTTGACAGGTCGATTATTTTGAAAAAAATCATAAATTATTATTTTGCCATGTGATCAGAGTTGCAAAATCTTTTTTGGATGATAGTGTGGCTCCTACAATGCGATTTTAAAACGATATAATGAAATATGCTAAAGCGTGTTTTTTTTAGAGTTTTTTTTTATTTGGAGATACTGCTTGCTATGTATGCCATTTTGACAGCTGTGGACTGTTTTGTGTGCTTGCAAATTGTGCAGTTTTCTTTTTACAAAAAACATAGTTCAATTCGACAAATTTATTGCACAAAATTTGTTCAGAGTTTAAGCTGACCCTTTGCTGAATGGATACTTCATAATCGGTGGTTTAAAAATTTAGAATAAAGATAATCCTCGAGACATTACCGAAAAACCATTACATCCAGATAAAGTCAGTGTTTGGTGTGCTTTATGGGCCGGTGTAGTTACTGGTCCGTATTTCTTCAAAACCAAGACGACCACAATCTTCATCATGACTTTGGTGTTCCATAATTAAATGCCTTTAATGTGGAAAGGTGTTATTTCAATTAGACGGTACAATATGACACACAGCGCATGTCCTACTCAATTTATCGAAACAAATTGACCCAAAAATTGGTCTCCAACATCATGCAATGTAACGCCGATAAGCCACGAACGACTGATGCCTTGAAAAACAACATTCAGTATGTTATCACCAAGAATGATAAAAGACAAGATGCGACATGCGTATATTTTCTCGTTAGATTACGTTGTTCGGCCAATGTAAGGTTGCCAAGTCTTTAATAAACAAATTGCTTCGATTAAGTACGTACAAATAACTCTAATGGCGTTTTCTTTTCTGACAAAGAGTTTTTCATATATTTTACACTTATTAAATTTTCGTGTGTTTTTTCTACAAAAAATATCACTCACAGTGTGAATAAACATTATGTTCTTTTCTAAATATGTATGTCGCACCAAAACCACACTCAACTATTTTAAATTAAAATTTGTATGTGAATAATTATATTATTTTATGGGTCACATAAATATAAATGTAAAAGTAAAATCAGTTTGGTCTTGTGTTCTTCTGAAATCTATACATATAAGAAAATAGTAACTCATTTCCATCTGTCTGTCCTTCATTGTTTGTGTTCGCATCATGTAAAAGCTACTGGATGGATTTTAACAAAATTTTGTGAGGAGGTACCTTAGTATCCTGATCCCAATAAAGGATACTTTCTTTCAGCAAAAATATCTTATTTCCAAGAGAAAGTGGAGAAAAGGCAATGAAAAACGCAATTTCCTGTTTAAAGGCGCTAAAGTTACGGTTTAAAACTAGGATATTTTCAACACGGTTACAATTTCACCACACACCTTTTTATTTTTGAAAATGGGATATTTAAGAAACTATTACGCATCAGATGGAGCCAGTTGATTAAAATTTGTACTTTTACTTTGTGGAATTACATTGTTATTAAAATATTTTAAACACCACTTACAGAGGTTTACAATAATTTTTAGAATTTTATTGAGGGATGGGTACTTATATATAAATTAAATACATAAACCATAACTTAAGCATTATAAGAGTAAGAGTCTTTCAATTGGTGTGGAATATTTTAAAGCAAAATGGCATGGCGAGCACAGCTAGTCATAAATAAGTTCACACTTTGCAAGGGCTGGGTGATCTATAAAAAGTAGCAGATTTCTTTCAGAAAAGAACACGCCATAAGTAATAGGCAGATATTGGCAACCCTGCAAATAAACTCTCATAATTTATATTAAAAACTCTCACAGTTTATAGTTATACTCTTAATCAGTACTAGTTATCAGCCAATAGGAAGACAGTTTCGTGACGTCATTAGGCCGACATGCGCAGAAAATTTCAATTTTATTTTCGGGAAGGCGTCTTCTATTATTTATGGTTATCACTGACAGATGTCCTCCGTTATAAAAAAAAAGGTTTCTCCGATCCAGCCACATGCCGATAATCATATTCAAAAAGGAATTATTCTTCAAATAAACCCAACTCATGGGCAGTTGATGTATTTTAATTCTATTTAAAGTTATATATTATCAAAAAAGTACTTGTTTACTTTGTAGCATGCAATAAAAATAAGCTTTTACACTAGCTGCAAGGAAATCAATAATTGTGTATACGCAGTCATGTATACGACTAGAATTTAATGGTGGCACTTAATAAAAATTTAACTTCTAATGTGTTTGTATAAGAGCACTAATGCAATTATTATACTGCACATAATACTTGCAACAACGATGCTTATATCACTTGCAGCTATTCATGTTATCTAGACTATCAACAAAAACAACCAAAAGCAAAAAGCAGCAATAAAACAACAATTTACCAATCATTGTTGAGCAACAGTAGCAGCCACTAAATTGAATGCAGATATGTACTTCGATGCATGCGTTTGTATTTGTAAGTTTGGATGGATGGAGCTGCACAACAATCTACCCCAAACATGAACGGAAAATAAGTATGAAGGAAAAATAAGGTGAGTGCAAGCGAATAAAGAGTTGTTGTATGAAGGTAGACACAACAAACGCAGCAGGCAGCAATATCTACACTAATCGAGCTTAGCATTTGGTTTGAGAATGTGGATTTTGTGTTGCTGCTGCTGCTTTTATTTTTGCTTCATACAAAAAAGAGTTGAGTGAGTTGTTGCCTGTTGTGGATGCTGGAGATTTTAAAAACAACAAAAAAAAAGAAAAAGCAAGAGCAAAAGCAATAACTATCTCGAAGACTACCTGTGTTTTAGTTTGCAAATCTCAGGTGCATATGAACGTTTGGTATGGTTTCTTCGCACAGCAGAGATGTTGTTAAGATTTTTATTGCATCAAAAGTTTTTGTTATTGCTATTGGTGCTTCTAGGGAGAACAATATTTTATTATAAATCGTACATATTTTGATATGTCTTGCGTTTATATAAGAATACTCTCTTTGGTAGAAGAGAAGAATTATGAACCAGACGGACGACCTTAGAGGCAAAACAAAACCAAAAGAACGTATAACAACATTTGCTACTCGTATGAAATTATGATGTTATTAACAATATTGCACAATGGCTTGGATGATCGAAAAAATACTGAATATCCCAGAATTGTGATACATCTTCACTTCTTAAGTTATGTACAAAAACATTATTTAATTATTAATGCCCTTATCCAAAAAAAAAAATCTATATTAAAATTTTGTCTTAAAGTACACTTTAAGTAGACTTTATTTAGTTTGCATAAGGGCATTAATATTTCAAATCATTTTTTACCGAAATTTTCCGAGCACAGTAACGAACACTTTGAATCATTGTAGAAAACAGATCAGATTCTTTGGCGGGAATCGAGCCTAAACCTTCAAACAGATAGGCTAGCAGCACATTTTAAGCTACTCTGCCGAAGCACCCGTCGTCATGATTATAACAATTCGTATTGGGTTATTTTTAATTAATTGGACTGTAGTTTTATTTAATTTTATTTGTATACATATAATAAAACAGCAACTCATTTCCTGTCTGTCTATCTGTCTGTCTCTGTGTTCGCAGCACGTAAAAACTACTGAATGGTTTTTAACAAATTTTTGATTCCAGTATAAGATTCATTTCTCCGCAAAAATATCTTAATTCCAAGAGAAATTGGAGAAAAAGCAGTAAAAGTACACCAAATTTTTTACATACTTAAAGGTGAAGCATACCTTTAAGCATCTTTTATTTTTACCTTTTACAGAGCTTTTCAATAACTTTTAGAATTTTATATAAATTTTCAAAATTTTGTATGGATTACTTTCAAAGTTAAATCGTACAAAATATTGTCGTACGTCCCGACAATACCGACGTGTGTGAGTTCAGTTACCCAGCAAAAAATTACGTTTACTTGGAAGCAGGTTTGTGAGGGAGAGAAAAATAGTCTCTCCCTTCCAACCTGCTTCAGGAAGGCATGGTTTTTGTTTGCGATGTCCCACTTGGTAGGTCTCTTTGCTTCACCAAATTCTTTATATGTACCTGCATCCGCATAAGCGAGAGAGGTCTCTTTGTTTAACTAAATTTTATAAAGGAAACTTATTCGCTTACATGCCTTCTTCCTTGTAAGCAAGGGAGGATGCAGTTTGCTATTATCGTCTTACAATTATAGCATTCTCGAATGCGCTTATAAGAACCGCTTTTGACGGACATGAGTTTTATTTTACTGCTTACCAAAACCTAATAATTTTTTGCTGGGTAGTATATGAATATAGTTTTCGAGTTGCACAACATATATTATAATAAATCGATAAAAATTTACCCAATTTTGTTAAGTTAAAAAATCGCACTAGAATTACTTTTAGGTTATAGAAACTTTATTAAAATCCAGTGTGATTTTCGTTGGACTAAACACAAATTTTTCAAGTCTCTAAAGCAGTTTTCACTCCATCAGTTCATTCTTACAATTTATACCACCTACATTCGTCCAAAAATTGAATAAACTCTTTTATATGGGTCGACGCCCCAAAGTCTATCTTGGAATTGCTGGACTGCATACAGGAGAGGGCGACAAAGATCATTGATGATAATAGGGTAGTCAACTATATTCATTCACTGAAGCATCCATGCAATGAGGGTTGTATTTCTCTGATTTTTGTTACTACAGTGGTAAGTTCTCTAGTGAAATTTTAAGGAACTTGTTTCCGATATCCGCACTTTTTGCGTTTAACACGCTTTTTATTCAGAGCCCATCGAATTGTGATTGATTGTCCGGGTACAAATTCTAAAGTATTTCCTGTCACTTTCAATGTAGGAAAATTCAAGTCGGAAGTACACAAACACTACTTCCTCTTTAATCTCTCCCATAACCTAATTTCCTACTTGCATGAGTAGGGGTCATCCCCTGAGTGCTGGTCTGAGAAAACAAAATCAGCACCTAAATTAAGTGTATTATTGCTGTTGTATGGAAACCGCAGTTTTTTTTATCTTCTTAATCTTCTATATAAATACAATCCTATGTCGTTCATTGCTAATCACATTACTTCTGAACGGTTGCACCGATTTGGCAATTTTTTTAATCTTCATCATAACCCGAAAGGTTTTTACAGAAGAAAAATTGACCACGCCCACTTTTTAAGTAGCTAGAGAATTATAATAGGTAGATCTTTGAAATTTATATACTTAATTTAGAAATATACTTAGTTTAGCGAAATACAGGCTGGATTGAAATAGTGGGCGTGGTACCATACATATAAAGCGAATAATATTTATCGTCTACCTTTAGATCTGCAATAGGTAGAGGTTTAAAACTTTGCACAAGTAACCCTCAGACTAACTTTACGTAGTCATACAAAACATAGAATGGATTGGCACAGTAGGTGTGATACCTCCTATACAAAGTGAAAAAAATATTGTCGTATAACTAGAGAACTACAATAAGCAGAATCTTCAAACTTTTCACAAGCAAAGTAAAGACTGGATAGGGGCAGTGGTCGTGGTACCTCACATACAAAGCGAAAAATTATTATCGTGTACCTATAGAACTACAATAGATAGGGTCTTGAATAGTGAGCGTGGTCCCTCACATACAAAGTTAAAAATGATTATCGCGTACCTAGAGCACTACAATAAGTAGAGTATTCAAACTTTGCATAAGTAACCCTTAAACTAATGTACATAGTATAGCAATATTTATACTAGATTTGGACAGTTGGGGTGGTAGCTGCCATACAAAGTGAAACATTATTATTATTATATTATTATTATTATTATATACCTAAAGAACTACAATACTCGTATGCACATTAATATGCAGAAATCCTCATATTAATGTGCATAATCTAGAAAAATACGGACTGCATTATGATAGTGGGAGTGGTACCTCCCATAAAAAGTAAAATTTTATTATCGTGTTACCACGCATAGTCTAGGAAGAAATGGATTGATGAGAACAGTGGGCGTCGTATCTTTCATATAAACTGAAACAGTTTTGTCGTAAGAATAACGCGAGTTTGTGAGTTAAAGATTTCATCCAAGAGTTTTTTTTATTTTTTGTGGATGGTTGAAGCGAACCGCACCGAAGATCTCAACAAAATGAAAAGTTGCACAAAGATTGCTGTAAGAAAATAAAAAAAAATAATTATTAAAATTTTAAAAATATGTTTTTTTTCACCACAGCGTTCTTGATATCTCAGAAACTGCCAAACCCTTATCAAGTTATCGAACTACTTCCATTTTGCATAAGAAAGTATATTTCAAACACTGAAAACAATTTTATAAAACAAGGTTATAAATTAAGCATAAATTACAAAATTAATTTATGAGACATCTTTCAGGATTTTGATAAAAAAAGGATTGTTTTATCAAAATCGGTACCATAAATTTCGGTGCGTTATAAACTTTTTACCATCAAACCAAAATAATGATTAAAAGAACAGCACAAATATATACAGAGATCATAGCATGATTATTGTTGCCATACCTGCATATGTCTTTTCTATACAAGTTTAAACATTTAAGTTCTCTGTGATCAACTAATGCTTTCGACTCTTATAGATAATTTATTATTTGATGCACTCGCTGATTCATCGATTTATAATATTTTTAAATTGATTTTCACAAAAAAATAACAGTTAATTTATAACTGCACGAAATTCATATTAAGCGAAACTTAAGCCATAGTGCATTAGTAATGATGATTGCAAAGTATGTGCACATGATGATAACGAAGACAACGGCGATGGCGATGGCGAGGATGACGATGGTGATAATGATGATAAAATTGAAGATGGTGAAGGAGATGCAACACGTGATGATGTTAAAAGTGTAGCATCAAATCAAGACGAGCCAGCCACATTATGAGGGAATAATACTTAAAGCTTCTCCACAGCAGTAAAGAAAAACATTTATTGGTATTTTTTGCGTTTGCCTTCCTTGATTTTTTGCCTGTCTACCAGCCTGCCTGTTCGTTTGGTTGGCCTGGTTGGTAGATTGTGCCAGCTTTTTGCTTTTGTTTTCTGTGGCTGCTGTTAATGTTGTTGTCGATGATATTGTCGTTGTTGCTGTGGTTGGTGTTGTTGTTGCTGTTTTTATTGTTGTTGTTATATATATTTTTTTATTTTTGTTTTTTCTATAGAGATGTGATGTGGAGTGCTAGTATATGATGTGTTGTACTATTGTGCTGCTGTTGTTGAATGACTAAATGTGACCATGTTTCCCGATGCGAGGCGATAGTTTATCGCCAATTTTCATGCCGTGCAGAGGTGAACGCGGAACAAAGACAACGACGACAACAACAACAACAACGACAAACAAACGTGTAAACAATAATCCGTGGTAAACACACACACACTCATACTTGTAAAATATGTATCCGTATTGTTGCACATACTTTTACACGGAATTACTTTAACGTTCTAGAAACGAAGTACACGATTTTATTCACACGAGATACTAATAAATAAGAAGAAGATTATAATACAACAACAACACAAAAATCAAAATAAAAATTTATGATAAAAACGTTCGTGAAAAACGGTTGCGTAGACGGCAAGCAAAAAGTATCCTGGCAGTAGAAACAAAACGAAATCCCGTCGGGTGCAAAATTTGCAAAAATTAAATAAATCAGAACAACGACAACTTAGGGAAAGAAGAAAAAAGAGTAAAAAGAAATTCAAAGCAAAGTGTTAATGGGAAAATAAGAAAAAGAAAAATGTGCTACAAAATCTCAAAAAAATAAATTATTTTCAAATAACAAAATGGTGTAAAAAGTGTTGTAGACCGCTTTCATTGTTTTCAAATTAGTGTTATTTTAATTAAATAAAAAGCAATACAATAAAAATTATTAATTAATTATTATTAATTAAAATGGATCACCATGGTAGTGGTTTTGTTGCCTCGCCATGGGCCGCAGTTTTAGGTCATCATGCAATGGCCGCCACAGCGGGTGCGGATGCAGGATTTGCTGCAGCAGCTGCCGCAGCGCATGTGCAAAATGTCGCTGTTGCTGCTCAACATCATCACCATCATTCGCATCATCAAATAGCGGCTGCTGCCCATCACACCCATCATCATCATGCCCACACACATCCGCACTCGTCTCACCATCATCATCATCACCACCCGCACTCACATCATTTAAATCCTTCGGGTATGCCAATGGATTTACATGTTCCACAAGGATTTCCCTATTACAGGTAAACAATTTAACCATTCCACTTTTTTATCTTTTTTTCAACTTATGTATTTCTGTGGGTGTGTGTGTGTGATGTGTTGGTGTGAAACATTTTCTTCAAAAATAAAGGCACGCCTAAATTATGTTGCAAGTATCTGGAAATGTAAATAGAAAAATGTGATTCTCGTCCATGTTTTAAGTACGAGACCATTTAACATCACATCATGTACATGACTTTCTTTCTCTCTTTTTTATTCTTTATTGTTCGGTTGATGTTTGATGCTTCATAAATAAAATTTTACGCGCGTATTCTTCGAAGTTTTTGAACAACTTTTTGCTGGTTGCCCTTGTTTTGTTTGTTGTTATGCTTTTGCGTTTATGATTTATTTTCTCATTAATTCTCTCCTCCACAAAATGTTTTTTGTTTTCTATTTTGGGGCGTTGTCACCTGGGAATGGTTGTATAATACCCCTTATTCCATGTCCTGTTATAATTATTTTATATTCATCTGATGAAAACAATACCATGCCGTCGGTAATTATTATGAGTAATTTAAAGGATGAAAGCGAAAACTTAAGTTGTTTGTTATTAAGTACCATATTCTAAGATGACAAATACATATGTGAAAAATTTAAAATTTTTTAATTATATTAAAAAGTTTTAATTTTCACACCGAAAGTGTCTTTTAAAACTGTTAGAATTTATTATGAATACTTAAGAAAGCTGTGTGATCAGCAAATATTCATGTGTGCACTCGGGTGCTAATTGGCATATCTGATGTGTACAGCAGGTATAAAACGGGTCCCAAAATACTACCTTCGGGAACTCCTTCTTCAATGAGCTGAGGCGAGCTTAAAAAATAAAGCATAAAGTTTCGATCAGTTGAATAATTTTCAAACAGCTTAGAATTTAATTTTTAACACAAGAACTCTTCCAGAGAATAGAATATGAACCTTTCCTAGAGGTGGATTCGCTTAGTAGTTATAGAAAAATGTTCTTACTAGAGACGGAGAGCAAAGGGATACTTTTGAAAATTGGTTCGAGAAATTGCGCTAAAATACACATAGAATAAGTTATTAATTTCTACTGCATGTATCTTAAGACCTTTGATAATTTCTCTCCTTTATATGGTAGGACATTGTTTCAGGAAACAACTCACTATTCAACAGTGCGATAGACTTAAAAAAAAAACTATAAATAAATCTGTAATTTCTAAAGAGTATAACGATTTTTATAAGATTTCATAAAGCTACAGAAGAGGTGCAATAGAGTAGGTTTGGATACTATATCAGTAAGGGGAGAACCGCCGTACAGTGAGACAACGCCGGCATTAAATGCAAGGAGTCATTGTAGAGCTCTGAAATTTTGCACAGGTTATTTTTGAGATAATTCCAGTTAAAAAAAAAAATTAAGATAATTCGCCCACTTTTACGCCCACCTCCCATACAATCGAAATTTGTAAAATGCCGTATTGTCCGTAATACTTTAGGTATAACTTTCAATTTTGGTATACTTGAATGTTATATTGTTACAAATATTATCGGAAAAAATTTTAAACTTTGGCCCACTTTTACCCCCACCACCCATACAACCTCAACATAAAAAGTGCCATATTTTCTAAAATATTTTAGGTACAACCTTCAACTTTGATAATACTGTAATTTATATCATTTAAAATGTTTCATGCAAAAATTACAATAACACGCCCACCTTCCATTCAAATGTAATAAAAAAGAACAATTTTTATTTTCATTCTATCAATAATTTTTTAACATCATCATGGTATTCTAATTTTTTTCAAATTCATTCTCATTCTAAATGAATTAATATAAGGATCTGATGAAATATGTGAATGTTTACGAGAATAGAATAGCCTACAACAATTACACTAACCACATTAGAAAGTGAGCATAACACAACTTAGATAAGAACAACAGCTTGCACTATCAATTTAATTTAAAAATTAAGCCACTATCTAACCCAAAGTCAATGACCTTCAAAAAAATTATCAATCAAATGAATAATGTAAAGAAAATAATAATAAACAATAAGTGAATAGTTGTAAACAATTAAAAAAAATAAAAGCAAAAAGTTGTAAATATGCTATTGCATGCTAACATACGTATAGCGACAGAATGTGCGCGTTGCGTATTTTTTGTATGTTTAAAGTACTTTTGCAAATTTTTGCTATATGTCCTTTACATCAAATGAAAGCTGAGTTTTCAATCTTTAATTTGATATAAGTCTGCACCTAAGGCGAGGGGCTGCTCTATATTTCCTAGTTCAATTTTTACACCACAATTCTGTTGTTAAGAAATTTTTTTTGTGTTTTTTTTTATTTATTTTTTCATTTACTCATTCTACAACTAATAATTAATTTAAAAAAAAACTTTAAAGTTATATTTATTATGTATTTTTTTTAATAATAAGCTTTTGAATATTACATATTGAACTAAACTTGGACTTGTTCTAGACCAAAAAGTAATGAAGTAATGAGGTTGAAATTTCAGGGAATTGTTACTCATATATCTGTTAATATACTGTCATCCAAATTGGACGACACGCCAATAACCATTTTTTGCCGCAGTTACTATAGAGCTATCTCACTGTGCGCCATTGCAGTTGGTCATCTCGCAAATTAAAGAATATAAAACCGATACCAGATTTTTTTGTTCTCAAATTTTTACTGGAAAATTCTCCTAATTAAGATATACATAAAACCTAGAGAGGGGGTTTAGGCTATATATTAAGGATAGGTAGAGAGAAAAATTAATTTAACAATTAAAATTTTATTTTCTTGAATTTAAGTCAGTGTTTTGCTCACAGTGGGCACAAATCTTAACTGTTTATCTGTTGAGTTAATAATAAAGTTTTCTAATATTTAGCCAAATGTATTGTAAAGTTTAAAGTTGATAAATTAGAACTATGTGAATTTTCTGTCAAAATGTTGCTCTTCTTCACTTGATAATTCGACATCTTTTTAACAGACAGCAATACAATAACAGTTTAGATTGCTGCGGAGGAAAAAGCAGAGGAAGTTAAAAGTTTAAGAAAATATGACAGCATTATTTTATATAAAGAAATCTCGAAAATATCTTTCTTTGAATCTTGTTTTTAAAATATATACAATTTGAAGTAAGGCTTAAGTTCGTTTTATAATCTTTAAGTTTAAAGAATTTTTTTTACAATTTAGGTGATTTATTTTGAAGAAAATATGTGAAAATTTTTATTTCTGACTGCTTTAATTTTCTGATTTATTTATCAAATACATATATAAACCTTATTTTGTTTTCCTTCCGACTCGTAACAATAAGTTGTCATTTTTTGTTTTTCCGTGTCCAATACTATTCTTTGTTTTTGTAATAGCTTCCCTATTATCTTTTTCAAATATGAATTTTATCGGCCTACCGAATTGTGTTGATGAATGTTTATTGTTTCCCCCATCTAAATATCTTATTTTTACAATTGATATAACTAATTTAAATTTATCCATTAGATATACTATGTATACACTGTTACCTGAACTACCGTCAAATTCCCATTTACACTCTAATATTATATCATTTTTTTAATTCAAAATGATTTAATCTAAAATACTTTTTTCATTTATATTTAAAATTCTTTGGAGAGGAGTTTCTACGGATTTTTCTGTAGCAACAATATCATCAAAAAAGGTAAAAAATTTTTGTTTCATATATATACAGATATACAGTAATATGAAGGAAAACAATTTTTATGAACAGAACTTCCAACAGACCTCATCATATATTGTCAAAAGCTTTTGCTACAGAAAAAGGATGGTTCTTTCTTTTTTTTTCTCTTTTTTTGTCCTACTCGAACTTCTCTTCAATAGCTACAGTAGGTATACCACGAGCATGGCATGGTATAAAATAACTTCAAAAAGTTCTTTCACTTATGAAATATAATGAAAAATTGAAAAATTCTCATATCCTATTTCTTTGCATCGTTTGTATATATAGAAAAATTATTACAACTGAAACTACCTCGTACATAGATACGAAGAATGCTGACGAGGGATGTAGCGATCCAGAAAATGCATTATATTTTGCTAGTGTCTAATTTTCCTTTATCTCTTTATAATAAAAAACTTAAGCCAGAATAAATATTAATTCAATTAATAACAGTTCAAATGAAAAAAATTTTATATAATTTATATAAAACCCTAAATTAATATAGAGTTCTGTAAATAGTGTTTCAAATATTCCACTTTCAAAAATGAAAGGTGATGCCAAGTTTGAAGTACCTTTCAATCGGTAAAATTGCGTACTTTCACACATTTTTCTCTATTTTCTCTTGAAAATTAAATATTTTTGCTGTAAAATATTATTATTTTTTTGACCCATGATAATAAGGTACCTTCTCACAAAAATTTATTAAAATTCATCCCGTATTCTTTACATGATGTGATCACAGACAGACAGACGAATAGCCAAACAAAAATTCCAAAACTTGGTGTCTTGTTCCGTTACGAGTACTATATGTACCAGCAGCAAAGATCTCCCAAAATGTTGTTTGTACAGAAATCGCTCTGTTACTGTTTTATTATATGTATAGATATAGAAGATATAAATTTTAATATGTTTCTGGCCGACTTCCTAAACCCATGTTGCTTTGCAGTAATACATTTCAACGTGTTACTTATGAAACCACTTAACTTTTGACAATACCGGAGTCCAGTGTTTGATGCTAATGAAGTAGCGAATGTGCTAGCTACGAGACAATGAATTTGCACTTCCCAAGACCATTTGAATCAAACAATGAATTTAGGCATTTGTACAACAAAAAGTTAAAAAATAATGAATAAATCAAATTTGTAAAAAGGTTTTCTATATTTGCAAAGTAATTAAAATTAATCACTATATCCAGTAAAAAAAATCACAAAAATCGACCTTAAGGATTTGAAGATATCAGCAAAAATATGTGCTGGCGTGATGTTATAAAAAACGTAAGAGGGTTTTGACTTAGATTACCGAATTGCAAAACTCTGCGAATGGCGCAACCTTTTTGTATAAAACCTTTTTTAGTAGATTTTGGAATTACTATAAATTTATTTCTTCAAGTTTTTTTTCGCAATTTTTATTTATTGTATCTTCAATATAATTGAACAATAAAAAATTACTCATATCTTAAGTCTAAAAATATACTTGTTAAGTCCAACCAGTGCTGGACAAAAAACATTTATGTTTCACGGTTATCCCTCTGATGTATGGATGAGAGAAGCAGTGTCCCTCCTTTTAGTCTCTTCAAGTTATAAAATTTAAAAATCTTGACGTTTCTGACGTTACGTTACTTTCATTTCCATTTGATATTTTTTGTTTAAAAAATAAGAAAAATATACATACGTATACATAAATATAAGAAAATTATATAAATATATGTATTTGTTGCATCGAATATTTAAGTCTTATTAGTCGAAGTATTATTAGTCGAAATCTTTGTTTGAAATATTTCACCTTAGAAAGAATAAAACGATGTTAAACCTTACTTTAAAAATTCTTATATTTAGGCCCATTATTATAACTTGCCTTTAAAGTACGTTTTAGTTAAATTTCACTTATGCTCAAGTGAGCGATAAAGTGAACAATAACTATATTTCGTTATTACAACTTATTTGTAAAATAATATTAATATTTTTGAAAATATGGTAGTACAAGAAGAAACACCGACTACTTTTGACAAAATAAAATAAACGTAGTGGACACATCATACCTTTAATTTATTAGTTTACTTTCAACAAACCACAAATTCTTTATTGGTGCAACAAACAAACGAAAATATTTCATATACAACAAACGAGATCTGTTTTCCATATTTATTTTTCAATGCCAAATAAAATTAACATGAATTTAATTTTCTTCATAGATTAGAAAATAGGGCAACTTTATAGATGACAAAATATGGCAACTTCAAACTCTTATATCTGATGTTAAAAGTTAAAGGCAAGATGTTCTTCCTTAAGGCCCATTATTATAACTTGCCTTTAAAGGACGTTTTAGTTAAATTTCACTTCTACTTAAGTGAGCGATAAAGTGAACAATAACTATTTTTCGGTATTACAACTTCCTTGTAAAATAAAATTAATCTTTTTGAAAATATGGCAGTACAATAATAATCACCGACTACTTTTGACAAAATAAATTGGTTCTTAAAAACGTAGTGGCAACGCCATACCTTCCATTTATTTGTTTACTTTTAACAAACCACAAATTAGTTATCTGTGCAACAATAAACCGAAAAAATTTTATATACAACAAAGGAGATCTGTTTTCCATTTTTATTTTTCAAATGCAAAATTAAATTAAAATGAATTTATTTTTCTTCATAGATTAGAACATACGGCAACTATATAGATGACAAAACATGGCAACTTCAGACTCTTATATCTAATGTTAAAAGTTAAAGGCAAGATGTTCTTCCCTTTAGTTTGTCAGTCACTTCTAGCTTAATGTATACTTAGAATAACGAAAAACTACTTATCACCCTGAGAAAATCCTAACTTTAGCTAATGGCAAGTTATAATAATGGGCTTTATAATATTTACAAATTATATTAAAATATATATATATATATATATATATATATATATATATATATATATATATATATATATATATATATATATATATATATATATATATATATATATATATATATAAAGCGTTTTTGGCATCTGCTATTAAATTTTTTGCTAATCAATCTTTGATTTTTTTTCTACCTTTTCTTTTTGTGGTGACGGTTGCCTGACATTTTCCATCATATTAATCTCAATTTTTCCAGGGGGTGGAAGGTCAGAGGGCTTCTTCTGATGGATTGTCTAGAGGGGGTTGAAGACACTTAATTTTTAAAACCCGAAAAACGATGGTGAACATTTCTTCGTCCTTTGCAGGGATTGGCGCACACTTAAACTCTACAACAAATGTATATTTTATGTTTTAAAAAATCAGTTTATATGATGATTTATATAAACTAAATAACAAGAAAGCTAATATGATCAAGAAATATCCTTATTAAAAAAAATAAAATGATGATTTACACATGATCATATAGAAACCTAATGAAATCAATAAGGAATACCTTTTTTGAAAAAAATAAAATAGCTAGCCTAATGAAATTAATAAGAAATCCCTTTTTTATACAATTCAGAAGAAATCCTAATAGAATCAAAAAGTTTTTCTTTATAGATTGTTTTTTATTTGTTGTTGTGTCAAAAATTACTAAAAAAGTTGTGAATAAAAAATTTTTTTTTGGATTAAATGGGATTCCCTTCTTGATAAAGCCTAGTACGCAGCTCTACGAAATTTCAGTTTTGATTTTTTTGCCTTTATTTCTACAAAAGTAAAATTCATCATGTGATCGTTTGTAGAAATAAAAATCATGTAGTCGTGTTTTTTAAATTTTATTGTTTATTGTACACAATAACATTATATCAACACAGAAATGAACAAAAAATATTTTAAATACATAAAAAACATGAAATGTCATAAATTCCGTTACCAAACGATTGCCTGAACATTAATTTTTGTTTCAGCTGAAGAAAAAAATCTACACTTTTTGTTAGAACATCCCTGTAATAGTCGAAAATTCCGTTTAGTTTAGCTGCGTACTGCCAAACGGAAAGTTGACTGAAAATTTTTAAACCTGAAATTCAGGCTGTTTTTTTACACATACTTCTTATGGGAAACTGAAATTCAGGCGAGCTGCGTACTGGCCTTAAAACTAAAAAAAATAATATGGAATTTCTTTGAAAAAAAACTTCCCTTCTTTCAGTTTGAATACCCCTTAGCCTAAAAATATTTCATAGAGAAAATCTTTTTGATTCCATTAGGTATTTTTGGCTCTGTGTATACTGCCTGAGAAATTGGTCATTCAATCGAAGATTGCATTTGCAGAAGCCATAATAATTAAATTTAAAATAAACATATCACCATGACAGGAAATTAATTACAATATGGCGTGACGTTAAATAATGTTGAAAATTAATATAAAATTAACTATTCGTTTAATAACCGAGTTTTTTTATTATAATTTTTATAATAATTAAACTTTCTTAAAATACAAAATTTTATGAACTTGCTAACGTAGATGCAGCGTAGAAATAATGAGAATAAATTTTTTATTGGCTGGCGTGCCGTTATCTTAGGTAGTTTTTTTGCATTTATATTAGGGTTAGTTAGTTGTTGTTGTAGCAAAAGTTTTGCGGAATAACTCTTAGGCCCATTATTATAACTTGCCCATAGCTAAAGTTAGGATTTTATCAGAAGGATAAGTAGATATTCGTAGTAATAATAAGTTACTATATCTTGTCTTTATAGTACACGATAGTTAAAGGTTATTTTTATTTGACTTATAATAACGAAAAACTAATAATCTCTCCCACAAAATCCTAACTTTAGCTATTGGCATGTTATCATAACACAGTGCAACAAGGAAAAAAATAACCATATACGGACACCACTACGTGATAAAAGACCAAAAAAAGACCCCTGTATCCCAGTTTTGTCCAAAGTCCTCCAGGTTTTTTTTATGGGCCCTCAAAGATGTGGGGCCTCGATGTCATTTTTGCAAAAAAATGATCATTTACTCAATCATATTGCAAACCGTTTGGAATTTTGATATACTCTCTGAGGCAAAGTTGTAGCTCTTGTCATAAAGAACAAAAATTGTCAATATATAAAATCAAAAAAAACTTCATCTTCAAGATCAAAATCGCAAAAAACTTTAAAAAAATTCAATTTTTTTTACCTTTTTTCCCCTGTTCAGGTCCATAGTAGCAAACCGTTCAAAATTCAAGGAAACAATCAACTACAAAAATGAAAGTAAGATCTCAATAAACAACTTTCTACAACATATGAACTTCCTAGGAATGATTCTTAACATCGTTTAGGTAGCGCTTAGGTAGCCGGGAAATTTTTTACTTTTGCGGCTGCCTAAGCGCTATCTAAACGGTGTTAAGAATCAGATGAAGTTTTTTTGATTTTATATGTTCACAATTTTTGTTCTTTATGATAATAGCTACAACTTTGCCTCAGAGAGTATATCAAAATTCCAAACGGTTTGCAAAATATGAGCTTGAGTAAATGATCATTTTTTTTTCAAAAATTACATCGAGGCCCCACATCTTTGAGGGCCCATAAAAAAAAACATGGAGTACTTTGGGCAAAACTGGGAGACAGGGGTCTTTTTTTGGTCTTTTATGACGTAGTGGTGTCCGTATATGGTTATTTTGCCATGACTTAAAAAATTACACAGTGTGTAATGGGCTTTAGACATGTAAATTGTAAAGAGAAATATTACAAAACTGACCAAAACGAGAACTTGAACTTTGCAGCCAAAACTCTTACAAGCGCAGCCAAGGAAAGCTTTGAACTCTGTAATTTAATTAATTTTGCATGTTTTCCTTCAATAATACACGAATGAAAAAACTGTTGGTTAACGTTTAATTTTTCAGTCAGGGCAGACCTTTGTGTGCGTCGTGACAATATTTTGTTCGATTTTGCTTTGAAGTAATCCACACTAAATTTTAAGAGTCTAACGTATTTACTTTATACAGAGGTACCTATCCCTGGGTAAAATTCTAAAAATTTTATAAAATTAATGTAAAACTCTGTAAAAGGTGCTGAAAATATTTTAATAACAATGTAATTCGAGATACAAATTTTATTCAATTGGCTATTTGGCAGTAAGTAATTCATAGTTTGTCATAGCGCCATCTGTTGCGCAGCCGTGTTTAAAATATCCAGATCTCAAAAATTAAAAATTCCTTAAAGTATGCGGTACCTTTAAATCTACTTTCTCTTGGACATATATTAGAATTAGGATACTAAGGTATGTACATATCGTGATGCAACAACGGTTCGATGAGAAACAATTACAAACTATTACATAATTTTTATTTTAGCTACTTTTCTTTGAAATTTAAATTATTAATTTGTTATTCGCACAATATTATAAAAAATGTGTTATCCAGCGAAATGCTGCGAAAAAAACCTAACTCATTATCTAGAATTTTTCAAACATTTCACAACTCTAGCAAGTTGCCGTTAAAACAAATAGAAACTAACAATCCAATCAATATTAAAATCGATAGATCTATGCCTGGATTTAACTGTTGTTACCATTTTCTATATTCAGCTTATAAACGGTAAAATGCAATATTTGTTGTTACTTTTACAAAAAGAAAATCATGATTAAATTAAAAATGTTAAATTAAAAAAAACAAAAAAAAAATTATAAAAAACTCTTTGAATTTGATGCGAAATTATTAAACGAAGCAGGCAGCCAACAACCAACCAAATGACCAACACTAACATTAATATTAAACAACAAACACAACAACAAAAATAATGATAAACTTTTACACAATATCGGCTCAATTTAATATTTTTACTTTTATTCTTTTAATATGATTAAAAATAAGTTTAAGCAACAAAAACAAAACAAAATAAAATAAAAATGCAAAAGTTTATTAAGGTTGTAGACTGTTGTTATTGTTGTTGTTTTTGTAGAAGCTACGAAAATAATCTTTAATAATTTTGTTAATGTTGTTGTAGTTGTTATTTCTTTTCATTTAGTTTAACCGAATCAGAGTCACTGAATAATAAATATTTAAGAATTGCAGATGAAATGTTGTTCCTTGAATATCTTGTTGGTTATTTGGTTGGTTGTTGGTTTGTTGCCGCTGCATAAGGTACTCATAGCTGCAATGGACACTGCGACTGTGATTCAAACTCTCGACTGCAGCACATTTCGTTTATACACGTTGTTGAGGTAATAACTCAGGTGATTATAGTAATTATGCGTTCTGACGCGATGCAAGTACGGATAACGCTATTTCGATATAATTGAAAAATTCTGATAGACACTGATTGTAAGAGCAAAATGATGATGACGACTACGATGTTTAAGATGGTGGTGTATTTGGCGGTGATGTAAAGGAGCCTAAAAATTCGCACGAATACAAGAAGACTCCATCGTCATCATGTTGTGGTAGATGAGATTTGAAAGCTTGTAATTCGTAAAGCATGATTTTAAGGATGGCTGACAATGAAAATATAAATGAAAGATGGTGTTTTTTGAGACAGCTCCTGCTGCTGTTCAATCATCCTTGTCATAAAATATCAAATCCACTTTTGATGTTACAGCGTTACGATTTTATTTCTTAAGTTGCAGTTTTGGGAAGTGGGGTATAAAGATTTATTGTTTTTTTTTTAACAAAAGAATAAAGATCTAAATATTGATCAGTTTTTATTTTAGAAAATACACAGAAAAAAATAATACTTATTATATCCCATGATTTTTTTCATGATTTATTGCCAAACTTTTTCCATTCCATTATAAACAATAAAATATGAGTTTTACGTACTTGTGTATATGAATAAAAATCATTTAAACCAGCGTTGCCGCTTTGTTTTTTCCTCCTCATGTCAAAATTGATAATTTGGCCAAACCGTTCTCGACATTATAAATTCAGATCTTTACGCCATTATTTACTAAATTGCTCCTAGTTTTCAAGATATACCTATTAGAAATAAAGAAAAATTGCACGATATATAATAAGATAAATTATATATCGTGCAACTTTTTTTATTTGTAATAGGAAAACTAGGAGCAATTTAATAAATAAATAAAATGAATCTAGAAGGGTTCTCTTATTACTTTTACTTAAATTGGGTGCCAAACAATATGTATGTATATATTGTTTACAAATACCTCGTGGATAGATACGAAAACTACTAAATTTTTAATTTTTTATTTCATTTATAAAATAATTCACATATAAATTATCATTCAGAATAATTCATAATAATGAAATCAGTTGATACCATTTTTTGTTTTTTTATTTTTTTCCTGTGTAAATAATTAAGAAGTGAAAATTTTTTTTAAATAGAGCTGTAACGGGACTAGCGCTCTTTGCAAAAGAAATAAAGTCTAGTTGAAGTACGCTTTAAAGCAAAATTTCCACATAAAATTTCAAATAAAGTAGACTTTATTTTTTTGGATAAGGATATTTCATGTACAGACCTATATATATTTTTAAAAATTTCGTCACTGGTGCCCATATTAATCGATATAGTATTTTTTGTCTGTCTATCCATCTGTCTGGCGGTTTTTGCAACACGTAAAAACTACTTGATAAATTTTTGTACATCGGTTCAAATATAAGATAGTTTATTTCGCAAAAATATTTCATTTTCCTGAGAATATAGACATAGAAAGGTAAGGTACCTTAGTACCTCGGATCAAATATAGGATATTTTATTTCGTAGTATCTAAACCCAAAAAAAAATTTGAGTAATCTGTACTCAAATCAATGCGAAGCGATATCAAAAGTTCGGTAAGTACGGATTTTCTTAAATTAAGTACAAAACGCTTGATTCAATAATTTTAGATCTTATTAAGCCTTTACGAGCTTGATTTTAAGCCGATAAAATCTTGTTTAAAGAGTTCTCACCTTAACTTAAGTATGCATGAAGGGGATTGAATCAATATAAAACTGCGCTTCTTACAATATGAGTGCTGAGTACCATTAATCCACTTTTAGCTCTTAAAGAAAAAGTACTAGTCATAACAAATGTAAGGAGCATAAACACGATATGTTTGCTGGCAGTGTTGAGTGGACTGCAAATGGCCCTAATAGCAACATTAAGTCAAGCTCAACCTAATATTCCATTGTCATCTGTGCATGAATACTTATTCTTAGTCCATATGAGCTAGCCAGCTCTCGGGTTGGAAAGTGTTAAAAATTAGTTAGATCTCGAATCGAGAAAAAATATTATTACGAATTTAAACCCCGAACACACTTATGTATATACAAAATTTTAAATATCAAGCTAATACATACATATAAACAGCTAAGCTAGTAGTTTTACTTGTATAAATATACCTTGAAATCAATCATCAACATGAATAAGTTATGAGAACAGAGAGCTTTTTTTATTATGCTCTTTCTTCTTTATGTAACCTTGTACTTCAGCAACGAGAAATTAAGAGTTTCTTTCTTAAAATAAGATCAAATAAAATTTAAGAATTTAATTCTTCTTTTAATCAATTTCTGTTTGATTAAAGAATAGTTCAGTGTTAATCGTACTTCAATTTTTAAGAATATTTTTGGCTAACAATAAGAAAAATTTACTTAAATTTAGAACGTGGTTTTTCTTTCTGTGTACCAATTTATTATTGTTGTTTTAACTAAAATAAAAAGGAATGTTTTATCTGTCTTTAAACTAAGAGTGCTCTCAATTGCCAGATCGATTAAGTCCACTTTAAATTAGTTTTAAGTATTTATAAATAAACATTATCAGTAAACTTTTCCGATTTTTAAATTAGCATTTTTGATCATAACAAACTTTGCGTACATACATATAAAACTTTCTAAATTAAATTTATTTGAATCGGCAGTTAAGCAAGTGATCCATTCATATATTACTTAAGGTCACAACCTTAACATTTTGATATGTTAAGGGTGCACGAAAACCAAAACAGTCAAAGAGCGCAAGAGTATTCGAGAGCATTACACAACATTTCAGAATGCTCCGGTATATTTTAAAATGTCTGAAATTTCCCGGGCGTAACTACTATAAAACTAACTAACTGAAAAAAAATAATAGGGAAAGAATTTTAAAATTTATTAATTTTGCTCACTTACATATAACAAAAGTTTGACTTCTTTAGCAACACTGTGTTTCCGATGCAGCTAAATAAATTGCATAAGTAAAAAACAGTAAATTCAATAAAATATTTGAAAAAAAAAGCTTAAAGACTTAAAAAAATTGCGTAGAAGATATAACCAACATATCTGCACAGCTCCTTATTGACCAAGAATAATTATTCTGTAAGATGCAATTGATTTAAAATTTATGGTGTTAAAGCCATTCAACACTGCATCATATTTTAATTCTACACAATTTATCCAATCAAATCACTAATCAAGGATTTTGTAATACGTTCAACTTTTTCCTACAACTAGATTCAGATGAATAAAGGGAGAAGGAAAATAACTCACATCGACAGACAATGTCTGAATTGTATTATTCGCTTCATAATTCTATTGTGGGAATCTATGTTTAACTTAGCAGACATTTGACAAGCCAGCGAGCAAACAGGCAGACAGGCAGTCAGTTAGTCGTGTAGTTGTTTAACTGAAGTTCTTTTACTTTATTCTCATCATTTCATTTTGGCCATAATCCGCGGTTTACTTACACTAGTAGGCAGGCAGGCAGGCGGCTTTATTCTTTTTGTTGCTGATTTCACTTTAAAATATTTGCAAATAACCACAGATTATAATTGGCTGGCCGTTTTTGTGTTTCTTCTTACTGGAGATAAAAGTAGTTGAAAATATTTTTTTTGTATAAATAATTTGACAATAATTTTATTATTTTTTAGTTCAAATTAATTAAGTTTCAATTTTAATTCACATTTTGCAACACATTTCTAATTATATGTTTACTATTTCTTAATATTATAATGAAAGAGAATTAACCCAGCAAGCATTTAAATAAGGACATATTATAATTAGAGAAACATTTACAAATAAATAAATATGTAACATTTACATATAAATCTATACATATAAAGCCGTGTTTACACATAAAATATTTTTTGATAATTTTGGGGCTGGTGCAGATATTATTCGATATGGAATACAAAACAAAAATTTTTGGAATGTTTTGTTGGTGTGCCCGTTTATCTGCCTGTATCCGCATCACCTAAAAACTACTGATTAAATTTTAATAAAATTTTGTGGGGAGGTACTTCAGTATCTCGATTCACATAAAGGATACTTTAAAAATATCTTATGTCCAAGAGAAAATATAGATAGAACAGTGAAAGTGCACAATTTTACTGATTTAATAATACTGCAAATTTGGTAGCACCTTTTATTTTTGTAAAGGGGAACTTATATACACGACTTACAATACTTTACAATACAATATAATATAAAACATATGTTGCGACATCCTAAGGAATTACCCAGAGACGGATACCTCTATGCAAAGTAAATATATAAACCTTATCTGCAGCGATATAAAACATTTGGTATGGAATACTTTCAAACCAAAAGGCAAAATCGAAAAAAATTCATCAGGACGATTTCGGAGGCACTTCTAGTTATATATATTAAGCCAGAATGCAAAATTCAAATGTTGATCGAAATGTACATTTCAGGGAAGTTGACGACTATACCTTGCAGCTTGTACGGCCGCAAATGAATAGCGAATAATGGCCAACCAATTGAGGTCTGCAGAAATGCTTAAGAAAATCGTAAAATAGTATTGAAAGATCGCCTGAAGAGACGTGAGCTAGCTAAAATGAGGCATTTAAAATAGAGTTATATATCGCAATTATATACCGAAAATTTTAAGATGAGAAAGCTGTACACATGTCACGTTAGCTAACATAAGAACAGCAACATTTTAGTAAAGATGTTTCTTTACTAAGATGTTGCGATATTTCACTCTAATAAGGACGAGATTTAGAATCGCTTCGTAAGCATAGATGATACATTGTTCCACCACCTAACACCTGAGACAGTTAACTGGAATGGGAGAATCGTGTCCAAAGAGTGCCTCGATACACGCTAGTCTATTAGACAGGGGCTTGCGGGTTCGATTCCCCCCAAAGACTCTGGGTGTTTTCTGCAGACAAGCAAAAAAGTTTTGCAGGCAATGTTGTTTAAAAAAAAAATAAAAATAAGAAGGTGAAGGTGAAGACAACCTGCAGACAGGAAATGCAGGGATGCATATGGGATAATTTTTATTGATAATTTACAAAATGCAAAAGCAATCAACTTATGCAGAGCTTAAGTGATGAAAATAAGGAAAAAGGCTGCATTTGGCGAAAAATAAAATGTTGTTTCATTAAGGCAAATCACACCCCTTAGCCAGACTTAGCTCCCTTAGATTATTTCCTATTTCCAAACTTTCCAAAAACTGCCCAGTGATAAAAGATTTGGCAACTATGAAGATAGCTATTTTAGGAAGTTAGACTTGCTACATTCCTATTGAATATCGTTAGGAAAAGTGTATCGAGGTTAAAGGAGATTATGTAATGCAATATGTCATTTAGCGTTCTTGCCGACAATGATGTAGATATCGTTTTTAAGTAAAAGCTCCTGAGCAACCACCAAGCAAGATTTAAAAAAAGTAAAACCAAAAATATTTCTAGTACTTTTATAATGATGTCGTTAGGTACAAACAGGTAAATAGTTACCTGCACTAATAATTACTGTGAAACCAAATAATCTTATTTTTTCTTCTTTGTACAAGAATTAGTTCTGTTCAGCTAAATCACGTAACTTATGTATGTAAAACTAAAATGATTTTAAAATCATTAGAATTTTTATCAGCCCATTGAACGGCCTTTTCAGCCTATTCACTTGCCTTTGACAATGGAAACTGAAACAACGTTTTCATCATTGTTGCAAAGTTGCTGAGAACAGTGGCGTATAGCCAAAACAGAGTAATTGTCAACATTTCCACTAAGAAAAGTAATAGTTTTCTCAGTACGAACATGTTAGTATGTACGCATAGCTTATTGCTGTTGTGTATATATATATTTATTTTAATTTTATTTGGGTACAAAAATATGTGTTGTTAACTGCTTGAAAACCAATAACAAATTAGACTATTGGGATTTTTAGTGTAAAGTTAAGTATTGTACGTATGAGTCCCACTCGCACTATGTCGATGTGTTTCTACCGGCTGGCGCCATACTCTAGTTGGCCCTTGTAAATATTATAATTTTACTGCAAAAAGTGTAATTTTTTTACCTGTTGTTCTTGAAGAAGATATTCCTACAAATTTATTTGAAAACTTTGCTGGGTTATTTAAATTAAAACAAAAAATTCACACTTAAACTTTGTTTTCATAATTGTACTCGTAGTTATTTTAATACGACGCGGTTGAAGTTGTATTAGATCGTTTACAAGAACGTGACTGTATAATTACAAATTGCTGCTGCTTGTTTGTTTTCTAATTGAGTTATTAAATAATAATTAATTATAGAAAATATTTTTTTCAGCTATCATTCATTTATTTCGAGTGATTTTAATTAAAAAGCTCTTTAGAATGTTGTACGTGCATGTAGAAGTCAGCGATTATCGAGTTATCAAAAAACTATTAACATTTTTTTTATCATTAACTACATAGACTAGGAGAATTTTTAATAATGTTGCAATTGATTTTTATCTTTTATTTATTTATTTTTTTAATAAAAATGTTTCAATGGAAAGTATTCATTGATGAAGAAAATATAAAATTAAAACTCTAACTAACAGCCAAACCTAAATCAAATTTTCATAAAGTATGGAAAACTACATCTCCCAATAACAAAAATTATTACAAATATTAATTTAAAATTTAAAGGGTGTTTCCATAACTGGCATAATTTGGGGGTAAAGGGATTCTTGTCTGAGCCTTTGCTGAAAGACACTTGAAGTTTACACAAAACTATGTCCGCTTTAGGAGCAAGTATCAAAAATTAAGTTGGAATTTAGAGAAGTAATTTGAATTGGCTATATCTTTAAAACCATAGGTAACACAGTGTGTGTATTAGTGTGACCGCTGTAATAAAGAGAAGAAATAATACAATTAAAATTTAAGGGGTGTCCCCAAAAAACCACTACAGGCAGATAATTGAAATTTTCTCGCAGTGTTTTCTACTATGACGGCTGCAACAAGTATCAAACAAAATATATGGTTTATCTTTTGAACCGTATTAACAAGACATTTGTACCTAAATATTTATAAATTACCATTTTCATATAACAAAGTGACACATTAAAAATTACATGTGTTGTGCTCTCTTCGTGAGGGTATCGTTGAGATTGTGGGAGTGTTGTTGTTGATTAGGCGATTTTCCCCTAGATTTACGGAATTTTTATCCATCTAGGGGAGCACTTGAGGCTAAATATTTATTAGGTGTAAACTTATTGGCAGAAAAGTTTATTTAAGTTTGAAAGTTTATTGAAGAATTTAATTAAATCAAATAAAAAATTAATTACATTTGCATCTGAAACTAATTAAAGCATGTGCACCAATTGCACATATTTTTTTCTGTGTAACATGCATGATTATTTTTTAATGTAAAATATGAAAATATAACATGGCAGTAACGATCTCTAATCGTATGTATACTCCTACAGCAACAACACAAGAAACGTAGTTTATTTGAAAATAGGTTAAATATTTCAGTTCAAATACTTTGAAGATAATTTTTTGTATCTTCAAAGTACACAGAAAAAAATTATTTTCATCAATTAAAGGTTTTAATTGCTTTCAGAGTAAAAATTAATCTATATATCTCTACATATAATAATAAAACAGTAACTCATTTCCTCTCAGTCTGAGTAAAAACTACTGGATGAATTTTAACAATATTTTGTGAGGAGGTACCTTACTATCCTGATTCCAATATAGAATACTTTTTCTCCAAAAATATCCTATTTCCAAGAGATAGAGGAGAAAAATCAATGGAAGTACGCCGATTTTTTTTACCGATTTAAAGGTACTGCATACTTTAGAGCATCTTTTATTTTTGAAACATTGTTGCGCAATAGATGGCGCTATTTTAAAGTAATGATAAAACATGAATTATAAGCGGGATATTTTAAACACGGTTGCGCAACAGATGGCGCTATTTTTAAATAACAAAAAAATATGAATTGAAAGCAGGATAATTTAAACACGGTTACGCAATAGATGGCGCTGTTTTAAAATAATGATAAAATATGAATTACTTAATGCCAAATAGCCAATTTAATAAAATTAGTATTTGATTTGTATTTTTACTTTGTGGAATTGGATTGTTATTAAAATATTTTAAACTCCTTTTACAGAGCTTTACAATAATTTTTAGAATTTTAAATAAATTTTAGAATTTTATCCAGGCATGGGTACCTTTATATAAAGCAAATACATAAGAGTGTTAAAATTTGATGTGAATTACTTTCAAATCAAAATTGAATAAAATATTGTCAGGACGCACACTGGGCACTGCCAGTTAAATAATAAATTAATGCAATCAATTAATTGTTTAATTAAGATTTTTTTGTCTGCTTAAAATAAATATTTATATAAATCAATTAAAAAATTAATTGAATTTTAATTTAAAGCTGATTAAATACCACCCAGGGGTTTGCTTATAAATAAATAAATTAATCCACAAAAAAATGTTTATAATTACGGTTACACTTTTTGTGCAATTTTTTCGATAATAAAGATTAAAGAAAAAAAGATCGAAGTTTCAACGGTTCATATGATTTGTAAGTTATTGGGCAAAGATTTTTTTTAATTTAAAAAATAGTTTTAGTATTTTCTATGCCCTTACTTTTATAAAAATACGAATTGAATATTTACTGTACAATTGAGAGTACAAAGATTTTATTTAAGACAACAACACATTATAGCATAAGAACGTCATAACTGATAAATACACATAGAGACTGGCTTAAAAACGAAAATGATTTTCAATAAGCAGTCTTCTCGGCTCAAAACGTAAAACAAAACAAATCTGCACATCATTAACGACCGGTCACTCAGTTGTTGCAGCAAACATTATAACCAATGATACAAAACTACATCTTCATTTTTTTTTAGATACATTTTTTTTAGATACAAATGTATTAAAACATCATCATAATCATAATTTCTTGCATTTTATTTTTTTTTTTTTTTTTTGTATTTTTTCCTCTTTCTTAAGGTTTTTTTATATGAGAACAGAATGAAAATTGTTTTTTCTTGTTTACGAGTATCTTTTTTTATAATTTCAAGAAATGGCGATTTCATAAAAATCCAACTGAACAAACTGAACTTCAATACAAAAAAAATCTTCACTTTAACCAATCACGTACGTAAATAAATTGTAGAAATTATGGTTTTGGCTAAATAAAGCTTTTCTTTAATATTACGCTTTTTTCCTTCTTCTGTGTTTTATTTCTCTGAGTTTTATTGTAAAATTACAGCTGGCTTAAAATGATAAGGATAATCTTGAATTAAAATTTAAAATAATATAAAATGGAAAAAATGTATAAAAATAAATAAAAAATTGGTGGTTTGATTCATCAATATTTATGCAATCTTAGTTGCAGTCGTCTGTAAACACTTTTCTACCTAAGAGAATACATTTCTGGGAATGGTTTTTAACCCTTTGTGGGGAAGAAACTTAATTATTTAAAAAATTGAATACATAAGATTAAATTTTTAGTTAAGTTCAATTGAATGAAGGGTGTTCTAAAATCACTTAAAATCTAAATTGTGGTAAATCTATGTAATAAAGTTTAGGTTAAAAAATAATTAAAAAATTATGAAAATTTTACATTTTTAACATTTAACGCTGCATTAAGGTCAGTTAAGACAGTAAGATTTACGTACGTAAAATCTAAGAGAAAACAAAATGAAAATCAATCCGTATGAAAAAATAGAGATTAAAAATTGTATGGTTTTTTTTCTTACGTTTACTCCATTGGTGTTAAATAAAATGAAGTAAAATTGAAAAAGCTGTTGTTAAAGCAATAAAAAGAATGAAAAAAAAAATAAATAGTGCGCGTACTTGTGAAAAATATGCCAAATTTACAAAAAGGTAACAAGGAAAAGGTTCTTGGTGTTGTACTAGCCATTGCCATAATAAAAAAAAACTGGAAACCAACAACTAAAACAAAATTAAAAAAATTACACGTTCTTTTGCTAAAAGTTTTTTACTGTTTACAAACTTATTTGTGATGCCAACTGGATCTATTTTGCACTATATTCATCGGTTGTATGCTATTTTGACGAGTTTCGCCTTAGGATTAATAAGAAACACGCAACCCTGATCTAATGAAGTGGAATAGTTTTTGAAAAATTTCAAAACATAAAGAGAGCCGTAAGACTGTCAAATTTCCATCCGTATTTTCGCTCAATGTCGGACAGTTTCATTACATATTATGTTTAGACGATACTACTTGTACTCTTCTACACAAAAATTTGACATGTCGTAATACTTGTAGTATAATGTAAACCGCCCTTTAACGAAATTTAGAAATTTTTGCACAAAACGGTCAATGTTAAATTTGGATAAAAAATTGCATATGAGCCGCAAATTCTGTGAATGATCATGATTTTTACAATTTCGATAAGAGATGAAGTTCATTTTTGCCTATGCCATTTAAAAAAACTGTTTTTCAAAGGTAAAATAATTTTTAAGCCATTGCACAGTAGGAGATTTGAGCAAACAAAATGTAAATAAATTTAATAGTTTATAAACTGGTAGTCTGATTTCAATGAAACTTATTATTAAGGCCCTAAGTACCGCGACCCAAGGGATCTTCTGTACAGCCTTTACGGTTACCTTACAAGGCTACAGATAAAGTCAATAATATTATACAGTGAGAGGTAATTCACTTTCCCTGGAATTAGAATTTTGTTCAACAAACCCCCAAGGAAGGAAGAAAGTACGTGTTCCAAAGTCTTATCGTGCAGCTCACAGTACCTGCAAATTGTGATCACAGTGTTTTCTATTCTAAATTGATGGTGGCGACCACCACAATGTAAGCCATCCCGTAAGAAGCTTTAAGTGACTCTTATTGAGTGATAGTAGAATTTGATATGTACATCGAGATATCGTGAGAACTCTACTTCGACCCAGGAATCAGGATCAGGACCTAAAGGTTTCTAATCCTGTAAATCTACGTCGTGGCTGGAAACCCAGCATAGTATTACATTGTTGTGAGAACCGAATTCATTTAGAGATGTTGCACAATCCATGCTCTCAGTTGTGAATTTATTAATAATCAAATAAATAAATTAAAGCGTGTAGTTGTTTAAGTAAAATAATACAAAAATATTTAAGCATTTCATGTCAAACTTACAAAGGCCATCATGTATCTAAATACATTGGTTTTTATTTTCCTTAGAGAAAATAAGGTGTTATAATATATCCGCTACATTACCGCAACGGTAACAATAGTTCGGAACAGACCATACTGTTACTAATTTTCTATCAAACATATATTTGATACCTTCATTTACCAATTGATGAGCTCGATATATTAGTTTCAACTTATTTATTTGCATAAAATCTGTAGTAACTAATTGACCAAATAACCAACCAGCGCCACTGGGACTCTCACCACAGTATTCCATATCCACGAGATAAATCACACAATGTACCCTTATATGGAATTTTTCTGTTGCGTTCAATTGTTCGTTTTTGATCAAACGTTATGATATCAGGAATTAAACCTCCGTAAACGCAAAGAACCTCCTCATCAATTACAGCTGATATATTTAATAAATCAAAAACTTTACAGCAATATTTCCAAACATTAGTATTACCATATTTGCTAAAGCACTCATCATAGAAACCATAAACTTTAGTTATTTGACGAGATTCATGATTGCCTCTCAACAGAGTAATGCGATCTACACGATCTACAAAATCACCCATAAATGTATATTTGGTATCGAGTATTTGGCCACAGCTGCAAAAAAGTTCTTCCAGATCGTAAAACTGACCATGTATATCACCACATACTGTAACGGGGGTGCTTACGGGTTGTATGTTTGATTCCTTCAAAAGAATTTGACATACAATATCACACAATTTTTTCAAATCGTTTTCTGGTAAATATTTACATTCCTTTAATATTTCATTTGTCTAAGTCAGCCATTATGTCATAGAGCACAATTTTTACAAATGCTTCTTCTTTAACCATTTCTTTAAGCCAATCACTTGACTACCCCAGACTTTAGGTCAAATGAGTTTAATGCCTTTAGCGTAGCTTGGCTGTTCGACATTAGATTCGTTTTTATATCCTTTGTCTATCTTCTTAAATATCCCCTGGAAAATATATATGTAGATATGTTGGGCATTTGCCCAATGAATGCCGGCTCCAATGTCACTATTTTCATGTTAGGAGCCGCCAATAAACCACATCTAGTCTGCTACATCATGTTACCAAATTTGGTGGTCTTTAACTGATCCTATCGGGAATGAGGATATCAAAATTCCTGTGCAACAAGAGGGTCAATACATAAAGAGCCAACGTATGCACAGATGTACCACTAGGTTTTCGGATTTATAGAATTCTGTCCTAGACATATTGCTGTGTGTTCCTAATTTTTGGTGCTGCTTCCTCAGAATCTTTCTTTCACGTTTAGTTTTCTTAGAACAAATGGACTAAATTGGTGGTCAGAGGGGTTTCAGCAAAAAATTTTTGAATGGGTAGTTGCTTAGGATTTTCTCACATATTTAGCATCTGACAAGCCCCAGCAGAAATCTGCCAATATGTTGTTGAGCTTTCCTTTGTACCTTGGTTTAACTTCATTGCTCTTGAATTTCCAAATCTTTCAGGGCTTCCCTAATCTGAGACCTAGTAAAAATTCCTTCTTTGATATTTGCCTCTTTGCTTAAGTTATTCTGTTGTCTTTGTGAGAAAAAAATTATTTAGATTTAACATGGCAGGATCGATACATAGAAATTTTTTTCTTTGGTAATTTTCAACCCTTCAATCATGATCCTAACATTTCACTCTGCTTTTTGGACAAATTTAATTCTGAAATTATAAAATTAGATATTATATTCCGAAATTTGGGTCCATATTCTCGATTACTTAAGAATTAAGAATCAGTTGTAACACTGAGTCCCAAAGAAAGAAACTAAGCACAGCATATTAGCACGAAAAATACGTCCAAGATATATAGGTCTTCAGAACAAAATCTTTGTTAACCAGTATTATTTTTGTTATTAAAAAACAAAATTTATTTAATATTCGCTCTGAAAGTAAACAAAAAAAAAAAAACAAACAAATAAATTTAATAACAATAAAAATGCCAGAAATGGGTTAAAATTACATCTCCTATGCCCACTGTCACGTCTAAACAATTGCAATAAAAGTCTTTGCTCTACATTTATATAAAAAAGTATTTCTCATAATAGACCACAAAATGTTAGAACAGACCAGCATCGTCAACGCCGCCACCACCATTAGCCATTAGCTTCAAAATGAGGCATTATTTGAAAACTTGATATCTTTGGTCGGCAACATTTACTTAGCATTTGAACTTGTTACACTTTAAACATTTTTTTTTTTTCTTTATCTATCAACGTTGTAAAAAAAAGTCTAGTTTTAACCAAACGTAACAGCAATCATTTCACATCGAGAAGGAGTGAGAACAGGTATCAAGTAATTTTGTAATTTAAAAATGAATGGAAAAAAAAAATAATTGAACATTAAATGAATTGTATGGGTCATTTTAAATTAAATGAACAATCTGCGGATACAAATATGCATTTTCTAATCTTTCTTCAGGTTTAATAATATTACTTGGTTTTGCTACTTTGTTACAACAACTTTTGAAGTATGAGCTTATTTTTGTATTAAGGAAAAACGCTTTCAATTAAATTATGGTAATTTTTTATGCTGCCTTTTTCTTTGTGGCATGTGAAGTGTGGAAAAATTATTTTTATTAATTTATGTAGTTTAAGAACAAAGTGCCGCTTTAAATATTTGCTCCACCTACTTTTTTGCGTTGCATCTGGATGCAATAGAAAATATGATAAGATACTTACAAGTCGTTAGACGGCTTACGCACTGGTAAAGTTTAATTGAGAATGCAAAGGAGTAGTACGTTAGTTGGAGTTGTATTTTGTGAGCGTTATAATAAATCTTAAAGGTTTTATGTGAAATATTTTTTTACATATGCCTATTTATGTATATATGTATGTATGTATGTATGTATGTATGTATGTATGTATGTATGTATGTATGTATGTATGTATGTATGTATCTATGTGTTCAAACAGGTAATTTATGTCCAGTCTCAACTTTGTTGCAAGACAATAATTATTAATATGTAATTAAAGGATAATTCGTGCTATATTCCACTGCAGTTCTTACTGCACTCTAAATTTATTCTTACTTCTCTCTTGCAGTGAATGATTGTACAGAAGTAATTCTTAATCGAATCTGAACTTTTGCATACTACTCTGCGTAACTCTGTTTCAATCTTTTTTTGTTATACTCCTTCTTCACAAGCCATCGATTTGAAAAAGTCATGAAAATAACGCCGGCAGACCAACGGTATTAATTTGTTCATGCTGTTGTAGGTGGCGACTACGTATTGATGTTCAGGTTCTGATTGATCATAATTTTCTGTTATCGGTCTATGTTGCGTGAAGGCTTAAAACCAAGTAAAGAGTAGATGGCGTTTTTTGAAAATAAAATGATCAAAATAAAAAAAACTAAAACGTCATTTTCATGTTCCAAAAAAAATGTTAAAATACTCGTAGTATGTTAAAACGTGGAAAAAAAACATTACCATGCAATCTACACGTAACGCTAACATAACACACTGTGTAATTTTTTAAGTCATGGCAAAATAACCATATACGGACACCACTACGTCATAAAAGACCAAAAAAAAGACCCCTGTCTCCCAGCTTTGCCGAAAGTCTTCCAGGTTTTTTTTATAGGCCCTCAAAGATGTGGGGCCTCGATGTCATTTTTGTAAGCAAAAAATCAAATCAAAGCAAGAATCATTCCCAGGAAGTTTGTATGTTCTAGAAAGTTGTTTATTGAGATCTTAGATTCATTTTTGTAGTTGATTGTTTCCTTTAATTTTGAACGGTTTGCTACCTATTTACCTGAACAGGGAAAAAAAAGGTAAAACAATTTGAATTTTTTAAAGTTTTTTGCGATTTTGACCTTGAAATTGAAGTTTTTTGATTTTATATGTTAACAATTTTTGTTCTTTATGACAAGAGCTACAACTTTGCCTCAGAGAGTATATCAAAATTTCAAACGGTTTGCAAAATATGAGCTTGAGTGAATGATAATTTTCTTGCAAAAATGACATAAAGGCCCCACATCTTTGAGGGCCCATAAAAAAAAACCTGGAGGACTTTGGGCAAAACTGGGAGACAGGGGTCTTGTTTTTTTGGTCTTTTATCACGGAGTGGTGTCCGTATATGGTTATTTTTTTCCGTGTTGCACTGTGTAATAGACGGTTTGGCGGTTCTTGCTTACAAAGTTTTTTTTATGAATTTCGACATTTTTTAATAATTTTTTAATAATCGATTTTAATAATTAAAATACCAAAAGATGCGGGATAGAATTACCTTTAAGTCAACTTTACATAATTTTTTTTTTTTCGTTTTTAATTGTTTCGAAGTTATTCAGAAATTGGTGGCGAAAAAAAATATTTTAAATGTTTTTTTTTTTTTTGTCTTCAAAAACTCGTAAAAAACTTAAATGGGCAAATATTTTACATTTTGGCCTTATTCGGAAAGCTAGGTATACTAGGAATAAAATAACCCATAAATAAGGAAAACCGATGCACAAATGTTACAGGTACCTACTTTGACAAATATTATGTGACACATTAAGATTATTTACTTTTGTTATAATAAAAACCTATTAAATTTTTTTTGTTCATATTTTATTTATTGTATCGTCTACCATAAATATGGTTATATTTTAGAGCATTGTTGTAAGGTTAGACAAAAATATGATTCCAACAATATTATTGTTATGTTCAATTATAATATGGTTTGGCTGCAACCATATAATTTAATCATAATATGTTGCCCTTAGCTTATAGTTCCCTCCACAAAGTTTTTGTTGTGAAGTTAGGTGTTTTTTAAGGCGAGTTTTTAAGTAAAGTAAATCAATTAAGTAAATTTTACAAACTTTCACATCATTAATTGCTAATTAATAATAATTAATTAATTTCTAATTTTAAATAGCAAAATTATCACATGTAAGTACTTGAAACAGATAGTCGGGCAAACGGTCGCAATATTATATTTGAATTACGCTATAGAATATGAAAAAATTTAAAATTTTTTAAGAGGGGAGAGGAATAAAACGAGTATGGCTTTCAATTCTCGTTGCGGCCATTTGGTTTCGGTCGAAAGTTTTTTTTTTGAATTGTCTTCAAAAATAATGCTCTTCCTAACCGCTAATAGTTTAAGTTTCCCGAAAAAGTTAATCGCTTAGTTTTAATTTTCAACACCACGCCGTCGTTGTGTCGTCTCCTAGTTTAGGAATCATAGTTAACAAAGAGACCTTCCATTCTGTGGGAAAGTACTCAAGACGTAAGATGGCATTAAAAACAAAAAAAATAATTTTCAAGCTATACGGGGCACCTCAAATAACATTTTGTTAATTTGAGTAAAATTAGTTTATATGTATAAATAAATCACATATAGATTTGAATAAAAATTAAGTTTATTTACCTATTTTTGTTATTAAGGTTCAACTAATTTTTTTCGTTAATATAAAATACGAAATTTCATTTAGTGCATTCAAGACCAGTAATGTTTGTTGCAATAAACACAAGATTTTGAAAAGCCTCAAAGAAAGACCGACAATTATTCAAATAAATAAAAACAATAACCATGTCTCTCTATCGCTCAATGCTTGTTGTCAACTAATTCTCTGTCTACAACAAAACACAATGGCATTAATATTAAAAATGGGGGCACATTATCTACTTTACTTTTGAGCCACCCGTTATACGTATATTAATAAATGTAAGCAACTATTGTTTATCATCGGTTGTTAACTTGTTAAGTCTCTTCATTGGTTGTTAACCGTTTTTTATTCATTTAACAAATATTACGGAAATTATTGAACGATTGCCTAACTGTCTTTGCTAAACAATTGACAAAAATTATATGCAACAGCCACTTAGTTGCATGCCACTTCCAAGCAACTCAATATTTTATGTCAAATATTGCTTAAGGGCTTTTTAGCATTTTCTGGTTGTGGTTGCTGTTTTATAATTTTTTGTTTTTATTTTTTCTTTCTGCTGTATTGATTTTTTTTTTTTTTTTTTTTGTTACGCAGTGCATGACACATACTTAAAGTGCAAAAGTACAAATTCCTGATTCGCATACATAATGCAGCGTGCAGCAATTATTTCTTTTTCTTCTTGAGTTTTTATTAGTGTCTTCTGTTTTATTATTTATTTTTTATATGAAAATGAAGACAATTTGAAAATTTATTAAGTGTTGACAATCTGTAGTTAATAATTTTCTTTTTTTTTTCTCTCTTAATTATTTTTATTCACACATCTACTGTTTAAGAGTTAATTGATGCATAAAATTGTTAGTCGTATTTTCATTTTATTTCAGCCGTAAGTAACTGCTTTATGCAAAATTAAATGTTAATTACCGCTATGCGATAAATAAATTAGTATAATTTAGCGCAACAGTAGCTGAATAAGTTAAATTGTTACAACACATCGTGGCACTTACTTTGTATTTTATTTAAACTTTTTATATGATATCCCCCATTAAAATTTTAAAAAAATATATAGAAAAAAGCAAACAAATCTCGATCTTAACTATTTTTAACCGACTTCAATCGTCTGAACGTTGCTTTTTTATGTTTGTGCCCGCGGAACTCACCCATTTCTGAACCGATTTTAATTTTTTTTTTTCTTTATTTGAAAGGTGATGCTTACAGATTGGTCCCGTTCATTATTTTAAAAATTAAAGGCTGTCCCCATACAACATACATGTTTTTCTTCGTGTATTAAAGAACCCTAAAGGGCACCAATTTAAAATTTAAAAAAATTGAGTATCACTATAGCTCTCGCCAACAAAAAGTAATAAAAAAATAAACTTAAAATTTTAGAGGGTGTCCCCATAGCTGACGTAATTTGACCTTTATATAGGCCTATCTTTTGAACCGTTAGAGACAAAACCTTGAAAGTTTGACAGAATGTCGATTACTATAACCTTTATAATAAAAAGGATAAATATTCAAAATTATAAATTAAAGGGTGTTCCAATAGTTCATTAAATTTGATGTATATGCCCATACTTTTGAACGGTTGTACACCGACCGTTAAATTTATAAAGAACCTGTATTACTAAGTCCGCTGTAACAAAAAGTGTAAAATTTGAATTTGGAAATAAAAGGGTGTACCAATAGTTAATATAATTTTATGTATGTGGCCAAACTTTTAAACCGTTATAGACAGACAGCTGAAATTTACAAGGAACCTGTATTGCTTAGTCCGCTATAACAGGTATATAATTTGAATATAGAAATTAAAGAGTGTCCCAATAGGTGATTTTATTTGATTTATGTTACCCTAACTTTGAAATCGTTATAGATTATGCCCGCTATAGTAGAAAGTATAAAGTTGGAAATTAAAGGGTGTACCTAAAGTTAATGATATTTGATCTATATGACCTTATCTTTTGAATGCTTATGGATAAACATTTGAAATTTTAACAAAGTGAATATCACTATGTCCACAATAAAAAGTACAAAAAACTTAAAGGGTGTCCTGACGTAATTTGACTTATATGGACTACTATTTTGAATCATTATAGATAGAGACTTATGGAAATGAAAGGGTGTCCCTATAGTTAATGAAATTTGATGTATGCCTTATCTATTGAGCCGTTTTAGATAGACAACTGAAATTTACACATAATGTGTATTACTATGGTCGCTATTACAGCTATAAAAATTTTAAATTAAATGGTGACGGATGTTGGTAAAAATAGCTTAACTTTTGAACAGTAATAAGGAGATGCTTGAATTTCACATACTCTTTATTTCTTTTCCTGCTAATTTTGGCGCATTTTGTTTATCTTTTATTTGGTTTATATATAGTTCTTACATATTACTTCTTACATTTTTAGTTTAGAACTGGTACCCAACTATGTCTTTTGAAGTCGGTTTTTTTTGTAAGAATTATTATTCTGGCCGCCACTCCGTCAGTGTCCTTATAATATTTTGTTCGTTTTTACTTTGAAAGTAATCAACACAAAATTTTGAGACTCATACTTTCGTAGTACTTCAGATATTGTTCATAAATTTGCTTTATATGTAAAGATACCCATCCCTGGGTAATTATTCAGGAACATAGGCTTTATATATAATAATATTCTAAAATTTATATAAAATTCTAAAAATATTGTAGAGTTCTGTAAATAGTGTTTTTAAAATTTCCCCGATGATCAAAATTAAAACGTGCTGCCAAGTTTGCAGTACCATTGGATTTGTACAGTTGCGTACTTTCATTATTTTTCTCCATTTTCTCTTGAAAATGAGGTAATTTGCGGAAAAAATTATCGTATATTCGAACGAAGATACTAAAGTACCTCCTCACTAAATTTTATTAAAATTCATCCATAAGTTTTTACGTGGCAAACATAGACAGACAGACGGATATAGAGACATACAGACAAAAATTCTAAAAATTTCTGTTTTTTATTGCATTTCTATTACGATCTTTACCAGCAAAAAAAATTCAAAAAAGAAATCATCCTGTTACAGTTTTATTATATGCATAGATATAAGTATTGAAGCATAACTAACTGAGTAGTTTTTATTTATTATAAAATATTGTAAGGAGAGCCTTACGAAACTTAAAGTGAAGCCAAATTAATAATAATTAATGAATGAGAATTGGCTGCCTTTCTCTTAAAAAGGAAAAATTTTTGATATATTTTTCACAGAAAGTTAAAGGTATGAAAGTAATGTATTTTTATATGAAAAAATTAATTTAAAAAAAAATATTAAATAAATATTTGATAAATGCAATATAAAATATTTATTTCCGAAAAATATAATATTCGAATCATGCGTGATGAAAACTAAATAATGTTATATAATACGTTTCCAAATATAATTTTTTGTATAAAAATATTAATTTTAATTTCGGTTCTTGAATGTTTTTTTTAAGATTCAGAAGGTTTTTAATTTGTTGTGATTAATATCAGCGTAAGATCCAGCGTACATGGTGAACGATTCCAAGCAAAGCCCAGAATTCAGAAGGTTCTGCATTTTTTTTTTTTTCAAATTTAGCTGATGGATTAGATAAAAAAATTAGTAGCTGTATTAGACAAAGCTCAAAACCGAAATAAAATTTTTTTGCTGTCATTGAAAACTGATTTTAAAATTATAAGTTCACGATGCTCTAAAACACCGAAAGTGGTTCAAATAAGCAGAAACAACTAGGGATGCATTCGATACCTATGTATATGTCGGCAATACTTTCGATTTGCCGCTATATTTTTATTTATTATTTTTTTTTTTTTTTTGTTAATACGACGATAGTTTATTAAAGAAACGAAGGTGGTGAAAATTTTGTTTTCAAGAGGCTACTAGGTCAATTAACAAAGCTATTGTTTTGCAATCGAATGCCATGCCAAAAATAGCAACTAAGTACTGGCTATTAATGAAAGATTTGATAGTATGAAAATGAAAAACTTAAACATATTGTTTATCTAAAATACCTGGTCTTTTATACAAATCACAAATCTTGGCGCCCCAAACCATGTTCTGGTCTATGCATACACACAGAAAAAAATATTTGCACTAATTAATGGTTTTATTTAGTTTCAGATAAAAATGTATTTAATTTTTTTAATTGAATCAATTACCAATTTAATTGAATTTGTATCTGAAATGAATTAAAACCTTTAATTAGAGCAACATTTTTTTGTGTGCATAGTATATATTACAACAACCCAATCGTCCTACCTTTACCTACTCAAACCTTATTTTCCTTTATCCAAAAATGATGAAAACATATAAACGGGTACCCCAACATTGTGAAAAAATATTTTTGTGGAAGACCATTGATAAGGATCCTCCTGATTTCTGGCGTAACTATTTTTCACTGTAGGGTTCGTTCAAACAAGTTTGCGAAATCGTCTTTCCCAGCTAAATTTGAAAATACAACCAGAGCTAAACCATGTTTTTGGTATAGTCACAAGATCCGAACATAGTTACTGTAATAATAAATGGCTGCGATGAATAAATATTTGTTGTTCTTAACATTATTTTGGTAGCGATAAACAAGCTGGTTTTAAGTATACAATTTTTGCCAAACTTTAAACCACAGCCAACGTTTTTTAAGTATTCCAAAATAGTATCATTTTAAACCATAATATAATAATAATAAAAAAATATGTTAATTTTTTGCATACTTAACCAAAGAACGACTAAAAACATATAAATAGTATTTATTTTTTAAAAAAAATAATCTGGTGATATTTTATTACATATTGATACTCAAAAAAATATGTTGGTTTAACAATGTCATTAACAGACTTGACAATAATATGGTTCTAACATAACATTATTGTTATTATATAATTTATCATAATATGTTGCTCTTAGATTATGGTTATCTCAACTATTTTTTTTTTCTTTGTGTGTAGTTTTTTTTTAATGTAGGGAAAATATTGAAGCAGACCACTTCCTTAACACGTCCCTTTTCGACCCCTTCCGCCACTATGATTATAGACAACCGAAATGTTATTACGGCAACCTTACCCTCATAGAGGTCACGTGCTACAACAAGCCTTGAATCTTGACTTTAGTTATTTCAACTGTCGACTCGTATAAGATAATTGTTTTTTAAGATAATTGTTTTTTAAACAAGTATCTTATAAATATTGATTTTAATAATAATAATAATAATAATAATAATAATAATAATAATAATAATAATAATAATAATAATAATAATAATGATCTCTCAAAACAAAGAGTTTTGTTTGTTTTAAATTTTAAAATTACAGGAAATATCGGTATTGTCAATTCGTAGCGGGCACTGCTAGTATTAGAAATTACGTCGTAGGCGTCCTGGGAATATTTTGTTTGATTGAAAGCAATTCACACCAAGTTTTAAGAATCCTACTTTTATAGTGCTTCATTTATGTTTTTTCTTTATATAGAGGTACCCATCCCAGGATAATTACTCAGGCAAAAAGGGTTTATTAAAAATTATTAAATTTATAAAAAATTCTAAAATTATTGTTGAGTTCTGTAAATAGTGTTTAAAATATCCGACTTTCAAAATAAAAGGTGCTGTAAACTTTGCAGTACCTTTAAATCGGTAAATTGCGTAATTTTTTTACTTTTTCTCGTAGAAATTAGATATTTTTGCAGAAAAAAGTATCCTGTATTTGAACCAAGGTACATACAATTTTATTAAATTTCATCCAGTAGTTTTTACCTGATGCCAACACAGACAGACAAGAATTTTAAAAATTGCTGTTTTGTATTCAATTTGGATTACAATCGGCACCAGCAAACAAAATTTTCTAAAAATATTTCGTTTAAAGAGATTGTCTGTTACAGTCTTATTATATATTATGCAATAGTAAAACCAATACATTTTTTATTTGTTATTTTTCCCCAATATGATAAATCTAAATATTCTGAATCCAATTATCTGCAAACAATTTAATTTACATGCTTTCGGATGTATTGTGGTTATCAGTTGAAAAACAAAATATTTTTATTTGGTATCGTGTTATAAGGGGTTTTAGTATACAACTTTCTGTATAGAATGTTTCTTGTTGCATTCCGATTTTACATCAATATAATTAAAATAATAATTAATCTGAAAACCCTACTTTACGACTTCAAAAAAAAAAAACAAAAATAAAAAACAGCAACAGTAGAAGCAAAAAATCAACTACAAAACATTAATGTTTCGATAAAATAATTGAGATAAAGAAATAAATCGTAACGAATACTCATTTACTATAACGAACGAATATGATCGACTATTGCATGGATGGCCGGCCAACTAAGAGAATAGAAGGCAAAAATATTTTAGTTAAAACATAAAAAACACTTTGTTGATCATCAAACCGAAACTTATAAATATGTATGAATTTTAAAATTATTGGAATCCCTTTTGATGAACACGAGGATCACACCGCAAACAGAAATCCTATATAAAAATACAAGAACAACAATTGCAATAGCAATAACAAGAATAACAACAAAAGGAAAATTGAACGAACACTCTAAAAAATGAAATATAAAACATAAAAAAAAAATTTAAGGTCGCTATGAAGAAAAAAAAGATTTCTCATCAAAAGCTGATACAATCCATCCAACCAAACAACAAAACATCAAGAACAGACAGACGACACTGCTGCAACGCAACTACTTGGCTGGCCAACATTAAAAACAGAACAGAAGAGAATTCAAAGAAGAAAAAAAATAAAAATCCATCAATACCAATCATCGATAACAGTCAACAAAAATAACCGCTCAACGCGAACAAATTAGATTTAAAGACACAGTTTAATAATATTGCTGATTTGAGTTTAGTGATCGACCTAAAATTCAATAAATCCATAATGTAGATAGAGAGGAAAGTGTTTTGTTTTTTGTATTATTTAGTTTAATATATTTTATCTATTTTATCTATTGTATTTTTTGTTTTTAATTTAAATGAAAGGATTGTTAAAGTTTTCTTTGATAAATTAATTTTATTTAAAATAATTCATTTCACTTTGAATGCAATCAACTTAAGTTTAAATGCCTTTTATGTCCAACATTTACTTGTGTATTGAATTAGTATACAGGGTGTTCAATTATACTTTAAACAAACGAAATAAAAATTAATTTTAAGTTCATTTGTTTCGAAATTTCTCAGAAAACCCAAGTCCTATTTTCTACATTAATGTAATAAATCTAATTATAACTTGATTGGACTTGTTCCGCCAGTAAATAAAATACTGTTGTCATACCTTTCGGTGAAGACCGTCGTCACTGGCTGTTGTTTTGGTAGGTTTGGCGAGCGCTTTTGATGTAAAGACATCATTTTCATGCCGCGTTTAAAATAGTACTCGTAATTATAACTTCTAGCCTACATGTTTCTTTGCATGCTTGAGGTAAACATAATCTAAGTGCAACATATGATTAAGTTGTCCGATTGTAGTCAAACCATATTATTACACAGTGCAACACGGAAAAAAAATAACCATATACGGACACCACTACGTTAAAAAAAGCCAAAAAAAAGACCCCTGTCTCCCAGTTTTGCCCAAAGTCCTCCAGGTTTTTTTTATGGGCCCTCAAAGATGTGGGGCCTCGATGTCATTTTTGCAAAAAAATGATCATTTCCGCAAGCTCATATTTTGCAAACCGTTTGAAATTTTGATATACTCTCTGAGGCAAAGTTATAGCTCTTGTCATAGGTAGCGCTTAGGCAGCCGCAAAAGTGAAAAACTTTTAAACGGTGTTAAGAATCATTCCTAGGAAGTTCATATGTTCTAGAAAGTAGTTTATTGAGATCTTAGGTTCATTTTTGTAGTTGATTGTTTCCTTGAATTTTGAACGGTTTGATACCTATGGACCTGAACAGGGGAAAAAATTATAAAAAATTGAATTTCTTAAAGTTTTTTTGCGATTTTGACCTTGAAGATGAAGTTTTTTTTGATTTTATATGTTAACAATTTTTGTTCTTTATGACAAGAGCTACAACTTTGCTTCAGAAATTATATCAAAATTCCAAACGGTTTGCAAAATATGAGCTTGAGTAAATGATCATTTTTTTTTTTGCAAAAATGACATCGAGGCCCCACATCTTTGAGGGCCCATAAAAAAAACCTGGAGGACTTTGGGCAAAACTGGGAGACAGGGGTCTTTTTTTTTGGTCTTTTATCACGTAGTGGTGTCCGTATATGGTTATTTTGCCATGACTTAAAAAATTACACAGTGTGTTATTATTATTATTATTATTATTATTATTATTATTATTATTATTATTATTATTATTATTAAACATTATAATGTGAACATATTATGGTTAAATCAAACGGTGATTAAAAACTATGAAATGATACATGGGTAATTCCATGTCAAATCAACCAAAAAAAATTGTTTTCAAATTTACCACTTCCGATTTTATTGAAACTTTTGTTGTTTATATTCTTTGACTTTCTGTAGCCAAATATCATTTAGAAAAATACTATCTCTTACAGTTTTTTAGCTATACAGTTATCAAAATAGAAAAATATCGCTTTTTTGCATATGCGCTCGAGGACTAAATACATTATAATTCCAGTTTTATAAGCCCTAGCAAGTTGAATAGTAGATCATTTCATTTCGATTTCATACGCTTTAATTTGATATCAATCAGGAAAAAAAACAAATTTTTAATAAATTTTTTTCTTACAATTAAAAAAAAGTTTTTTAAAAATTTTAGAGATAGTGTCTTTTAGTTTTTTCAAAATTTACATATGTTTTTAAATGTGGCATGGAGAGTACAACATAAAAATTTCAGAGTGGGATCAGAAGTTGTATTAAAAAAAAACTTCATTTTGACTTATTTCAAACTGAAAAAATATAAATTTTTTAATAAACTGGGTAATAAAGGTATGAAATATTCCATAAAAATTAATAATATGCATTAAAAACCATGCCACATTTAAAAACCTATTTAAATTTTAAAAAAAATCAAAAGACACTATCTAAAAGATTTTTATAAAACTTTTTTTTAAATATAAGAAAAAAATTTGGTAAAAATTAGTTTTTTTCATGATTGATATCAAATTAAAGCGTATGAAATCCTCTTGAAAATAAGCTATTATTCAACTTCCTAGGGCTTATAGAACTGGAATTAGAATATATTTAATCCTCGAGCGCATATCCAAAAAAGCGATTTTTCCGACTTTTATAGCTGTATAGCTAAAAAACTATGAGAGATTAATTTTTTTTTTTAATTATATTTGGATTCAGAGAGTCAAGGAATATAAATAACAAAAGTTTCAATAAAATCTGAAGTAGTCATTTTGAGTGCCCTGTTGATTTGACGTGGAATTACCCATATGGTAATTTTTTTTTTTTTTTTTGTAATAAAATTTTTTATTTATTATTTTTATCAACAATTTAAATTTTTATAATGTGTTTCAATACAGTCGTAATATTTTTTATAAATATAAAAATATTATTAAAAAAATCTATTTGTAATGACTCACCTTTTTCGTCTTTTCTTAATCTAAGAATGAAAGAGTGAAATAGCTAATATTAGAAGAAGAGAAATATATAAAATAAAAACAATCTGACTAACCAAAACAAGGGAGTAAGGCGTAACGACGTCTAGCGCTTAGTCTAAATAAGACGTTATTAACAAAATATGTTAACAGTAATGTTAACATATTATGTTTAGTAAAATCTAATAAATTAAGGCGCAAAATAGAGATAAAATCGCTAGACAAAGCAGAAAATAGCTAAAATGGCACCACTCTTACACAAAAAAAACAATAACATATTGTTTGCACCCAACTTCACTATCTAACGCTCTTTTAAAATTAGATTTCCAATTGCGTTGACGCCGCTATTTAGGTTTGCTTCATACATTTTGTATATATATGATATATGTATATCTTTGACAATTATTATACGCCTTACGCTCTTGTTTAGGTTTAGCAGAAAAATGTTTTTAATTTTGTTTTTATTTTTCAAGGTTGTATTCCGAAAAAACGCCAATATCAAAAAATACAATTCAAAATCGCTATATTCGATAAAAAACGAATGAATTAGCATCACTGCAACATTTTAAGCTTGAAATGTCACATTTAAGCAATATTTTTTTAGATTTTTTTGACTCTTTGCACTTTTTATCGATAACATGTATAGTATTTGACTTTTGAAGATTTCTTTTAAATATATTCACCCACCCCTCTTCGCATTTGGGGGGATTTTTCTTATAGAATATGTTTATACTGTTCTCCAATATCTTCAAAAGACGAAAAAAAAGTGAGTGTCATTACGGCTTAAAGCCGTATTTAAAGATTATCTTTTTAAAAATTTATAAAATATAGTTAAGTTGTTTTGCCTAAAGTCAACAGATATGTATAATATTAGAAAAAAAAGTTTAAATTTTTTTTATTATTTTTCTTATGACAATTTAAAAATAAACGTTATTTGGTTACATATGAATAAAGTTAATATATTTTGTTTATTTTTAATATATTATGGTTAAAAATAATACATTATTTTGGAATATTATGACTTGAAGTTTAGCAAAAATTGTATAGTTTAAACTAATCTTAACCAAAATTGTAAAGTAATGTTAAAAACAACTAAAATTTGTTCAAGGCAACCAAATCTATTGTTACAAACAACATAATGTGATTCTTGTGAAGAATTTTGTGTGTTTTTTTTTTTTATGTGATCTTCTAACCTGTACGAATTTTTCTTTATCATTCTGTCTAGTAACATGTATTTGGAATTACCATTTTATATGTATATTTTCCACAATACTTGTTTCCTAATTGTGTTCACTGTATGTTCAATTTTAGTGTGTATGGCATTGTAATTGTTGCATTTAGAATTCTAATATGTCCATGTGGCATCACTTAAATGGCGCTGCATTAAAATTGTTGCAAGTCAGTAAGTGGAATTCTTGAACTACTTGAATAATATTATAGCAAACATAGAAAGCTCTCCATTACAAACTTTAAAAAACCATGTAAAATGCTCATTTATTTTGCTTTAAAGTCCGAATTCAAAAAAAGTATTTTGAACATCAATTTAAAGCACTGATGACTAAACACACAATGTATGCCTGGGTCTGTCTGTGTTTGCATCACTTAAAAACACTTAAAAGGAATTTTAATAAAATTTTGTAAGAAGGTTCCTTAGTATCCCAGTTCTAATCTAGAATATTTCTTCCCCATAAAAATAACTTTTTTTCAAGAAAAAATAAAGATAAAATACTAATTTTTCTGATTTGATCACACTTTTTTATATTTTTGTAAACCGAAAATTTTAGACACTATTTGCAGATTTCTACAATAATAGAATCTATACATATACAAAAATTGTAACAGGACCATTTCGATAAATAAAATATTTTTTGAAAATATTGTTGGTGGTGCAGTTAGTAATCGAAATGAAATACAAAACAACAATTTTTAAAAATTTTTTAATTTTAATAAAATTTTGTGAGAAGGCACCTTAGTATCTCGCTGCAAATATAGGATACTTTTTTTCTACAGAAATATCTCATTTCCAAGAATAAATAGAGAAAAAGTAGTGAAAAAACGCAAAATTACCGATTTACTGATACTGTAAACTTTGCGCCACCTTCTTTTTTTTAAAGCGGGCTATTTTAAACTTTATTTTTAGCACTCTACAGAGATGGGAACCTCTATATAAAGAAAATATATAAATAATATATAACTTAAGCACTACAAAAATAAGGAGTCTTAAAATTTGGTGTGGATTATCTTCAAAGCAAAATCGAAGAGGACGCCCACAACGTGGCGGGAACAGCTACTTTAATATAAATCCTATGTGGCAACAACAAAGGAAAAAACAAACCATATCTGCATCACTTTAAAAGTAAGAGTCTTAAAATTTGTTGTAAATTACTTTCAAAACAAATGATAAGTCCGAACAAAACATTGTTAAATCACTGATGATGTGACGGGCACTGCTAGCACTGCTATATAGAATTCAAAAATAAAGGGTGCCCCTTACAAGACGTGAAGATGAATGAAAATAGATACCCGCCTTAAAAGCTCTTCGAATAGTTTTATATTTAAAGAAAGCCATTTAAAAGCTTTAGCATTTAAATGGCTTTATTACATTTATTCAAACAAGATATGCTAAAATGGTAACATTAAATATGTAGTTTAATTTGAAAAATATTTTAATTATCAACATATTGAATTGTACAACTTGCTAGTTAATTTATATAAACTAAACATAATTTAACCTAAAATAAACTAAACAAAAAAATAATTATTTAATACAATTGTATTTAAATATTTTATTTACAGAGTGACAAAAATATATTAAGACAAAAAAGAAACGTTGATATATACATAAGTCTTATTAAATTTTTTGGTTTTTTGGGCCTTTTTTTTAATAAAAAAAAACGTTCAAGCCATTCTCATCTTTTTTAAATTGGGTCTTAACAACCAGTCGTACTGGTCTCACTGAAAAATAATTAACTATGAACCTAATTAAAAAGTTTAAATAAATGCATTTCTGGTTTCATCACTTTGAGAGGAAAAATTTTTAAAATTTAAAATTTTTTATAACTCAAAAATATTTGAAAAAAGTCTTGAAAACTTGACAAAATTTTGAATTTGAAGACCCTCAATTCGATATATCTCTACTGCTTTGTGTAGCATCATCAGGACCTAACATATCTATACATATAATAAAACTGTAACTTTCTGTTTGTCAGTCTGTCCGTGTTCGCATCTCGTAAAAATTATTAAATGAATTAAAAAAAAAGTTGTGAATATGTTCAACTACAGTATACTTTTTTTCCGAAAAAATAAGCAAGTTCGCCGAATCGCAAACTCGGCAGCACCTTTAATTTTTGTCAGCAGGCAATATTAAACACTATTTGCTTAAGTCTACAATAATTTTATAAATTTTGTAGACATTAATTTTAGAATTTTATATAAAGCCTATGTTCCTCAGTAATTACCCAGGGATGGGTACTTTCAAAGTAAATACATAACCATTAGTTTCCTTTCACAATTGGACAGAAACAGGGCAGAGAGATGAGATTTGTTGGCAGGGGTTGAAGAGGTAGAGTGTGTATCTCTTGACTATCGTAGTGGACATTTTTTTACTTTTTTCTCTGTTATTTCACATTATATTTCTCAAGTCTACGTCCCCTTGCTTAAAATTTCTCAACAAAGTACATATACCACAGATTTTCAAACACACACATACACATGAAAAGTAAATAAATCCGAAAATAGAATGTGCAAAAATCTGTCTGTCTTGTTTATGTCCAATTGTAAAAGGTTCAAGACAGAGCAAAAGAGAATTATAAAAAACACCTGCGCTGTTTCTGTCTATTGTAAAAGGTTGTAAAAGGGGACTTGCTAAAGAATTATAAAATTAAGAGTCTTTAAATTTGGGGAGAAATACTTGCAAAGTAAAATCAAAAAAAAATATTGTAAAGACCATGACTTTTAATTTAAATAACAAATAAAAAATTATTTGGTTAGAATAATAAATAAAGATCTGCAGTAACAGTGTTGTCGCATATGCTATACGAGATCTGTTCAAAAGAAAATGACAAATTTTGAATTCGGGATTATCGAAATTTTTTGGGTTATGTTGATACACATATATTAGTCATATGTTGGCATTATCGGCCAATTTAGATTAGTAGTTTGCTGTTGACAATTGAGTAGGTTAGTCACGTTTGTGTGTGTGCTTCGACTTTTGACTTCTGCCCGCTTCCATTGGAGTGATTGGATGTTTCGACGTTATAACTATATAACCACATATCAAATAAAATTTTCGATAATCAAATGTACACAGCCGGCGAAAATTAAAAATTTGTCCTTTTCTTTTCAACAGACCTCGTACAGCGGTAAAAACATTTTTCAAATAAACTATCTTTTGTGGTATTATTTTTTCCCCAAACCTCTATATGAGGGTCGCTTAGTTAGGCTTTGATCACTTTTTCGTTAATAATTTTATCAGATAAGAATAGGCTTTTTGAGAGCTTTGAAAAAATATTTTTCTTATAACTTTAAATATGATTTAAAAATCGGTTTAACAATGCAATTTAAGTACCTTCGAAACAAATATGTTAATTTTTATATTCACGATCTAGTGCTACCGACGATATTTTTCATCGAAATTAGATGAAAAATTCGATATCTCAAATCCACCATCAGAGAAATTTTGCATAGTGATAGGGGATGTGTTATTTCAATGGGTAGAAATTTCAGCCTAGGTTTCGCAATAATTTCAGAGATTATTTTTATTTTTTTATATTTATTTTTAAAAAAATATTAAGAATCCAAAAAATAATTATTTTCTATTTGGGGTGTTAAGTAAACTATACCTTGCCTCCTCCGGATTATGCCCAAAATTAATACAGCTCTTAATATCTATATACCAAAGGCACAGTAAGTAAACTACCCTTTGCTCCCTCCCGATTATGACCAAAATATATTATACAGCTCTTTATCTCCATATACCAAAGGCACATACTGAATTTAATTTTAATATGTCAAACGTTAAGAACTTTAGTGCGTTCGAATGAGCTATTTCGACCTTAACTAAGGCAGTCCTAACAAACTAAGTCGTAAAAGAATTAAAGACATAAAAACCTTGAATATAGCCATAGTCTATCAAAAATACTTATAATAATTCTTGCAAAAAACCCACTTCAAAAGAGATAGTTGGGTACCAGTTCTCATCTAAAAATGTAAGAAGTAATCTGTAAGAACTATATATAAACCAAATATAAGATAAAAAAAATATGCCAAAATTAGCGGGAAAAGATATAACGAATATGTGAAATTCAAGCATCTCCTTATTATTGTTCAACTTATTATACAAAAGTTAAGCTATTTTCACCAACATCTGTCTTTTATGGGGAGACCATTTAACTTAATTTAAAATTTTTATAGCTGTAATAGCGACCATAGTAATACATATTATGTGTAAATTTCAGTTGACTATCTAAAACGGCTCAAAAGATAAGGCACATATCAAATTTCCCTAACTTTAGGGACACCCTTTCATTTCCATAAGTCTCTATCAAAAGACTAGTCCATATAAGTCAAATTACGTCAGCATGAGGACAACCTTTAAGTTTTATGTTCTTTTTATTGTGGACATAGTGATATTCGCTTTGTTAAAATTTCAAGAGTTTATCTATAAGCGTTCAAAAGATAAGGACATAAGATCAAATATCATTAACTTTAGGTACACCCTTTAATTTCCAATAATTTTTACTATAGCTGACATAGTAATATACATTCTGCGTAAATATCAAATGTCTGTCTATAACGGTTTCAAAGATAGGGCAACATAAATCAAATAACATCACCTATTGGGACACCCTTTAATTTCTATAATTAAATTATATACCTGTTATAGCGGACTTAGCAATACAGGTTCCTTGTAAATTTCAGCTGTCTGTCTATAACGGTTCAAAAGTTTGGCCACATACATAAAATTAAATTAACTATTGGGACACCCTTTTATTTCCAAATTCAAATTTTATACTTTTTGTTATAGCGGACTTAGTAATAGAGGTTCTTTGTAAATTTAACTGTCGGTGTACAACTGTTCAAAAGTATGGGCATATACATCAAATTTAATGAACAATTGGAGCACCCTTTAATTTATAATTTTGAATATTTATCCTTTTTATTATAAAGGTTATGGTAATCGACATTCTGTCAAACTTTCAAGATCAAATTACGTCACCTATGGGGACACCCTTTAAATTTTAAGTTTAAATTTTTATTACTTTTTGTTGGCGGGAGCTATAGTGATACGCAATTTTTTAAAATTTTAAATTGGTGTCCGTTAAGGCTCTTAATACACGAAAAAAACATGTATTTTGTATGGAGACACCCTTTAATTTTTTAAATAATGATCTGTTTTTAAAGCGGGACCAATCCGTAAGCATCACCTTTCAAATAAAATCTGTTCAGATATTGCTGAGTTCTGCGGGCTCAAACAAAAAAAAAGGCAACATTCAGACGAATTGATAACCTCCTTCTTTTTTGAAGTCGGTTAAAAATAGATTATGTCAAAAATATTATTTAAAATAAGTTACTCAAAAAATATTAAAATTTTTCTCTGTTTTAGTGCAAAAATTGCATCATGACTTCCATCTGACAAAAGAACAATATCTACAATCCAAATTTAATAAATGTTTCAATGATCTTTTGCCAACATGTGAACATAATTGGGATGGTTTTGATATATTCATCCTATATTTGGCAATCTGTATAATAAAACTATGCGTTTCTGTAGATAACTGCACCATAATTAGAGGAGAACACGTGTTCATTAAACACTTTTGATGACAATCAACAAAATTAACTTGGAATACAATTAAATATTTTTATACTTTAGACTTTATTTGTATGAAAGAGAACAAACTAAATCAGTGCAGATACCATTGATAGACACGTGTCTGTCTGTCTTTCTTCTGTTTTTATGATACAAAAAACGCAAATTTATAGAAATAATCACAATAACAACAATAAAGAAAATCACCTAGCAGACCATATTGAGACGAATGGTAGACGAATGCAACAAACAGAATTGTGCAATATTAATGAAACAACACTATAAAAGGATATAAATGCCTTGTTTTTGCTTGCCTCCTTTTTTCGTTTTTGTAAAGTGATATTACAAAATTCCTGCATCATGTAATAATGGATAACTACTTAAGAGGACACAGCAGCTAGCAAACAGTGTTGCAAACAATATCGGTTACTTTTAAATACTTATTTTGTTATTTGGAAAAATAAAGAAAAAATTCATTTCGTATTGAAAACTCTTAAGACTTTAAACTTTTTTTTATGTTTTTAATTCTAAAGAATTCTTCCCAAAGTTGCAATCTCTTGAGATTTGCAAATAATAAGACTAAAAAATTTACGAAAGAACATATTAAATAGTTCCTTTACGGTTAAATGAGGTTTAAGATAATATTTTTCGTGCTTAATTACATTAAAGTAAAGAATTGATATATAAAGATGTTGAAGTGTTGAAGTGTCTAGAAACATTTTTATTAATTATTTATGGCCTCCCAAGAGGACTATTTAATAAGTTTCTCTTCAAAGTTTAATTAGTAACACTCAAGAATAATTATTTAGTGAAATTTTTTGCAAGAATTGTAGAAATTTAACTTTTTTCTATTAATATGAAGCAAACACGCAAAGAAAACCAAGTTTTATTTAACAATAATTTAAAAACAACATATTATGTTTAAATTATATGGTTGTAACGACATCATATTACTGCACCTAAAAATATTATTGTTGCTAGAACCATATTATTCTTTTTTTTAGTTCATTTATTATTTATTGTATCTTCAGTATTTTTGAACTAACAATAATTACTCATATCTTAAGACGGAAATAAAAATATACTTTTTAAGTCTAGCCAGTGCTAGACAAAAATTGTTTCACGGTTGTTGCAATCATTTGCGGGTCATCCCTTTGATGAATGGCCAAGAATGGCAGTATCTCTTCTTTTAAGTCGAATGTAACCAGGTTCACTTAGATTGTTACGCACTAAAGGGTTTTTGGATGAGATTTAAGCTTCTTTAGATATTTCTGCTTTGACTGATGGCATGTTTAGGTCTTTGTGGATGTTCGAGTTTTTTATATACCAGGGAGCAAATGTAGTCATACGTAGAATCTTATTTTGGCGCCTTTGAATTTTTTTCTATATTGCTAGTTGAGGCAGTGGCCCATAATTGAATGCCATAACACCAAATTGGTTTGAGAATCGACTTGTACAGTAGAAGTTTACAATCTAAGCTCAGAGTAGAGTTTCTGCCACTAACCCAATGTAGTTGTACTGCGTTAAATTGCATTGGTGTTAACTTGAAATCTATGTGGCTTTTTCAAGTAAGGCGCCGATCAAGATGTATACCTAGGTATTTAACATCTGAAAGCTGCGGTATCATTTAGTTATTTGTGCGAATAGTATAGCATGAGTCCTTACGCACTGTGAAAGTTATTCTCCATTATTCTAACCATTTTTCCAAATTGAGCATGTGGTCTTGTAATTGTTGTGATGCTACTAGGGCGCTTTTATGAAAAAATCTGTGTCATCAGCAAATGTTGATGTGTGGACTCGGGTGCTAGTTGGCATATCTGAGCGTGTACAGTAAATATAAATTGGATCCCAAAATACTACCCTGGGGAATTCCGGTTTCAATGAAAATTTTTTCATGCATTTACTTATTCACATGTGCTTATAATTATATTATTCTAAAAAAATTAATTAAGTTTTAATATAAAAAATATAATCGCAACTTTAAAAAATTATTTAGAGTTTGCACAGGCAAATAAATGTTTCCAAAATTGTATGGCTTTTAAATATTTGTTTTTTTAATTATCTATCTATACCCACAAAGAAAAACCATGGTTATGGTATGAGCACAGGAATCACATTATGTTCTCTCTCACAATATATGGTTGCGATGAACAAACATTAGTTGTTTTTAACATTACTTCTGTCACGATAAACAAGTTTTGGTTAAAATTCTATCATTAAATGGTTACTGCGTACAAAATATTCAACATGCTTGGTTTTAACTATTTAATTTTTGCTTCACAGGCAAAGTTTTTTCGTACGTAATCAAAACATTTTTAAGAGCAAATATTATTTGTTTGTTTATTTCATCGAAATTTTATTGCTTTGTACTTTAAAAAAATAAAAAAATGTGTAAGCAATTCCTTTGGGAATTTATATAAATTTTTACTTAATTCTTTTTCGCTGCTGAATTGAGCTCGTGGCAAACATCTTTTCTGGGCTCCCGAAATCTGCGTCCACTCGGTGTAAGACAGAAATTTATTTATTGTATTCCCGCCCTTATGTTCTTGAAACACGGTTTGGCAGAAGAAAAATCTTAGTTCAACCTTATCAGCAACTAATTATTATTTTCTAATTTATGTTTGTAGTAATAAAATCATCTGTATTTTAAATAAAATCATTAATAAAAAAAATAATATATAATTTTGTATTTTAAATGTAAAAAAACGGCATATCCCATATGACATTTCATAGTTACTAACCATATTATAATAATTTTATTTAACCATATAATATTTTATTAATAAAATTGCGAGTACATATAATAAAACAATAACGGGACTATTTCTCCAAATGAAATATTCTTTGAAAATGTTGTTGCTGGTGCAGATTATAATTGAAATGGAATGCAAAACACCAATTTTTAGTCTTTTGTCTGTCTGGCTGTGTTCACATCACGTACAAACTACTGGATAGATTTTAGTAAAATTTTATGAGGTACCCTTAGTACCTTGATTTAAATATAGGATACTTTTTTCGCGATATGAGATAATTATCTCATTTCAAACAGGAAATAGAGAAAAAGTCGTGAAAGTATAAAATTTTACCGATTCCATGATACTGCAAACTTGGCATCACTTTTTAGTTTTGTCAGCGGTATATTTTAAACTTTAAAATTATTTTAAAATTTTATTTACATAAAAGTTTATAAAGCATATGTTCCTGAGTAATTACCCAGGGATGGGACCTTTATATAAAGTAAATACAAGTAAATAAGAGTGTTAAAATTTAGGTATGGATCACTTTCAAAGTAAAATCGAAGACATGTATTTTAGCAGGATGGTAACAGATGTAACATAGCGTGCGTTACAAGCAATTTATTTAGATAAATTTTCAGAAATGGACTTGTTAACTGGCCACCTCCTTCATGTGATTTATATTAGATTATTTTCTCTATGAATATGTAAAGTTCCAGCACTATGCAGATAAATCACAAACGACCGCTCACTTGGAAGAAAATATACGTCGTGTTATTGCCGGAATACAGCCTGATTTAAAGCGAAGGATGTGTGAAAATTGGTTGTGCCGTATAAGCACTAGTCTAAGCGGTAACATGCCCATAATCATATTTAAACACTAATGCTATAAAATTATCTAATTATATTAAAAATGTTTTTCTAGGTTTTTTTTTCACCGCTATAAAACACTCCGTATACATTATTATACTAAATGTATTCTTAGTACAGATTGAGGTGAACCAACTATAAAGAATTATTATTTACGAGCTGTGCCTGCCACTTTCTCAGCGCCCACAACATTTTGTTCGATTTTGCTTTGAAAATAATCTAGACCAAATTTTAAGACTCTTACTTTTGTAGTGCTTTAGTAATGGTTTATTTATTTACTTTATATAAAAGTACCCATCCCTGGGTAATTAGTCAGCTTTATATAAAATTTATGTATATAAAGTTCTAAAATTATTGCAGAGTTCTGTAAATAGTGTTTAAAATTTTTCGGTGACAAAAATAAAAGGTGCTGCCAAGTTTGTAATACCATTGAATCGGTAAAATTGAGTACTCACTTCTTTGGCTCTAATTTCTCTTGGAAATGAGACATTTTTATGGGGAAAAAAGTACCCTATATTTGAACCGAGATACTAAGGTTTAACCCCATAGAATGTTACTAAAATTCATGCAGTATTTTTTACGTGATGCGAACACAAACAACATACAGAAAGTTACAGTTTTATTATATCTATAGATATATATATATATGTATGTATATGTATAAATATCCCATTATAAATCAAATATTTGTTTTAAATAGGCTTTAGCAAGTTTTAGATTTCCTGTTAATAAAATTAATTTAAAACTTTGACCGCTTTATTATTAAATTTTACTGTTTTGATTTTGAAGAAAGAACAAAAAATTGATCAATCGATTGATCTATCGATTGATCTATCGTCAGATTTTCAATCAAAAATTAAAAAAAAACACAAGGTTGTTTCCACTACAAGTATTTCAGTCATAATAACACTAAGAACATGTGAGTGTGTATGTTGGCGATTTTTTTTTTTTTTTTTGTTGGCGGAAAATACAAATTTTAATAATTGGTTTTTGTCTGGCATCTGTTTTTTTCTTTTCTTCTTTAATATTTGCCAATAAAACAGCAACAACATACGCACCATGTTATAATAACAGTCTTAAATAACATAATAACAACAACTAACAACAAAAAAAAGAAGAAAAAATTGGTCAACAGCAACAATTTAAGGGGACCAAAAACTACAACAACAACAATACACTAACTTTAAAAAATATAACTATAATAATAAAGCCGAAAATTGTATTTTTGGTTTATTTATTGTTGAAGAAAATTACTTTGACTTTTGATTTTTAAAGAGCGTTCACAGCGATTTTTTGTTATTTTTTAAGGTTCTTGACGATTTTAAGTTATGATCATCACATACGTAAAGGACGTTTGTGTCCGGCAAGTAAATTGTCTTAATATTTATGTTTGTAAAGGAACTTGGAATATGATTTTTGCAGGTCTGTTTCGCATTTTTGGTAACAATTTTTTTCTCCTTTTTTTATAATTTCGTTTTGACACAGACGTTTAAAAGAATCGATTGAATAAAAAGTTGGTTGGCATTCATAAATGTTTTTAGTAATATGATAGAATAAACTTAAATTATATGGGAAAAACTATAAGAATACATTATTTTAATAGCTAACTGATAGCTTGCAGAAACTAGAAAAATATCGGTAATAATACTATATAAAAAATAAGTCAGGGTAGTGTTATCAACTAACCATGAACTGGATCATATTTTATTTAAAAAAAAAATCCCGGGAAACGGGAACAGTTTCCCAGTCATTACCAAGAAAAACACGTTGCTCCAATTAAATATTTTAATTGGTTTCATATACAAATTTAATAAAATTTTTAATTAATTCATTTATTTACTTAATTGGGAGATTATATTTTTCATTCTGAATTAAGAATATAAATGAATGAATTAAAAAAAAAAGTTTTATCTGAAACTAATTTAAACCATTAATTGGTGCAAATACTACTGTGTAATGAAATAAAAATGTAATAAAATTTTTTGCAGCACAACTGTTCAACAGATTATTCAATTCATTCGAATCTATAGATCAACAAGCAACTGTGACAGACAAAAATACCTAAACGTTTTTCATTTGTTTGAAGAAGAATTTGAGTTAATTGAAGCCAGAAACACCGGTATCTGATTTATCTTTATAAAATTTAATTTCTTTAGATACTGACTTCTTCCCCTTTCCCGGGAAATGAAAAAGTTCGCGAATTCGCAAACCCTACTCGGTTGAGATGCATTCTTCTTTATGGCCTTTCAATCGAAATGTCTACAGCCACAGTGGTTACATATGTATGTAGTTATCATTACAGCCATAGTGAGTTTTGCCATCCATGAATTAAGCTAAGAACTTCTACTCCAACCAATATAATTTCCCGATTTAGACCCTTTCGACTATGTTGACTTAAAAAAAAAAAAAATTGCTTTTTACAAAAAATTAACAAAAAGTAACTTTACGAAGAATGCTGAAGAAAAAAATATTTATATTATGCAAATATCTAAATTAAATTCTATTAAAAGAATTAATAACATATTTGCAAAAAAATATGAAAAAATAAGAATTCAAGCCTAATTAGAAAAAAAATCTTCATTTGACTGAATAAAGTTTTTGTCGGGTTTATAACACGACAAAGGGAAGGAAACAGGAGAACGCTGACATGGTAGGGGGTATTTTTGTTCCAAACTTTCAAAGGGCCATTACCATTGATAAATACCCAACGATTCTTCCGCCAGAAGTATTCACCATCTAAATATGTGCCGCAGAATCTTTAAGGTAGAAGTGAGGATGAATAAAACTTTATCTAAATAGTAATGTACAGTAAGGTAGTGGTGGCCATGGTCGAATGTACTAACACTGTGTTAAGTTACCAACCATGAGACTTATGTTGGCAATAACCGAGCTGAACTAGAACCTGTTTTTGGTATACATTTTCAAATCCAAAAAAGAAAACTGGTCGAATCGGAGTTATTTTCTCACTTGAAAGCTGTGATAGAACTCAGACAGACAAAGCTTTATAATAAGCTATCTTAAGATACATTCCAGAGGATACTACTGTCACTCAATAAAAGTGACCTGAAAATACTTACGGATCTGTTTACCGGATATTTATAAATTAGAAGAAATGTCTGGGTGGTAAGAGGTTTGAGGCATCATTTAAACAATTGGTTATTTTGACTGCCGTGAAAATTCTTATTATATCGAGCTTAAAACAGACTATGTTGAAAAATAAAATGATTTTTTGACAAAAAATCTCTAATCCAAAAATGCAGGGAATTGTCAAATTGCCTTTCGATCCACTCCCGCTGAAAGAGAAATCATTTGGAATTGCTTCCATAATGTTGTCTTAATCTATATTAAGCAATATCAAAAATTTAAGACTTAAAAAACTTGAAATAAACAACGTGTAACAACCCACTCTGAAGACAGGTGAATGTCTAGGATGATCACAGCAGATCCCAGCAATTCCACTGCGATCTTTTCAAAAAACATAAATCTAACAAGGTTTATAACAAAGTATTATTTTTGTTATAAATGTTAACGACTATTTCTGGCATGACTACGTCATTTGGGGTAGCTGAACGTTTTGGCACTATTTGCCCTTGTACGAACACAAAAAAACACTCAGTAATCCACTTTTCACCAACTGCTAATCTTGATAGTGCAGAGTGCCGATAGTTTTTATCATTTAAAGGAATAAATCTTCTCAAACCTACCAAAATTATTATTTCTACCAAATTTGGTAAGAAAAGTCCAACAAAAGCAATAGTGGCAGATCCTGTAATTAGCTCGGTGTTAAAATATCGGTAAGGACTGTGAGAAACATTCGGATGAAAAAAATCTTAATGGTAGTAAATCGAAAAAAGCCAACGATTGCGGTTTGAAAAAACAATTCAAATTTCATTTTTACCAAAATAAACGTAATAAAACCTCAAAATCATGAAAATCAACAGGATATCATTGCTGATGATGAAATGTTCGCACGCTCTAAAACACTTTTGTTAAAAATTATGGCGATAATAATAGGCAACACTTTACCGAATATTTTAGACCTAAAATTAGACAACAATATTTGTAAACCTTTTGTTGAATTTTGGACAAATAATGTTTAATTGTTTTACACAATTTGTGGCTGCTCCAATTGTCGAAAATGCAAATCATCCATAGGAGTATCGCTGTTTGATAGAGATGTCAGGCTGGAGGCATCACTACAACATTCTTGTTCAAATAAAAGACTGATTGATACCGAAACTGAGTTATTTCTACCTACATTGTAGAAGTTCATTACATAAGGCTTATAATTCTTGCAAAAAAAAAAACCGACTTCAAAACAGACAAACTTAAAATCATGTTTCTTTAAGACGGTAATTATACAATGATTATATTATATTCGAGGAAGATTGTAGCGGGATTTTTTAAATGTCATTGCACAAACTCTCAATTCAGATAAAAAAAACTAATTTTTGAATTCAATAATCTAAAACAAATATCAGTCGATTTTCTACCTGGGGAGCAGTACTTCCGGAGTATATAGGGGCACAAGACCCCAGTGTTCTGTGCTTTTTCAGGTCAAACCAATGCCAAACGACTGTCTGTATACAGCGGATAAAAAGTTTGGCTATATACATAAAATTACACTAACTATTGCGACACCCTGTAATTTCCGAGTTCAAATTTTTTACTTGTTGTAGCGGTCGTAGCAATACAGGTTCATTGTAAATTTCAACCGTCTGTCTGTAACGGCTTAAAAGTTTGGTCATATACATCAAATTACATAAACTATTACGACACCCTGTAATTTATAATTTTAAATATTTATACTTATTTTAACACACATAGTAATGGACATTCTGTCTAATTGTTAAGTGTTTGTCAATAACTATTTAAAAGATAGGGTCATATATATCAAATGACGTCACCTATTGGGACACCCTTTAAATTCAAATTTTAATATAAATACTTGTTAAAGAGAACTTTGTCATACAGATTCTTTGTAAAATTTAACTTTGTGTCCATATACATCAAATTACATCAACTATTGGGACACCCTTTAATTTCCAATTTTAAATATTTATACTTGTTGTTATACCAGACATAGTAGTGAACACTCTGTCTATTTTTCAAGTGTTTGTCTATAACGGTTCCAAAGATGAGGACATAATGGTCAAATTACATCAATAATTGGGACACCCTTTAATTTATCCAAATTTTATACTTGTTGTAATAGCGGACTAAGCAATATAGGTTCTTTGTACATTTCAACTGTCTATCTATAACAGTTGAAAAGTTTGGCCATATATATCACTTTTACATTAACTATTGTGACACCCTTTAATTTCCAAATTCATATTTTACACTTGTTATTTTAGCGGACTTAGCAATACAAGTTCTTTCAACTGTCTGTCTATAACGGTTCAAAAGTTTGGCCATATATATATCAAAATAAACCAACTAATGGGACACCCTTTAATTTTTAATTTTAAATATTTATACTTATTATAACAGACATAGTAACGAACATTCTGTGCAACTTTTAAGTGTTTGTCTATAACGGTTCAAAAGATAGGACCATAAAGGTGAAATTACGTCACCTATGGGGTCACCCTTTAATTTTTAATTTTATTTTTTAATTACTTTTTGTTATTGGGAGCTATAATGATACGCACTTTTTTCTAATTTTAAATTGGTGACCTATAAAGTTCATAATACACGTAAAAAACATGTATGTTGTATGGGGACACCCTTTAATTTTTAAACTTTTAAACTGTTTTTAAAATGGGACCAATCTGTAGCCATAACCTTTCTAATGGCGCAAAAATTTTTAAAATCGGTTCAGAAATGACCGAGTTCTGAAGGCACAAACATAAAAAAAAAAAAAGCAACATTCAGACGAATTGATAACCTCCTTCTTTTTTTGAAGTCGGTTAAAAAAACGGTTCCACACGCCTTAAAGCTCGTTAAACAATTTAATTACGGCATGAGACGTTTCCTGCTCGATTTCTCTCACTGGATTGTTTGATTTAATGAAATTGTATTTCTTTATACTGAATGTAGCCAAAGATTCTGTCACCATGCCCACAACCAAGCGTGAATTTAAGCAGAAAATGCAAAGCTCCAACAAAAATATCCATCTAAAAATATCAAATTATTATTTATATGTTGTTTTTTTTGGAAAATTTTAATTATTATTAGTCGAACTGTTTTTGTATTACATACAATGAAATTTATAATCAAGCTTAAGTTCGTTTTATTCTCTCTCAGAAAGAATTAATTAAATTACAAATTAGGTGATAATATTAAAGAAAAATTGGGAAAGTTTAATTTTTAGACACCATCAGGAGCGGAATGCACATTTTCTAGACAGCCACGTCCGTCATCAACACTCTTGTATCTAATCTACTTAGGGTAGTGTTTAGTTGTAATTGTAAGCATCATCTATTTAACCAACCAAACCCAGATAACGGAATACCAGAAAACTTGTATTCAATTATCAATCGTCAGTTGGTGAGAACGAAGTCTACCACTACCTTAAGCTTCGCTCTTGTTGAATATTTTTTACTTTTAATATTTTCCACCTTATATTTTGTTGTTCCTTCAGCCAACCTTCGGTTAGCAATGAAAGTTACTTTTTAACCGACCTCAAAAAAAGAAGGAGGTTATCAATTCGTCTGACTTTTATGTTTGTGCCCTCAGAACTCAGTCATTTCTGGATCGATTTTAAAAATGTTTCTTTATTAGAAAGGAAATGCTTACAGATTGGTCCCATTAAGAGAAGTTCAGAAATTTTAAAATTAAAGGATGTCCCCATACAACATACGTGGTTTGTACGTGTATTATAAACCGTAAAGGGCACCCTGTTATAGCTGCCAATAACAGAAATTATTAAAAAAAAATAAACTTAAAAATTAAAGGGTGCCCCATATGTGACGTCAATTTAAATATATGAACCATTGAACCATTATAGACAATCATTTGAAAATTGGACAGAATGTCCAATATTTATAATCAGAAATTAAATATTTATAATTAGAAGTTAAAGGGTGTCCCAATAGTTGATGTAATTTGAGGTATATTGCAAAACTTTTGAACCGTAACAGAGAGACGATTGAAATTTACAAAGAACCTGTAGTTCTAAGTCCGTTATAACATCAAGTATATAATTTAAATTTGGAAACTAAAGGGTGTCCCCATAATTGATGTAATTTTACCTATATAGCCCTATCTTTTGAACCGTTATAGACAAACACTTGAAAATTAGATAGAATCTCTACTACTATGTTCCGTATAATAATCTTTATAAATATTTAAAATTTCAAAGGGTGTCTCAATAGTTGATGTAAATTGATGCATATGGCCAAACCATATGAATCGTTTTAGACAGACATTTGAAATTTACAAAGAATCTGTTCTTCAAAATAAGTGTTTTATTTAAAATTGTTCATTAAAGGGTGTTCCCTAGGTGATATTGTTTAAGATATATGGCCATATCTTTGGAACCGTTACACATATATTTGTTTTGAAGTCGGTTTTTTTTTGCAAGAATTATTGCAATGAAAGTTATAATTTATCGAAAAAAAAAACATTTATCTCGTTTGGGCAATTCAATTCAATATTTAAAGATTCATAATCATTAATCAAAACTTAATTAATTTTTTTTCTTGCAGATACCGCGAAGATGCTCTCTGCTGGGGTGATCGGTAAGTTTGAAAAACATTATTAACATGAGTAGAGCAGAGATTGAATGAAAACTACAACAGACAGCGCAACGCAACGCAACCCGTTGGTTTTTCCGTAAAGCTTTCTACTTAATTTAATATATACTATTTAATATATGCGTTTTATCAATCGATCGCTGTAAAATACAGTAAGAAAAATAGTTGTATGTGTTGCTTCATGTTTAACAAATTCGCATCTGTCTATCCAATTCGTCCATTGGTAATTTGGTTTGTCCGTCCGTTAGTGTGTCTGTTATTTGTTGCAGTCGTATTGTGTTAATTCTTCCTAACACCGCAACACATTTACCGCATTATTAAATTTAAAGCAAAAATGCATTTAGCGTTTTTTTTTTCGTGCTTTTTCTTTTTCTTTTACTTTTTATCTCTTTTTCTTTATCTCTTCACTTAAATACATATGAAAAAACAACAACTACAATAATGAAAAAAAGAAAATATATTAAGATACAACAACATCTAGTAGAAAAGCATGGTACGGACGGTCGTCTGAAGTAAATATTATTGTGCGATTTCTGAACATTTTTCCAACAGATTTTTTTTTTGCTGTAAAACAAAAAAAACTAAAGAATGAAAAAATGAAATTAAAAACTTTAATAAATTTTTTCTTGAATTTTCGCAGAAAATCAATGGAAGAGATTGGAGCCGCTCAGTCATCAGTAAATGCAAGGTAAGCGATAGTTTTTTGTTTAGTTTTTTTTTCACATTAAGGGCAGGGATTCTTAAACAGTAGTTTTATATAGTAGAAGATTACTTAAATAAATATATAAACTGCTAATATGTCTATGAAAAATTTTCATATCGAAATAAATAAAGCTTTTTAAACAAAGAGTTAAATATTTGACAACTAATCAACTAATTGCTTTAAATAATTACGTGCAAATAAAGGGTGGTAAAATTTTAAGGGTCGATGTTGATTTTGAATAAAACTGAAATTATTTAGGAAATTATTGTCATTTATTTTTGTTTTGTTAATATTGGTATGATTCAATTATGTATGGAACAAAATATCGGCCAAATGGCCGCCGCAATCTCGGCGGCCCACCTCCATCCAATACTCCAAATTTTCGATGACGCTGAGGCATAATTGACGATCTATGCCGTTAATGTGCCGAATTATCTCATCCTTTAGCTCTTTAATTGTTGATGGCTTATCGACGTACACCTTTTCTTTCAAATAACCCCAAAGAAAGAAGTCCAACGGTGTCAAATCACATGGTCTTGGCACCCAATTGACATCGCCACGTGAGATAACACGGCCATTGAATTGGTCGGGTAAAAGAACCATTGTTTCTTAAAATTTTTTTCATTTTTTGTTCGATTTTTAAAAATTAACCTTTTCATAGAAAGAAGAAAAAATTCTAAATATTCAGGCATGTCACAAAATCCGTTCGGAATTGAAATGATTCCGTAGTTACCATTCCGATCGGAATGGTTTTAGCTGCTATAGATTCCGTTCGGTTACATTAAATCGAAAAAAATACAAAACCCCTTTTAATGTGGCAACATAAGAATGAATGTAGAAAACAATCACCCCTAATTCCAAAACTATACTTCGTTCGGAAGTGAAATTGATTCCGTATTTTGCTTCTATAGAAAACGAAAAAATTTTTCGGAATAAAACCACTTTCAATTTGATATGTGGAATTGATATTTCAAGCAATTTATAGCCATTTAAACTATTCAAATCATAGTTTTATTAGTAATGGATATTATTCTGGACCATACCTTAAAATTCTACGACACACAGTGGTCAAAAATCCATAACTTTTGATTGGATTCGAATTTTTTTACCTGGTTTTTTCTGTTTTGTAGGTAAGACTTTGGTCTCTAATTTTTGCTATAAAATGTAAAAATCGACCGATAAGAAATGTCTAAAATGTTTAAATAAATTAATTTTTTGAAAGGCAAAAAAATATTTGTCAAAAAAATGTAATAAAAATATAATAATAATAAAAATAATAATAATATAAATAAAATATGTAGCTGAATTTTAATAAAACGATGCCCTGAATAGTTTAAGCAGCTAAAAATGCTAAACATATTAAGTCTACATAGCAAATTGCAAGTGGTTTCATTTCGAAAAATTTTTTCGTTTTACGTTTTCTAGAGAAGCAAAGTACGGAATCAATTCCACGGTGACATGGTTGATTGTAAGAAAAATTTAAAATTATACCTTTTACAGGTTAAAACTAAAAAATAAAAATAATTTAAAAATTCAAAAATTATTGCATTTTTGTATATTTTAGCCAAAAAAAAGCCGCCATCAATCTTTTTTTAACAAAAAAAATATTTCTTGAGGAAAATATAAAACTTTTATATTTTTTGTAAGTCCATTTTATAAACGTATATTTAAAACAAAACTTGTGTAAAAATATAGTCCTTGTTCGAACTAAACGCCTTTCAATATTACAGATCAACAATACTTAATCTTATTCAACAGAACTGCTGAGATAATGGCAGGTGTTTTGCCTTATTTCAAGATTTTAAATTTAAAGACAATAAATAGAAAAACAGTTAAAAGGAAATGATAATTTTATTTAATTGAAATGGGAAAATATTGCGAAATTAAAGTGCTTAGCATTGCTTAAAATTTGTATGTTAGGTGGAAGTTCGTTCCAGAGACGAATGGCATTTACAAAGAAATGTCTTTCAGTTTATTAAATTTCGGTATCGAATGGCATTTATTATGTAGCCTCTATTGGTTCTCGAAAATTGTATCCTTTTGTAGAGATACTCAGGTTGTTTGTTGTAGATAATTTTGTGTAGGGACAGTATTCTACATCGAAATTTTGACTTTAGTCTACATGTCGCTGGCGGCGACGGTCGTTCGAAAAAGGGGCGAATTTAACAACCAAATAAAAAGAGCCAAGTTTCTAATTAATTGGTTTAGGTGTTTATTTCTATTTAAAAAATATTACAATTAACAAATGGAAATATACATATAAGAACAAATGTACTTACCGCAGTGCTTTCCTTTAACGAACTAATTTTACTTGTTAAATAATTTAAAGTTGAGCCAAAAATTCTTTATGTATTAAATACATCAAAAAATAACGGGCCAACTTAACGAAACAAAAGCACTGCAGAATAATATTGTTACATATAAAACTAACTGATCATTTACAATCATACATATGTATAAACAAATAGGAAAAACGGGAATAAAAATACATAATATGAATATACATAAATGATCAAGAGACAAAATAACAAGACATTTAGGCAACTCACAGACTGACAAATCAAAATAAATAAATTCAAACAAAATAATAAATGTTTCCAGTTTTATGAGCCATTTGGCGACATCCCCACCCCCGTGGATCGGCTACGATTCACTATTCCAAATCAAGGACTGCAAGTTTAGAAACAGGACGCATCAGGACACCAGTGCTAGTACGGACATCAGCACGACGTATAATATCATCTTTACCCTTGTATACCTCTTCCACTCGACCTCGTCTCCAATCTTTTCGGGACACTGCAGGATCACAAATGATAACCAAGTCACCAACGGCAATGGGCTTTGTGCGTTGACACCATTTGGAGCGTCTGGTCAACGTGGGCAAATATTCTCGGATCCAGCGATTCCAAAAATGATCGCGTAGTTGGCGAGAGATGCACCACTGCTTTCTCAATAAAATAGGCTCTTCCGCTGGCGCTCCGGCAGGAGTTTGGGTTGTATTTGGGCAACCAAGTAGGAAATGATTAGGCGTTAGTGGTTCCTCATCTTCGTGGCTCAACGGCAAGTGTGTTAAGGGACGAGAGTTCACAATATTTTCTGCTTCAATTAGGAAGCTTTGAAGCGTGTGTTCACGAGGGGCAGATTCTTTCAATGTTGACTGTAGCACACGTTTGACGCACTGTACCATTCGTTCCCATACACCACCTTCTGCAGGATTATGTGGACAATTGAACTGCCAGTCGATACTTTTCGATGATAGTTCATCTTCAATACGGGCCACATCAAATACCTCACTGAACCTCTTAGCGACTTGGTCAGCACCAACAAAATTTTTACCATTGTCGCTTCTGAGCCTTGTAGGTACGCCACGTCGATTTATAAAATTACGTATGGCAAGGATGCACGCATCTGTGGACAGGTCGAAAGCAACTTCTAAGTGGATGGCTCTTACGGTTAGGCAGGTAAATAGAGCTACCCATCTCTTTTCATGGCGTCGACCAATGGTTACAGTTAGCGGCCCGAAGTAATCCAACCCAGTATAGGTAAAGGGCCTAATATATGGCGTAAGTCTGTCTTCTGGCAAAGAACCCATAAGTGGTGGCACCGGCAATGTACGACGAAATCTGCAAATAAAACATTTAGAAACACACTTATGTAAAGTTTTTCTTAAGCGTGGAATCCAGAACGATCTTCTTATTTCACATATTGTGGCTTCGAAATTCTGATGTTTCATCTTCTCGTGTACATGGGCCACAAACAACTCAGTGACGGGATGATGTGACGGCAATATAATCGGACGTCTTATTTCCAAGGGCAACCAACTAGCTGCGTCTACACGGCCATTAACTCGCAGTAGTAAATTTTCATCCAAGTATGGAACCAACGCATATAATTCACTACTTTTCGGCAAATTTTCTTCAGATTTTATAATTTCAATTTCGGCATTAAATTTTTCTTTCTGGGCTTGGCGACAGAGATAAATTTCCGCAGTTTTTAGTTCAGCAGCAGTCAAACTATTTCTTTCATCTTGGCTTACTTTCCTTTGGCATCGACTTATGAAACGTAACATCCAGGCAACCGTTCGTTTTAGCTTCAAATAAGAAGAAAATCTACTAAAATCAATAATAGGAGGAATATTAATTAATAGAGCAAATTTTGGACGTAGCTCCTCAGTATCAAGGCTAGCAGGGCTTATATTCGCAGCTTTGGGCCATTCATCTTCACCACCATAAAGAAAATTAGGGCCACAGAACCAGCTGGATTCATTCGAAAAGTCGACCTGAGACTTCATCCTAGTTGTTTCATCAGCAACATTAATATTGGTGGGCAGCCATCTCCAATCTGCGGGGCTAGTGGAATCTAGAATTTCTGTGATTCGATGGGCAACAAAAGGCTTGTATCTACGACTTTCTGAGCCTATCCAACTAATCACAGTAGAGGAATCGCTCCAACAAATAAACGGAGAAACCTTCATGGAATGCTCCTTCAAAATCGTATCCAATAATCGAGTACCCAAAACAGCAGCCTGAAGTTCGAGCCTTGGAATACTCATCGTTTTTAGAGGGGCACATCTCGTTTTTGCAGCTACGAAGGATACTTCAACTTTTCCATCAGGATATATGGACCTCCAGTATGACGCGGCACCAAATGCATCCTCACTAGCGTCGACAAAAACATGTAGCTCCAGACGGATAGGAATGCCATTTCCAAAATAACAACGAGGCACTTTCACATTAACAACATTTTTTAGCTCTTGGCGCCAATTATTCCACATGTCATATAAGTCATTGGGCAAAGGGTCATCCCATCGGACATCGTACCTCCATACCTCACGCATCAACAGTTTAGCCGTAATCATAAAGTTGCTCAATAGGCCAAGTGGATCGAAAACAGACATTACCACACTAAGCAACTCTCGTTTTGTAGGAGCCTTCAAACCATTTATGACATCAGCATTCACGTTGTGGAACCTCAACTCAAACCTGAAAGTATCATCTTTAGGTTGCCAGTACATACCTAGGACTTTTTCTGACTGCAGCTTGTTGATATCGCTGGAAAAGTTCACCGGCTTCTCCATAGCACCTTTAAGAGCCACAATTACCTCAGACGAATTGGATGAAAAATTTCTTAGCTCGAATCCAGCTGACTTATGGATGTCACGAACTTGTTGGGCAACTTCAATAGCTCTTTCAGGTGTTGGAAAACTGTCGACGAAATCATCCACATAATGATGATCCATGATAGACTTCACCGCACGAGGGTATTTTTCCCGATAGCTTAGGGCGTTGGTTTCTTTGACATAATGGGCTACGCAGGCCGAACAAGCAGCGCCAAATGTCATCACAACCATTTCATAAGTATCTGGAGGCTTGCTGTCATCATCGCGCCAAAGGAAGCGTTGGGAACATCTGTCTTCAGGAGCCACAAGGACCTGGTGAAACATCTCTTTAATGTCGCCGCAAACTGCAACAGCTCCAACTCGAAAGTTGAATAAAATAGACGGCAGAGGCTTATATTGCTGAGGACCCTTTAAGAGCATGGAATTCAACGAAACGCCTTCAACAGTTGCAGCAGCATCAAAAACTAGCCGAAGCTTTCCAGGCTTGTTGGGGTTGACCACTCCAAAGTGAGGAAGATACCAAGTTCTAGGGCACACACCAGAAGCTTCATTAGGCAACAATTTCCTTACATACCCTTTTGACACGTAATCGTTCATGATGGACTTGTAGGCCTCACCAAATTCCGGAATTCTCTTCATTTTCCTCTCAATACCATTGAGTCTATTTAGAGCCATGGAATAACTGTCTGGTAGGACTACATCATCAGAGCGCCACAAGAGCCGTGTTTGAAATCTTCCTTCAACTTTCACAGTGGTATTCATCATTATTTGACGAGCTCGAGCAATCTCCTTCGATTCTATGACCGGTAAGACCTTGACTCCAAAATTTTCGATTTCAAAATAATTTGCCACCAAGTCGTAAAGTGTCTGCTCAGGCTGAACTGTCAACAAACATAAATTAGAGTTTGATGGCTTACCCCTCATCGGACCAAAAACGACCCAACCCAATGGTGTGTTGGCAGCATAGGGACCACTTTCTTCCAAAGGCACAATTTCATCAGGAAGACCAAGATGGCAGTGATCTAATCCTATCAGGACTTTAGGGGCCACACCATTGTATAATTTAATTGGTAAACCAGGATGAGCGCTTAAATCCATATTGAAACTCTGAGCCGGCAATTTCAAATTCGAGACACCATAAACATTTTTTAAAGCATATTTTCTTTGCTTACCAATCCCACTTACTTGCAGATCAACCACAGATGCCATTTCTTCAGATTCCTTTCCAGCGTACCAGTGCAAGTCAATTTACTTTGATGCCCCCGGAGGCCCAGTTGCCTCACCAAGGAGCTGTCCACCATAGTAACCGAAGAACCTTCATCCAACAACGCGTAAGTTTCAACCTTGTTACTAGGACCATAAAGTACAATAGGCACAACTCGGAACAGGAGTACGCTCTTATCTGCAGGACGGGATACACAGCTCAAGACAGACTCACTTCCATTTGATGAACCACTTGGGGCTTCTGACTCACTTGGCCCAGAATATTTTTCGCGATTATTATTAATTTTTACATCATGTAGTAATTTGTTATGTTTTCGCAGGCAACCATCGATGGGACACTCTTTTCGTTTACGGCAACTCCTACTAGGATGACCCGACCCAAGACACGAAAAACATAACCTCAATTTCTTCACATTAGACCATCTGTCAGGCACACTCAATGAACTAAATTTTTTACACTCAAATAATTTATGATTACCCTGGCACATAGGGCATTCTCGTTTATGTTGACCATCAACGGCGTGGAGGACAACTTTTCTTTTAGGTTCACTATAATTTCGATTACTACTCACCCTTTGAATAGTTTGCACCAAATCAGCAATATCTTTGAGCCACCTGTTAAAATCCAAAACCGTTGGATATGGCTTAATTGTTGAGGAATAGCGGGCCCACTCCATTCGTTTGCTCAAGGGAAGCTTACCAACCAATTCATCCATTAATGTAGGATTCGCTAAATGCTGTTGTCCATTGGCAGATTCCAAAAAGGCGGCAAGATTCTGCACCTTAACAGCAAATGGCACAAGTCGATCAATAGCACTCTCACTAATGGGCTGAATTTCTTTCACTTGTTGGAGCTGACATCGGATAAGTATTTCTGGACGACCATATCGAAAAAGCAACTGCTCCATCACCACATTGACGTTATCCGGATGTATGAGCAACGATTTAACACTCTCCCTTGCATCACCCTTTAATGCCTTTTGGAGCCGAACACAATTTTCAAAATTATTGTAATTATAAACAGCAGTCGAATTACTAAAGGCTGTTGAAAAAATGGGCCAATCCTCAGGTGTACCACTAAATTCCGGCAGGTCATATATTTTTCTGTGCACTGCCATCGAACCGCCATTTTGAGACACAAAATTATTTGGCGGTAACATCTGTGTTAAAAGCGATTGGTTTGCACAAAAACCGGTACTATTTGCATTGCAGCTAAAACACGAAAATGGCGTACGGCGATCAGTGCAGTCAACGTTGGCTGAGACAGAATTTTCGACGTTAGCTTCACTAGTACCCGTCACAGCTGGCGCCATATTGGATGGTTGGGGCACGGCTGAGGATGGCGTTGAATTGGCATTAAGGGCAATGGACAAAACTTTCTGAGCAGTCAGCAACTGGACTTGGAGTGTATTAATTTGGCTTTGCAAGTCTTCCAAATTGATACCGAAATTGGGATGGGGCATTGGAAGCTGTTGGCTAGGTTGAACCGTGGCTGAGGGCATGTTGGACGCGGCAGTGGAAGTGGTGGCTACGCTACCCAAGATTCCATCGCAGGTGGAACTCGTAGACGTTGCGACAGAGGCAGGGGCAGATAATATTGTATCACTTATTTGAGATGTACTTACGATTGTCTTGGTTACTCCTGAGGTAGATGGAACTACTGGTATAGGCATTGCTGTTCCGGCGGCAGAGGAACTGGTAGACAGCAAAGGAGCTCCAGCGGCAGTGGGAGCCAATTGCTGTGACGGCAGATATGTTCCGACAGATGGAGAACCACTATTATTTTGGCTTGATGTTGTCTGCAATCGAGCGCTTTTTCTCACTGGCGATCGTTGCATTATGAACCACAAATATTCTTTAAACAATTGTTGTCCCGGCAGACGAGGAACAACTTTAAAAATTTTCAAATATATTTTTATTTAACGGCAGGCAATGTCCAATAAAAATTATTTATTCCGGCTGACAAGGAACCACTTCAGCAAAAATTTATTTTCTCTTAAACAGAGAACCAATTGTTCCGGCAGGCAAGGAACCAAAATAAAATGTTCCGGCAATTAAGGAACCACAAAACAAATAATATGTTCTCCAATAAATGTTCCGGCAGTCAAGGAACCAAACAGAAATAAATTTATTCCTCACAAAAATATTCCGGCAGTCAAGGAACCACAAAAAAATAAATTTATTCTTCAAAAAATGTTCCGGCAGTCAAGGAACTACAAACAAATAAATTTATTCTTCAAAAAATGTTCCGGCAGTCAAGGAACTACAAACGAATTTATTTTTAATTGTTCCGGCAGGCAAGGAACCAAATCTTTCGCCAAAGTATTGCGAATTTAATTTTTATTAATTGTTCCGGCGGGCATGGAACCACATTTTTCGCCAAATAAAATGCGAAATAAAATTTTTATTATCAATTGTTCCGGCGGGCATGGAACCACATTTTTCGCCAAATAAGTTGCGAAATAAAATTTGTCGCTGGCGGCGACGGTCGTTCGAAAAAGGGGCGATTTTAACAACCAAATAAAAAGAGCCAAGTTTCTAATTAATTGGTTTAGGTGTTTATTTCTATTTAAAAAATATTACAATTAACAAATGGAAATATACATATAAGAACAAATGTACTTACCGCAGTGCTTTCCTTTAACGAACTAATTTTACTTGTTAAATAATTTAAAGTTGAGCCAAAAATTCTTTATGTATTAAATACATCAAAAAATAACGGGCCAACTTAACGAAACAAAAGCACTGCAGAATAATATTGTTACATATAAAACTAACTGATCATTTACAATCATACATATGTATAAACAAATAGGAAAAACGGGAATAAAAATACATAATATGAATATACATAAATGATCAAGAGACAAAATAACAAGACATTTAGGCAACTCACAGACTGACAAATCAAAATAAATAAATTCAAACAAAATAATAAATGTTTCCAGTTTTATGAGCCATTTGGCGACACTACAAGTGGCCAGTGTCAAAACTTAAGCTCAGATACTCTTCGGCTATGTCCATGTCAAATTTTACATCAATCTGAGTAGCCCTTTACAAATAGCTAAATAAAAAATAATTTCCAAAATTTTTTGATTCTGTCCCACTGTGCCGTATTATAAAAGTGGTCAGGACTAACTTGGTTTAATGGACGTTAGTAAGGGGAGGTGAGTAACCAGTGATATGGTTTTTTCTGTAAATATTTTATTTGTGGCTTAAAAAAACACAGATGGGTGGGTTTCGAGCCTCAACCTTTAACAGCAGGCTACTTTAGCAAGATTTAGGAAAATAGTGAATTATTATTTTGTTATTTTTTTTAATCTTCCTAACGCATACAGGGCATAAAATCGCACGTTATTTTTTTTTTTGTATTGCACGTAAGAGTCCTATGGGACAAAATCCCCCTCAATATCTCCCGATCAGGCTAGCCAGCCAGTCAGTACGTGCTTAAGGTTCCATGGTTCGACTATAGAAATTCAATTGGAATTGTCCAAACAATATATCGCTTTAATCGATCGCAATACATAAATCCTTTTTCCCACTAATTTTTGAATTATGAAAGCTTTTAAATGACGAAAAGTTTGAGAAACTCTTGATTCAATTACTTACGTTTAAAGTTGTTATTGTTGTTGTTATTAATGTTATTATATTTGTTGCTTTTCTTACAATTGTATCTATAGTTATTGTTGTACTTAACAATTTTTGTTGTAGTAATAAATGTATGATTTTATTGAATTGTTTAACATAAAATTATTGAGGCGCATCATACTACATCCATACCATCTCATCCCTTACCATCCTTCCAAGCACTAACATTTACCAAGCGTCCGTCTTAAAAACAACACAATGTTCCAATAATATTACATGTTTTTTCTTGTGTTGTTGCTATAGTCGATGAGGTGCTGTTTTCGGTTTTGTAAAATTCATTTAGCTTTGATTTTGTAAAAGTCTATTTTGTGTCCGTCTGTTTGTCTGTCTATTTGCTTTAAGTTATTGTTGTTGTTTTATCGGTGCTTAAACCTAATGACAATTGTCGTACATACTTGTGCTGTTGTATTTTGTTCATACTGTGTTGTTAAAATGCTGTCATTGTTGTTGTTAGTGTTGCTGCTGTTTAATATATGTAGGATTTCTTGCAATGTTATGTTGTTGCTGTTGCAAGCATGTATGTTGTAGTTGTTATTGTTGTGTTTTAATGAGAATTGTCGCATAAAAAGTACAAATATCGGACTAATTGGATTTATCTCGTGACTTTTCTTTAAAATTGCAAAAAAAAAAGAATCTCTAAAGAGAAATATTATAAAGCATAGCGCCACTTATATCCATCCACATCCATCCATCCATCCATCCGTGTCAGTATGATCCCGTAATTATGTTTAAATGTTAAGATGTATGAAATATTTTTGTTTGTAGCCTGCAATGTAACAAGGTTTTCTTTTTGTTAATTTTCCTCTTTAAACATCTTATTGTCAAGTTGTCATTTAACTTATGATTACAAATTCACAAGTATTTTGCTACCAGGGTTTGCGTTTTATCTTTTTAAGTTTGGACTATTTATCTATACATTTAGTAAAACTGTAACAGGATCATTTCTGTACATGAAATAATTTTTGAAAATTTTTTTGCTTGTGTAGATGGTAATCGAATTTCATTTCGAACTTTTAGAATTTGCATTTGCTGTCTGTGGTCGCGTCACTTACAAACTACAGGATGAATTTTAATAAAATTTCGTGAGGAGGTACCTTAGTATCTTGGTGCAAATATAGGATACCTTTTTCCCCAAAAATATCTTATTTCCAAGAGAAAAAGTAGTGAAAATATCCAATTTCACCAAATCAATGGCACTGCAAACTTTTCAACTACTTTTATTTTTGTCATCAGAAATTTTTAAACACTGTACAAAACTCTACCATAATTCTAGCATTTTATATAAGTTTTAGAATTTTTTATAAAGTCTATGTTCCTGAGTAATTACCCAGGAATGGGTACCTGTATATAAAATAGTATTTACTTTATATAGAGGTACCCATACACCATAACTGAAGCACTATAAAAGTAAGAATCTTAAAATGTGTTCCGGATTACGTTCAAAGCTAAATCAAACAAAATATTATTAGGACGCACACGACGTGGCGGGCACTGCTATTAAATAAATATTTCTTTTGTCCCTAAAACGCTTTCTTAACTTACTCAAATGATCCATTATACTGAATATTAAGAAAATAAGTATTTTGTAAGAACTACTATTTTAAAAGAAAAAATCTTTACAAAAATATTTAAATCTCTTTATAACAAGAAACTCTATAAATGCCTTAAAAAATAACTCTTCTTAAGAAGCACCAGTTTAAAAAATTAACAAACAAACTTTCTTGGATCACAAGTTTAAAAAATCACTATTTTCAAAGATTTTTCTTTTGATTTAAAACAGCGGTTTCTTTTTAAATTCATAAATAGCAAAAATATACTTTTTTTCCAAGACTCCTCCTTTTATTGTGCTGCAGATATGGTTCATATATTTACTTTTTATAAAGGTATCCGGCTCTAAGTAATTACTCAGGATGTTGCAACAAAGATTTTATATAAAATTCTATTATTGTAGAGTTCTGTAAATAGTGTCTAAATATTTTCGTTTACAAAAATAAAAGGTGCTGCCAAGTTTTCAGCATTATTGAAGAAATATTTTATATCTGAATCGAGAAACAAAGGTACCTCTTACAAACAATTACATAACTCATCCAGACGACAGACAGATGTTTTGTACTCCGTATCGATTAATATTTGCACCAGCAGCAAAATTTTCAAAAAAAAATATTCATGTACAGAGACGGTCCTGGTACATTATTAAAATCTTCCGATGACAATTTTTTTGTGATTTGAAAAACTGTTAATAGTTTTTTGCAGTATTTGACGATTTAACTGTCTGTAAAATATGAATTAACGTAATTAAAAGCATATTATCAAAAGCATACCTTTAGCGTTTATTACAATTTAAACATGTTTTTTGTTAAGAACGCCATTTAACCTTCTTTAAAAATTACAGGAGTCTATCCTATAAGGTCTTGGAAGAAGGGCGAACACACATCGAAGCCTTAGTAATAGAGCTGTAATTTCACCCTTGCAGTGTAGAATACCAAAAAGTAATTTTCAAAAGTGTCTTTAAAAAAGTATCCGTTTCTATTGCGTATGTCATTCCGTGTTTAATTTCTGCAATATTCATTTCCGACCTCATAAAGTATATTTCTGGGTCCTTATACATAGAGAAGTTGATTAAGCGATGCCCAACTATCAGTCTGTGTTCAACTTTGACAAGTCACCAGAAGAAAAACAGAAAATTTAAGCCCACTAATCTGCTAGGTATAGTTTCGAAAATTTCGCTAATGCAACATCACACCATTCCATTCGAGGATGTGGGCTAACAGCCACTCCCATCTATATTTTTTCACGCTGTTTTTATTTTTTCGATCGTAATGATTCTCTTTTGCTTTTTTTGTTAAATAAATACTAGTCCGCGACCAGTAGATCGCATGGAGTGCATACAGATCTCGGGGGTTCAATAACCCACTGCGAGGGGTGATTTTTGTTTGTTTTTAGGTTAAGGCCTTTATAGCCAGCAAGCGATAGACCCACAGGGTGTCCACTAAGAACCAATAGGCACAATGGGGGGAGTCGATATGATGAAATTTTTTTAAAGGATTTTTTTGCTTTAGTCTGACTATTTAACCGCAGGAAATTTCTGAAAAAATTTTGTAATTTTTTATAAAAAATTTGTACAAAAATTTTTCTATTTTACAAAAAATTTTCTAAAAAGTAAAAATTTTCAAATAAAATTTTACAATAAATTAAAAAAAAATTAAAAAATTTACGAAAAATTTTCAAAAAATCATTTAGAAAAAGTTTAAAAAAAATTCAAACAAATTTTGCAAATAATTTAAATAAAAATTAAAAAAAAAACATATTTAAAAAAAGTTTCCAAAATATTAAAAAAAATTTAGAAAATTTTTACAAAAATTTAAAAAAAATCTATAAAATCTTTACAAAAAATTTTCGAAAATTTTCTAAAAACTTTACAAAAAATTTTCGAAAATTTTCTATAAATTTTTAGGTGAAAAGAATTGAAAAACAGTTATTTTTTTAATGCGTTTGCTCTTAAAAAGATGACTTTGTCAAATGACAGATAACTAGGATGGCAAGATATGGCGATTTCTACCAAAACGTGGTGATTTCAAAACTTAAATAAAATCAGCGTGGTATAGAAGATTCCGCACGGCCGAATATAGCACTCTTACGTGTTTTATATACATACAAATTTCTCTCCACATTCTTACAATAATCTCATGCCATATATTTTCTTAAATAGACGGCCTTACAGTTAAAGAGTGTACCTACAGCCGGAATACGGAATTTTGTTTTTGAAAAAAAAAACACTCATAGAGTGCATCATTAAGTATCAAAGTATCTTTCAGGAAAGTTTTTTGTTTAAATAATCTTCTTTAAAAACTCATATGAGGTAAATGTACTTGTTGTACAATTCAATTAAATAACTTAGTCTTACATGGCTTCTCTTAATTCCAATAACACTATGTTTCCGTCCTATGACCTTTGCATAATCACCGCTGAAAATCTGATGAAAGTAATGGACATTCATTCAGGCTTCTTCGAAAATTCAGAAACTCCAAAAATGATTTAAAGTTTAGTTTATCTTGTCATCCAGCTCGTAAACAAATTCCAATGTTATTCCCACAAATAAAATGAAATCTTTGGTCAAGATACATACATTTTATTATTCACACATATAACAGCAACAACAAGATCAACAAAACTAAGTTGTAATGTGTCACCGGTTGCCACCGAAACTCATAAAATTCTGTAACAGTTGAAAAAAACAAGCAGTTAAAAACGAATGCGGGCTAATAAATGCTGAGTGGCAGCATGTAGCAGAATATTAAATGCAGTCATAAAATTCAAGTCTGCATAAAGGGAAGCATGCAGTATGAAATGCAGGCAGCATCTTTATTATGATCAGGTTGATCGCAATATTTTGTTGTTCATCGTGGCCATCTCAAATTACTTTTACCACATAATAAAGCCAACGACAATAAGAAAAACACACATTATTATATTTATTTGAAAACCAGAAAATATAAGAGAAATAAAAAAAAGAAAACCAAATAAAAAAATAAACAAATAATCAGTGTGTAAAATAACTCATAAAAATAAATGAAAACTTCTGAAAATTTTGATACTAAAATATACTAAAAACAAATCAAAATAAATTATAACTAAATCAGTTAACAATGAGTTTTTAAAGTTCATAAGAATTATCACCGATTTTAGGGAACAGTGTATGTGTGTGTATGTGTGCTTGAGTGCGTACGTTTCAGCTCACATTGAAGTGACATAAATTTAAACTCTGTTGGATTTTTATTATACTTTTTTTTTGGTTTTTTTTTTTTTTTGTTAAAGTTTTCTTAAATTGTGACTAAATTTACGATCATGCTGGGTTTGTTTATTGTTTTTATTGTTGTAGATGTTGTTGCTGTGGTTTTCTTTGCCAGTTAGTGGCAGCTCGAAGCGGAAAAATGTCATGCAGTCCATCATCATTTAAAATTATAGCCTTCATCACTTTTTTGATTTGTTTGATTTGGTTTTATTTTAAAATACTTTTGAAAAAAAAATGAGAAAAGACAAACTTTTAAGTGTTGAGTTGAGAGTGAAAATGTTAGTAAGCGTTGTTTGCAGAGTTTGTTAAGTTTGTACCAACTTTTTTGGTACATTTTGACCTGAAGAGTACAATGGTAGTACATTGACTTACATATTTGGTACAGTTTGGAAAAATAAACCCTTGTTCGTGTCTAAACGCTGACCAAGTAAAAAATTCTGTGTTTGTACACTCGAACTATGTTTGAGTTGCACTCAAAGCATAAAACTACTTGAAGTCGCCCAAATTCATTGCTATTGTTTCCAACATTTACTCATACTTATTCAAACTTGCTTAGGGAAACTCTGTAAGCTATCGCATTTACCTCGCTTATTAAAGAAAAGCGTTGCATGTAACTTAAAGTTTGAAAAGTAAAGAACGCGCAAAAAGTATAAAATGCATACGAAGCGTGTACGCTTAGAACACGTGGTATGGACTTTCAGTTTTATCGTCCACTCATCGTTACTTGTGTGCAATTAACAGACATGAATTCAATGGAATATTATAATGAGCGTCTTATGAACTTCAATTTTTGTGCTCATACAGTGCTTTAATATATACTCCCTTTTAAATGTTTAATTTAAATTCGATGCCTGTCTGTTTTATCTTTTTTTTTTGGGTCAGAATTATTTTATCATCATTACCAAAAATGGTCTAGTGCCTTTAAATTTTGCTTCTAGGTATAAGAAATATAAGTACTTTACACCAAATTTTAAGACCCTTACTTCTATGGTGCCTCATACATTATGTTTATGTATTTACTTTATATAGAGCTACCCATCCCTGGGTAATTATTTAGCATTAAAGGCTTTTTATAAAATTCTAAAATTATTGTAGAGTTCTGTAAATGGTGTTTAAAATATCCCGCTTTTAAAAGTAAAAGGTGATTTCATGGTGCTTTCAGTACCTTTAAATCGGTAAAATGGCGTACTTTTTTTCTATTTTTGTCTTTTTCTATTCTTGTCGAGAAACAGATGAATTTAAGAAAAAATCATGCAATTACCGTTAAAAAATAAAAAAATCGACTTTCAGCTTTAAATAATCGTACAACTGAAAAGATATTTCATGAACTATTTTTTATACTTCAGTCATTATCTCATTTACTTCACAATCGCTTTGTTTTATTTTTGAAATGATATTATTTATATATTTATTTCCAAAAAATTAATTAAAAGTTGTTTGTTCCTTAAAATTATTAAATTTTATCCTGTCACTTTTAAATAAATCTAGATTTACAAAATTGTTAATCACTGTCTCAATAGTGCATGAGCTTCAAGAATATGATTAATTCTATTTATATCTTTTGGAGTTATAAATTCTGTCAACACTGTAAGCCATCGAGAAACAGGATTTCTTAAAAAATCTATAAATAAATCTAAAAAGCGCATGACAATTCCTTTTATATTTACGCTCTTTCTGACTTTAAATTCCACAATTTTTGAATATCGTTAAATTAATTACATCTGTTTAACAGGTAACATTATTTCCTGCTAATATTTTTAGTGAAGAAGAATATTTGAGACGTATGCAATGGAACACGATTCCGAAGGGTGAGAACCTAACAGGCAACTGAACATATATTCTCTGTCATAAGTGCGGCTTAGTAGCTCCAAAATCAATCATGTTTTGTTTATATATTTTTAAGCAATTTTAAATTTATATAAAATATTAGACTGGCCTACTTTCCACAACCCAAAATACTTTTTTATTTTGAAAACAGTCCAATTTATGGCAATTTATAAAATCGTCACTTTTTAAGGAAAAATCGTCAAATCGGAATGTTGCAATTTTTTAGTAAAAAGTCGTCAAATCTGGCAGTCCTGCTTGGAAATAAGATATTTTTGCGGAAAAAAAGTTTGCTATATTTGAACCGAGATACTAAGGTAAGGATGCGTGACGTGATGCAAACACAGACAGACGGACAGACAAACAGTCAGAAAAAATTACAAAATAGAATTATATAGGACTAGCTGCGCCCGCCACTTCGTCAGCGTCCTTCCAATATTTTGATCGGGTTTGCTTTGAAAGCAATTCACACCAAAGACCCTTATGTTTTTAGTTCCCCCTTAAACTATGCTCCATATTAGTTTATGTATTTTTTATGTGTAAAAAATAAGATTTGCATATCTGGTTAAGGCCAGGATTCACTATCCTACACAATCGTACGATTTAATCACAAAAAAATCTGACAGAATTCTGTTCTACTTAAAAAATCGTTTCAAAATGGCGTTGTAGATGCCACACTATCATCCAAACAAGATTTTGCAACTCCGATCGCATGGAAAAATACTATTTCATGATTTTTTTTAAAAGATTATCGTACAGACTGTCAAAAAATCTCTCACACACATACAGTTTTAATCCACACTATCATACTTTTTGAGCAGACATGCAATTTTTGGCAAATCGCACGACTGAGTATGATAGTGAATCAGTGAATGGATTTTGATAGTGAATCAAAATCCATTCAGCAGTTTTTACGTGATGCGGAAAAGAAAAGCAGACAGACAGACGGAAATGAGTTACTATTTTATTATATGTAAGATAAGATAAGATATAGATGTGTCATGTAGTGTTTTTCAGCATTGGACATTTTTCATTTTGTGACTGGAGAGGCATATGAAGGGCAGTTTAGTTACTCACACAAGTTATTACTATAGAATATTTCAAGCATTTCATGAACCATTTTAACTGCATGACTGTGAATATTGTGTGCTACAAAACCATGATAGCCCACTTAGGCAATTAGCTAATGTTAGCATCAGTGATCTTTTGTTTTAGCAAGGCGTTGTCACAAGCAATACAGTGATCAAACAATTCAATGCAAGTGAACTTTTCCGGTCGAGTAGTTTTCCGATTGTGCTGAATGACAGATGATAGTCTGAGTGCCAGCGATATGGATTATCGTGTAGTGCTTAGAACTGCGTTTTAGTTTACATATTTTTTTATGCTGTGGTCATTGTATTAAACTGAATTTTAAAATAATTTTTTAGGAGTTTAGAAGTTCATTCCCATAAAAACATTGTTATTTTGTAATCATCTGAACAGAGTAATAATTTTTATTTTTATAAAAACAACAAACGCCTTCAATGATAATCATCAAAAAAGTTAGATGTCGAGTATTCTTTATTTGACTTTTTTTTATTTTTCTTTGGTCACATTCTTCGTCTCTGCTAATGATTTTTATTGCTTCATTTGTATTGTAGTGCTCATATCTATGTGTTGATTTAATTGTTACTGGGGTTGTTTTGTCTACTGCCACAACTAATTCAACTAAAATAAGTAACAAATTATGAACTAAATCATTAAACGCCCAAAAAAATGTTTTTAAAAAATTAATCTGATAACATGAATCGAAACAATAAAATGAGAAACGGAATTCTGTTATTTTAAAATTGATAAACTGCAAGGCCAGTGTTATGTTTGTTCCTTTTTTAAAGTGTTGTCTGTCGTTTAGGGAAACAGATTTGTTGTTAGTTTAACTAACTAAGAGTAACAAACATTTCGAATAATGTCGTTTTGTTATTTTATCACCTACTGTCATTTTTATTGTTATTTTTTGTAGTTTTGTTCCTCCCCTTTCTTAACTAACTAACCACTACCACTTGTTGAATTTATCATTTGTGTCTTGTAGGTTGTTTAGAATTTGTTGTTAGTAATTTTGTAGTTTATGGCTTCCTCTCTGCCTGATTTTATATTTGGATTTCAAGTGAAATATTTCGTTGCAATATGGGGTAAAGTCAAGACAATTCCTGAGAACTTATTGATTTTTTTTTTTTTTCTTAAGATTGATCGTGATATTACATCTACTTCCAGCAAATAAACTAAAACTAACAACGCGATCTTTTTTTAGGATTATCACGTCTGAAAAACAGTTGTGGATTTTCTAAATGTTTGTTTAAGATAAAAAGTGAGAGTGACAGTGTTTCATAACACTGTACCCCTTGTTTTCTTTGTGTTAAGATGATAAACCTCACTGTAACTTACAGTTTATTTTTATTTAAAATTTATTAAATTTATGATAAAAATCTATGTTTTGGTCTCAAAATTAAAACATATTTCATTCATAATTTTGGGATTTTAATTCGTTAGAAGGTAACAAATTTAAGGAGATTTCTCTGAAACTATTTCAGTAGCGAGAACAATAAAATCAGACATAAAAAAACTATTGTCTGTAATTTAATTTAAAGAACTTATACGAGTATATACTTAATAACAAGGTTTTGTACTGGATGAACTAAATGTTGTCTCTTAGCTTACACACTGTGTAATTTTTTAAGTTATGGCAAAATAACCATATACGGACACGACTACGTCATAAAAGACCAAAAAAAAGACCCCTGTCTCCCAGTTTTGCCCAAAGTCCTCCAGGTTTTTTTTATGGGCCCCCAAAGATGTTGGGCCTCGATGTCATTTTTGCAAAAAAATGATCATTTCCTCAAGCTCATATTTTGCAAACCGTTTGAAATTTTGATATACTCTCTGAGGCAAAGTTGTAGCTCTTGTCATAAAGAACAAAAATTGTGCTAGGAATGATTCTTAACACCGTTTAGGTAGCGCTTAGGTAGCTAAAAAATTTTCGGGAAATTTTTCACTTTTGCGGCTACCTAAGCGCTACCTAAACGGTGTTAAGAATCATTCCTAGGAAGTTCATATGTTCTAGAAAGTTGTTTATTGAGATCTTAGGTTCATTTTTGTAGTTGATTGTTTCCTTGAATGTTGAACGGTTTGCTACCTATGGACCTGAAAAGGGGAAAAAAGGTAAACAAAATTGAATTTTTTTAAATTTTTTGCGATTTTGACCTTGAAGATGAAGTTTTTTTTTGATTTTATATGTTAACAATTTTTGTTCTTTATGACAAGAGCTACAACTTTGCCTCAGAGAGTATATCAAAATTTCAAACGATTTGCAAAATATGAGCTTGCGGAAATGATCATTTTTTTTGCAAAAATGACATCGAGGCCCCACATCTTTGAGGGCCCATAAAAAAAAAACCTGGAGGACTTTGGGCAAAACTGGGAGACAGGGGTCTTTTTTTTGGTCTTTTATCACGTAGTGGTGTCCGTATATGGTTATTTTTTTCCGTGTTGCACTATGTTATTTGTAGTGTTGAATTAAAATCTGCACTAGGTTTCAATTTAGTGATTACAATTAAGGAAGTTGCACAACGCGATGACAGTTTATCCTAATGGGTTAAGTAAAAAAAAAAATAACTAAAAATACTACCTAAAATTATCGTACCTACAATGTTTTTGATTCTGGTTTTAATAGGTTCAGAGATAGTGCGAAAGTTGTTTAGAAAAACAAAAATTATGCAAATTGTTCAAATTTTAGTTTTTTTTCAAAATTTACACAATATGGAAAAAAATATGTTCTAAACAAGACGTCAAACTTTTGCTTTTATTTAAAACTAGCAGTGCTCGACACGTGGCACAGTGCTTTGTTCCCATAAACTATGGGACAGTTATATTTAGCCTAATTAAGAAAAATGAATAAGTTTTTGAAAAAAATCGGAACAATGACACGCCTACCGCTCCCCCCCCCCCCTTAAAAAAGCAAAAAAAATGTGAAATTATAATAAAGGTCTCTTGATCCTGTCAAATGTCCTTTATAGAAAACATACAATAAATCTTACAAAAATTATGAAAATTTCATGAAACTTTTGAATTTCTATTAGTACAGAAGTGTTTTTAAATACGGTTACGAATTCTCACGGTGAGAAAAAGTTTATTTAAAAAAAGTCCTTTCAACGATCATCGCCACTACTTGAAACTCTCATCTCTTCATCATTAACTTTGTATATACACACATATTTACAAATAGCTTCAAAATCTATATTATTTTCAATCTTAATATTCCCTCTTAAAAACATAAATGGATCTGTGGATATTAACAAATGAGTCAACAAATCCTTATGCGTGTCTATTCGAAGTGTTTTTCGAGTATGCGACAACCGTTCTTTTCTCACATTTTTGTGAGAAGTGTTAGACTTGTTCTGACCACCAGCCTAAAATGGTTTTTTTTATTTAATTATTATTTAAATTTAAGAAAGGTCTTCTAAATCGTATACACCTATTGGCAAATTAAAATATTACATCAATTTTAAATTTTTATGTTCGTTAGCTTTCTAGACGACAGACACTCACTTGTACTCACCTCAGAGTACAGTATTTTGCCCACATTCATAAAAATTAAAGTTTACTTAAAGTTTACTTTATGTCAAATTTTTTATAAAAATTACTTCAAGTAAACTTTATTTTTTTATGGAAAAGGGCATTCATATTTAATATTGACCCCAAAAAAATTTTTAAATGATTCTCTTTTATTTTAGTATTTATATACAGAAAATTATTCGGGTATGTTTTGTAATCCGAAACCGAATGAAATTAAATCCGAATGAAATTTTAAATTGTCATAACTTTTAAGTCTTACCACATTTCGATATTATTTTTTATACATTTGATTAAAGACCATTCACATAATTTCCTTGATAGCTAATGTTTTAAAATAATAGGCGCAACTAAGCTATATTTTTCTTTAAAAATTTATTCGATTTTAATTTCACTCGGTTTCGGATTACAGAACATACCCGATTATTATATTTGAATATTTATGGAAAAATGGAAAATTATGCTTTTTTATTGATTTTTTGTCCAAGTTCCGGTTCGAATTTTATATATTTTTTTATTGCCCATCAATAGAAAAACCAGAAAAAAACAGAAGACCATATTTTTCCTTGTTTGTAATGTCAGTAAAAGTTTAGCAGTTTTTAAGCTTCAATTAAAATAAATCCGATCTTTATAACAATTAAAAAATATTATAAACAAACTTTATATATTAAAATTTATATATAATTTATAGGAAGTATACTAAGCTATTACACAAAGTCAATTTTTAGTTCTAGTTGTAAAAAAAAAAAATTTAGGGAATATTTTTGTGAAACAACAAAAAAAGTACTTAATTTGTGACTTCAGCGCCCCCCTGCAGCAAAAAAGTTGACATTTTCAGCATTTTACCGATTGGAAGATTTTATGGAAAACAGCAAAATCCAACTTATATTTTTTACGTTTGTAGTTTTTTTCAATAAAAACCTTAAAAAAGTAGAGAAATTCGAGGCAAAAGAAAAAAATGGACTTCAATCAAACATGTTTAATTTTTTTAAATATTTCCTCGAAATTTTCACAACGTTTTTGCTGTTAGAAAACACAACAAATTAGCAAAAACAGGAAAAAACAGTATACCATATTTTTCTTTTTTGTTTAATCTTCAATCAAACTTAAAAGTTATTTCAATTTTAATTTGAATAATATGAATTTTTTCGTGCAATAAGAACTCACTTTAACAAAATATTTGTAAAAACTTCTAATAACTTATTATTGCTAATAATGTTAGCTACCAGAAAACCCAAATTTTGATCTCCTGCTTCCAAAACTTAAATGTGTGCAGCTGCTTTTAAGAAAGCGTCAAAACTAAGAATTAATTTTGATAAAGCACAAAAATAGCTGATAGAAGCTAAAACTTAAAAATCCTTTCACATGAGTTCGAATTGTGGTGTTAGCTATCAAACAGTATAACTTTCGTTACAATACAAGATATAGTTATTTTCTTGTATTTTTGTCTATGATACAAAGCACTGTGCGTCGTAGGCGTCTTGACAATATTTTGATTCATTTTGTTTTGTAAGATATCCCTGGGTAATGACTCAGGAACTTTAGCTTTAAATAAAATTCTAAAATTATGGTTCTGTAAATAGTGCTCTAAAATTCCCGCTGACTAAAATAAAAGGTGCTGCCAAGTGTGTATCATCATTTAATCGATAAAATTGCAAACTTTCACTACTTTTTTTTTCTTCAGAGCCCTTACAATATTTTGTTCGATTTTACTTTGAAAGTCATCCACACCAAATTTTAACTCTTTTTTTTAGTGCTTCTGATATGGTTTAATAATTTATTTTTTATAAAGATACTCATCCCTGAGTAGTTATTCAGGATCATGGGCTTTATATAAAATTCTAAAATTTATATAAAATTCTACAATTATTGTGGAGTTTTGTAAAAGTTCAGTAAACAGTGTTTAAAATTTCCTGCCATTGGAAGCGAGATGCTAAAGCAGGTAACAAGTTTTTAACAAATAAATCAATCAAATCCTCTCCCGCGTAATGCTTCATTTTAAACAATTCAAAACAGGCAGAATGCGATTATTCTTAAAATATTGCGTTAATGCTGGGCCACCGTTTACACAGAACTGCCAACCAGTAATAATTGTCTTTGCATTCTAGTTTAATTTCATGGCTCACAAGAATCGTGTTCTTCTTTATAAATAGATCGTAATTTATTTTTATAAACTCCTTTAATAACAGCACAAGGTTAACAATGTTTTGCAGCAATTTCGCAATTTAATCGCCACTAATAAGATTTATTAAAGTTCTAAAGAAACTAAAAAACAGTTTCAATATAATATTTTTGCTCTTAACATTTAACCAATGATATCGTTCCAAAAGCGGAAAGATCCATAAAAAAAAGTTGTAGGAAAAACGCATTATACAAACAAACAAACAAACAAACAAGAAACAATATAAGTACAACGACATAGTAAACATTATTCCCCCTGCAATTTAAAATGCAACTTAAAGTTGCAACTTGTGCATTTTTTAAATTGATTTGTGCAATTAATTGGAAAAACAAAATCACTTAACAGAAAAAGAAAAACACAATACGACCAACCAAAATTCCTGATTGAACTAAAACGATTTTAAAAATTTACTTATAATGTTTCAAAAGCTAAAATTCATACCACTCACATAACACACACACGAGTGCGGGTAAATACAATAAATACAATTTGTAGCAAGCAGCATAATGCAACAGTATCTGACGTTTTACTCAGTTGAGTGTTAAATTTGTAAAAACGAAAACAAAAACATCATATTGTTGCTGTTTTACAACATTTAGATCACACAAATTTTATCTTTAATTTACTTACTGCTACACTCTGGTTTTAAGTTTAGGGTCATTTGAACAAATGTTCATATCGCACATACAAACTGTTTTTTAATTCTTTGTTCGTTCGATTGTGTTTTCATTATGCACTCACTCACTTAAGTTCGAAGTAGCGGATTTGTTAATATTGCATATAAATAAACACAAACATACCTGTCAATTTTTACTACTTTCAATTACTCAATACTACTCAATACTTATCAATTGGAGACTCAATAGTACTCAATACTTCCGTTTAATGTCTTAGTCGTTAAATATTTAATTCATTTAATTTATTTCTAAAAATACTGTCGATTGATTACCCAAAAAAATAATTAAATAATCGATACTCGGTACCTCACTACTCAATACTTTGCCAGCACTAATACCTAATATTGTGAGTAGAATTTTTAAACGAATGAAAATTATTTTATTGTTCGTTGGAATAAGTATTTCTTATATAAATTAAAAATGTTTTAGAATTAAAAAAAAAATATTCCATAATTTTAGCCGATTAATCGGATAATTATAATTTACTGTCCACAGGTGAAAAGTTAAGTTTGTTATTTATTGTTGTACAATATTCATTTCCGATCCCATAAAGTATATACATTTGTATATATTCTGGATCCTTATACATAGAATAGTTGATTGACCGATGTCCGTCGGTGTTCGGGTTGAAATCATCTTTGCCAAGGTAGCAGAAAAGATACAAAAAATTTTAGCCCACCAATCTACATGGCATAGTTTCGAAAATTTCGCAATGCAATTCAACAACATCAGACCATTTCATTCGAGGCTGCGGGCAAAAAACCACAACCACTTATATTTTTTCACGTTATTTTTAATTATTTTTTGGCGGATGATTCTGTTTTGCTTTTTTGTGTTAAATAAATATTAGACCGTGACCAGTAGATCGCGTGGAATTCATACAGATCTCGGGGGCTCAATAATTCCTGCGAAATGCGATTTTTGTTTGTTTTTTTTAGGTTGCTTTCAAAGAAAGCAATACACACAGGGTGCCCTCTGGGAACTAGGAGTAGTCAATAGGCACATTGGGAGGGGTCCACCCCAAAAATCGTTAAAATTTAAAAAAAAAAATTTTAAACAAATTTTCTATAGAAATTTTAGACAAATTTTCGATAGAATTTTTAGAAAAAATTTTCGATAATATTTTTAGAAAACATTCTCGATAAAATTTTTAGAAAAAATCTCGATAAATTTTTAGAAAAAATTCTCAATAAATTTTTAGAAAAAATCCTCGATAAATATTTAGAAAAAATTATCGAATAAATTTTTAGAAAAAATTTTCGATTAAATTTTTAGAAAAAATTTTCTATCAAATATTAAGAAAAAAATTTTATAAATTTTAACAAACAAATTTTCGATAAAATTTTTACAAAATATTTCCGAAAAAAATTTCACAAAACATTTTTGGTAAAATTTTTGGAAAAAATTTTCAATAAAATATTACAAAAATTTTCAATAAAATTTTAACAAAAAGATTTTGATAAAATTAAATATTTTTAGAACAAAATTTCAATAAATTTTTACAAAACATTTTCGATAAAATTTTTAAAAAAAATTCTAAATAAATTTTTAGAAAAAATCCTCGATAAAATATTGAGAAAAAATTATCGAATAAATTTTTAGAAAAAATTTTCGATAAAATTTTTAAAAAAAATTTTCGATAAAATTTTAGAAAAAATTTTAGAAAAAATTTTCGATAAAACTTTTAGAAAAAATTTTCTATAAAATTTTTAGAAAAAATTTTCTATATAATATTAAGAAAAAAATTTTTTATAAACTTTAACAAAAAAATTTTCGATAAAATTTTTACAAAATATTTTCGAAAAAATTTTTACAAAAAAAAGATTTTTGGTAAAATTTTTGGAAAAAATTTTCATTAAAATTTTACAAAAATTTACAATAAAATTTTAACAAAAAGATTTTGATAAAATTAAAAAAAAATTCAATAACATTTTTACAACAAAATTTCAATAAATTTTTACAAAACATTTTCGATAAAATTTTAAAAAAAAATATATCTTTATTTTATATTTGTAATAATGAAGTTAAAAATCTTAAATATAAAAACCGAATGTATATTATTGTTAAATTGGGAAACATAACAGAGTAAGGAAATATTTAACATTACTATGGTGAAGGTTATATAAGATTCGGCATGGCCAAATAAAGCGCTCTCACTTCTCATCAATGTGTGTGGTCAGAAGCTCATGAGCAATTGGTCATACTCGAACACAAACTAGCTTACTGAACATACTCTTAGTGAGCAAACCTTTGTGCGTAATCACAATGAGCTGACCGAGTAAAACGAATTTTCTATACTAGTGGGCGCCGTGTTAACTCGTCTCAATTTCGAATTACTCAGTGGGTTTTGTTTAGTAGTTATGTAGGAGTTTTGGATAAGGCTTATTGCGTGTTACTTGCACTAGTGGTTTTTTGAATTTCCTAAGTAATGAAACCCCTAAAATGAAAGTAAGTAATGTTGTTAAAATTTTTCTGTTTGTTTGCACACTCGAACTGTGTTCGTGTTTAACTCAAAGTATAAAACTGCTTGAACTCGACCATGTTGATTGTTATTATGTTCAACATTTACTCATACTTATTTAAAATTGCGTATGGAAACTCTGCAACCTTATCGCATTTAGCGCGCTGGTCTTCACTGTTCATTATAGTCCACGCGACAGACATGAATTCAATAGAATATTATTATGAGCCTCTTATGAGCTTTGTTTTTAATGCTCATGCAGTGTTTTATTTTATATGCAGTTAAACATTTTAAATTTTCATGATATTAAAGAAATACATTTTTATAAGAGATTCATTATTTTACTTTGCATCCATTTTAGCATTATATCTTAAAAAAAAGTATCTACAAAAAAATAATTTATCTAAAAATAATACATAAAATTTCTGTTAAAAAATGATGAGTTTTGCGTTTTAATTTTCCAATTGAGTAATTTTCAAACTTATTGCATCCTTCCGATTAGAAATGCAACCAAGAAAAATATACAATCGTGTCCACTTTGCCATCTCTGGTTTAATTTGCCTTTCTCAACAACAGCAAAATCATGCACTATTGCTGCTGCGGTGCGGACTCATTTATTCACAATTTTTCATATTGTTGTCGCCTGTTTGTTGTCATTGCCATTGCTCTCAAGTGACAACTTGTCGTTTCATTTATTTGTTCGATCAAATGATTAACAACGAGTTGTAACGGTAGCAACTTCGAAAGCAGCAGCTAATGATTGTAAATGTGTCTTTTGCTTAACAGCAACTTGCTTTTTCTTCTCAATTTCTGAAACAGTCGACTGCTAACTGGTTGACTCTGGGGTCTGTTTAAACGATGGAACAAGCTAACCAGTTTGCAGAGGCGAATGTTTAAAGTTGGAGTAGAACATCATGTTAAGTGCTGGCTGTATGGAATGCCAACTTTTCCAGCACAACTCCCTCCCCTTTAATTTGTCACAACTACTAAAGCAGTTGTAGCTGGTGGTAAATCTGATCGAAGTACTGTATATGTAATTCATGTGTACATACGTTAAGTGCTTCAGCTGTGACTGTGATGCTTTTGTAGTACAACTTGTTGTTTTTGTATTGCAGATTTAACACGTATTCCAAACAAACATGTATCTACAAGATACAAACATACATACATAACTAATACATTTAGTTATTGCTGCTGCTGTTTCTTGTTTTTTTTTTTGTGCGTTGAAAACAAAAGGTGCAAGAATATTAATTAATAATTCTGATCACAACTTGCAACTCTGTGTCGGCGTAGTTTGTTGGCTACGGTTTGGCATGCGAATTATTCGCTAAATACCAGACACGACTGGCCGATAGATGCACCCCGATGACCAATGAATGTTTTTCATGTTGTTGATATTTTACTATTTCCAATTGTTGTCAAACATGGCAAGATTTCGAAATTCATTAAAAATTAAATGACTTGAAAAACTTTAATTAAATTTATGTATGTAAACTAAACTCTTGGATTAAAACCATGCAGAGACATTTTTATATATTGTTACGCCTTAAAAAGGGTTGATATAATGGATATAGAAATCGTAGAATCCAATTAAATTTACCAGAATACTGCGAATTTATTTTAAAACTAAAAATAAAATTATTTTTGCATTTTTATTCTTTACTAGCTGTGCCCACACACGTTGTGTGAGTTCTAAAAATATATTATTCGATTTTGCTTTGAAAGTAATCCACACCAAATTATAAGACTCTTATGTATTTACTTTATATAAGAGTACCCATCCCTGGATAAAATTCTAAAATTTATATAAAATTATTGTATAGATCTTTACACAGAGCCAAAACTGGTTTATAGAATCAATAAGATTTTCGCTATGCAACGTTTTTAGGCTAAGGGGTATCCCACCAAAAATAAAAGAAGACATTTCCAAAGGGATTCCTTATTATTTTCATGAGGTAAATCTTTTTCATTTTGTCAGGAACAAAATCCAATTAAATCAATAAGAAAACTTGTTTATCCATTTTTAGCACCAAAAAAAAACAATCCATAAAGAAAAACTTTTTGATTCTAATAGGTTTTCTTCTAAATTGTATTAAAAAAGGGATTTCTTAATTATATTATTAGTCTACCTAATTGAATTTTTCAAAAACGTATTCCTTATTGATTTCATTAGGTTCCCATATGATCACGTGTAAATCATCTTAATTTTTCTTATAAGGATATCATCTTGATTTTTTCAATTTTTTTTTTTCAATTTCAATTTATTTACTCATAATCTGTAAGCCAAAGAAAAGCCAAAATGATTACAGAGTAATTGTTTATGACACTTATCTTTTATTAATTTGCTTGTAATTTCATTTCCATAAATCAACATAGAGATTTTGTTTTTAAAATACAAAATATAGTACCTTTGATTTATAATGTCTTAATAAAATAGTTTTTCTTTATATAATTTCCATTCAATGAAGACGTCACATGATTTCCCAACTGTCCTAAGTAACATGCGATAAATTTCAAATTAACTTATTAAAAATCTGAATTTTTTTTTTCATTTTTTTATTTAAAAAAAAAAATAATAAAATAGCCTAAAAAATCAAGACGAAAATCTTTTTGAAAAAAGCAATAAGTTAGAATAAACCCTTAAAAAGCAAGAAGAATACCTAATGAAAATCCTGAGTGTCCTTCTTGATTTTATCGAAAGGTTTTCCTTAATAAAATAATAAGACATTCTTCTTGAAAAAAAAAAACAGAGATATCTTATAATTTATTTCTATTTTATTAGGTATTTAGGCACTTTTTTTATGTGGTTAAAATAATTTAATAACAATAAAATTCTGCAAAGTAAAATACAAATCAAATACAAATTTTACTCAATTGGCTATTTGACAGGAAATAATTCATACACACAACTGTGTTCAAAATATCCCGCTTTCAAAAATAAAATATACCTTAAAGTATGCAGAACCTTTAAGATATTTTTTCGGAAAAAGGGTATCCTCTATTAAAATCATACCAGGGTACCTCCTCACACAATTTTTTTAAAATTCATCCAGTAAAAGTACTGAATGCAGCCAGAAAAACAAACAGACAGGAAATCAATTACTATTTTATTTTATTATATGTATAATAATTATATGTTTAGATAATAAAACTAAAACAATGTTCGTTGGTGAAATAGCCTACTGCTGTAACAAGAAAATTCGCTATAGCAAGATAAGGATAAAAAATTCTAAGAAATATAAAAAATTGCAGTAAATTAAAAGTGTTCTCACATGTATGAAACTTTTGTATAAGTCAAAGAAGAAACTCACGTCAGAAATAGTCAATAACCTGAATGGAATAATTTTATACGGTCAGAGAATGAAAGAACATGAGGTGGCGGAGACAGTAGACATCTCAGACGATCGGGTACATCACTTTTTACATGAATATATGGATGTAAAAGTGCGATGCGATGTGTGCCGCATTGAACAATCACAGGAGCACACACGTATAGTCAATATAACCTGGTATACCCTCCGGCATACTTTTCAAATTTAAAAAGTTGGCAGGGTGGTAAGAGATTTGGTTCAAACGAAAAAGTCATCATTGAAACAAACTCCTATTTTGAGGGCCCTGAAAATATTTTTATTTAATCTGCACTAAATTTGTTGATCTTAAAGGAAAAATTAAATTGTTTTTTTGCGGAAAAAAAAATATTTTTTATCCAACAAGTCAGTTAATTACACAGTGCAACAAATCATAACTTTTCGAAAATACACGGACTTGAATAGGTTCGATTCTAATACCAAAGGGTAGTAAAACCTTATACACGGTTTGACGATTTTGATGCACAATTTTTATTTATGGTCCTCGAAAAAATTACGAAAATCAATGGTTCCTTCAAAAAAGGTGTCACCAGTTTTTGTCTAATATCTCATTCGTACTAGCTGATACCGCTTAACTTTGTATGGCAATAATGTAGCTGATCATTCGCTAACAAAATGCTATTAATATTTTATGCCAAAAAAATAAATTATTCCTGTACTTTTTTGCAAAAAGAAAATTAAAAAATATTTTTATGTTTTACCTTTACCTTTTATGGGAAAATTGAAGCCACTGAACGCGTTAGCCACCTAAAAGACACTAAAAAAGTTTTGCAATAAAAAGCCAGAGATTTTAAATTTTTGTCAATATATTGACATTCTTATAGGTGATATTATTGTATTAAGGCCAGTATTCTGTTCAGTTTTTCATGCGGAATACCGTCAAACTATAAAGATAAAAAAATTTTATGAAAAAGTCATGTAAAAATGTTGCAGAAGTAGTCCTCTGTTTTTACTGTGGAAAAACGTTGAAATGTTTCTGGCAACATTTTATGAAAGCTGTGAAATAAAGAAAATGGGCATAATTTCAGGTGGAATTTTTCAAAAACAATGTAGTATAATTAAAAATAATAAAATCGTAAAATTCTTACAAATCGCGAGATAGACACCACATTTTAAATGTCAAATTTTCCTTGTGCAGAGGAACAGAGTACTAGGCTTTATATGAAAACTTGCACAAGCATCAATAATTTTATCAGGTTATAAAAAAAACTTCCATTATTTGTTTGTGTTTGAATCGCGAGATAGACACCACATTTTAAATGTCAAATTTTCCTTGTGAAATAATAAATGTTGCTCAACATTTATCACAAATTCGAACAGAGTACTAGGCATAGATAACACATAGATAGTCAACTGAAACGTCAAAAACCTAAGTCTCTTGTCAAAAAACCTAAGTCTAAGAATGTATTGGTAGGCAAAATTGTATAAGTGTTGGTTTAAAAAAAAATTCCCCACAGCACCTAAACTGCACACAGTTGTATAAAATATTTTGTAAAAACAGAATATTTTTTTACCTTCAATTTTAGATGTTAAAATTAAATAATTATTTTGCCTTTTAATAAAAATATTAATTTTTTATTTTTCTAATATATTTACGTGCGAAAAAAAATTAGATTGAATGCTAATATTAAATATTTATTATATTGATTTGAAAATTTTCATTCCCTAAAAGACAAAAAAATACAATACTGTGTAGAAATAAATTTCACCAAACAAATGTCAACAAAATTAAATTTATTTTGTATTAAAAAATTTAGAATACAATAAACTGTTAAATAATTTTTAGTGCAAAAATTCAAAATTGTTTAAATATTTGGAAAGTGCAATGGAATATCGCGTAATAGTGCCTAAATGTGAATGTAAATTTTACTCCCCTAAATGTGTTGAATTCACACCATACCCATAGATAACACATAGATGGTCAACTCTCCAAATGTCAAAAACGTGGCTACAAATGTCTTCACACATACGGGTATGGTGTGGATTCAACACACGTAGGGGAGTAAAATTTTTATTCACATTTAGGCACTATTACGCGTTATTCCATTTCACTTTACAAATATTTAAACAATTTTGAATTTTTGCATAAAAAATTATTTAACAATTTATTGTATTTTAAATTTTTTAATACAAAATAAATTTAATTTTGTTGACATTTCTTTGGTGAAATTTATTTCTACACAGTATTGTATTTTTTGTGTTTTAGGGGATGAAAATTTTCAAATCAATATAAACAATATTTAAAATTAGCATTCAATCTAACGTTTTTCGCACATAAATATATTAGCAAAAAATACAAAATTCATATTTTTATTAAAAAGCAAAAGAATTATTTATTTTAACATATAAAATTGCATGTAAAAAAATATTCTGTTTTTACAAAATATTTTATACAACTATGTGCAGTTTAGGTGCTGTGGGGAATTTTTTTTTAAAACCAACACTTATACAATTTTGCCTACCAATACATTTTTAGACTTAGGTTTTTTGACAAGGCACTTAGGTTTTTGACGTTTCAGTTGACTATCTATGTGTTATCTATGACCATACCCGTCTGTGTGAAGACATTTGTAGCCACGTTTTTGACATTTGGAGAGTTGGCCATCTATGTGTTATCTATGGTACTAGGCTTTATATGAAAACTTGCACAAGCATCAATAATTTTATCAGGTTATAAAAAAACTTCCTTTATTTGTTTGTGTTTAAATGGTTTTTATTTATAAATAAAACATTTAATAAATTCCCTGACTGCATTTTGTATATTTTATTCAAATGTTAAAACTCTTTTGATCCAACTAAAACTCAAATAAATGACTTTTTTACATCCAAAAGGAAATTAATATATATTTCACATAAAAGGATTTAATTTTATGTGAAAGTATACGACTGAATTAAGAAAATTCTGAGATGTAAAAATTATGCAATTTATGGACTAGAAGATACTCTATAACAAATAGTTTCATTTGATGATGATGGTTGCTGCATTAAAAGCAAAATATGACTATGAAATCTATACCTTTTTTAGATTTGCGAAAATTTCCTTAGAATTGTTTAAATTGCCATATGAGTACATAATTGAATTTGCAATACTTCTACCGATATATATATGTACGCAACATTTTTGTTTCAAACCTACATACTTACATATTCCCTCTCGTTCTGGTTGTTTTTCTTCCTACACTAGCACACTTAGGAGTAGAAATATGACTAAAAGATATAGAAAATTTATTAAAAATATACTTAATACATATATACTTCCATAAAATAAAAAAAATTATGATAAAAAGTCCAAGAAACTAAAAAATAATACGAAGAGTGTTTGTTAGTTAAAATGAATCTCTCGTACAAGACAGAAGCACGTGATGTTCGAACGTGTTTAATGGACAAATGAGTGAATGAATAGTGAGTGGTTGACTAAGCGAATGGACGAAACGACGGATGTTTCATTTACGCATATAGATAGATACTATATGGATCTGTGCTTAGTGGTTGTATTGTTGTTATTCAATAAATAATAATAATAAATGGATTGGTAACACATTCAACATTGCATCACATACCACGTTGTTATTATTAACAACAATATGGCATGTACATACTTACATAGTTGCCTATACTCGTTAGATGAATCATTATACGAGGATAGTAACAAAAAATCCTTTTATAATGAAATAGAAAGCGTTATATCAAAACAAAAATATTTACAAAAATGTGCTTCTTTTGGAAGAAAATTAGCTTGAAAAGTTTTTTTTAATTTTTGCCCGACATTAACTTAGTAATTTTGACCTGGTGTACTTATTTATTATGATCGGGTTAATTTTTTTTAGAATATCGACTGAATTTATAATGTCTATACATATAATAAAACCAAAAAGGACCATTTCTGTACATGAAAATTTTTGAAAATGTTGAGGCTGGTGCATAGTAATAGATAGTAATCGAATACAAAACAGCAATTTTAAAAATTATTGTCGGTCTGTCTGTCTGTCTTCGCATTACGTAAACACTACTGGATGAATTTTAATAATATTGATATGAGGAGATACCTTAGTATCTTCATTCAAATATAGGATACTTTTCACAAAAACATCGCATATCTTTTGTCAGCGGGATATTTTAAACACTATTTACAGAACTCTGCATATTTCTAGAATTTTATATAATATTTAGAATTTTATCCAGAGATGGGTTCTCCTATATTATGAAAATACATTATATAGAAGAGAAGAGGTAGGAGACTTAAAATTTGGTGTGGGTTATGTATTATTATGGTGTGGGTTATGTATTATTATAAAAACTAAAGCCTCTTGAACATTCCAAACGTCGTCAATGGTCAGAATGGATGATCAATTTTCGAAGAAAATCATCTTCAGGCACATTTTCACCTCAGTGAATTCGTCAATAAGCCAAATTGCCGCATTTGGGTGAATGATAATCCCAGAGTGATTTTCGAAAAATCAATGCACCCACAAAGGGTGACTTTTTGGTGTGGTTTATGGGCTGGCAGGATCATCGCACCGAATTTTTTTCCGAACTGAGGACGGTCAGGCAGTTACTGTGCTATCGTGAGATCATAACGAACTTTTTATGGCCCGAATTGGAAGATATGGATGTGGACAATGTGTGGTTTCAACAAGACGGTGTCAGTTGCCACACAGCTAACGAAACAATGTCTCCTTTGCGCGACAAATTCAATAGCCGTGTTATCTCACATGGTGGCGATGTCAATTGGCCGCCAAGATAATGTGATTTGACACCGTTGGACTTCTTTCTTTGGGGTTATTTGAAAGAAAAGGTTAACGTCGATAAGCCAACAACCATTCAAGAGCTAAGGGATTTGTGGAACAAGATTAACGTGAGTACCTGCCTACTCGGCCTAACCTCACGTTGGTCTTACCACCGAGTGAAACTTAGGCGAAGACTAGCGCCCCCATTGTGTAGTATAACAACACTTTACGATTGCCACCAATCGCTTTTTGTGTGTGATACAGTCACAATGAGTAGCAATTTATATAATATGGCAAGCCTTTCCAAGGCAAGCCTAGATCCACATTATAACCTCTTGCTTAGGGGTTTGGAGACTATCCAAACTCCGTCTGTTGAGAGTGAAACAGCACACTTGATCGACCGTGCACCATACCTACATAAATCAATCTTAACCCACAACCACCACGTGTACCCCCGAAGGGGACCTCACCAATAACCGGTCACAGAGAGGATAGGCTCTCTGTGGGGCCACCGATTCCCGTGGTACCAGTCCTTTGGGCACTGGTCAGGCCTCGAAGAGGACCCATGTTATAAAACAGCAGACCTTTTCTTCCAGATTTAGGCTCTAGGAACCCTAGTGTCTGGTGCCCCTATTTTCCCCGAGTGAACCGCGTCAAAGCATTTGCCATATTCCTGCAGTGACAATTGGAACCCCCGGGGGTAAAGAGCTAAGGGATTTTGTGGAACAAGATTAACGTGAGTACCTGCCATACTCGGCCTAACCGCACGGTGGTCTTACCACCGAGTGAAACTTAGGCGTAGACTAGCGCCCCCATTGTGTAGTATAACAACACTTTACGATTGCCACCAATCGCAATTTGTGTGTATACAGTCACAATGAGTAGCAATTTATACAATATGGCAAGCCTTTCCAAGGCAAGCCTAGATCCATATTATAACCTCTTGCTTAGGGGTTTGGAGACTATCCAAACTCCGTCTGTTGAGAGTGCAACAGCACACTTGATCGACCGTGCACCACAACTGCTTTAATCGATCTTAAACCACAACCACCACGTGTACCCCCGAAGGGGACCTCATCAATAACCGGTCACAGAGAGGATAGGCTCTCTGTGGGGCTACCGATTCCCGTGGTACCAGTCCTTTGGGCACTGGTCAGGCCTCGAAGAGGACCCGTGTTAAAACAACAGACCTTTTCTTCCAGATTCAGGCTCTAGGAACCCTAGCGTCTGGTGCCCCTATTTTCCCCGAGTGGACCGCGTCAAAGCATTTGCCATTACTGCAGTGACATTTGGAACCCCCGGGGGTATAGAGCTAAGGGATGAGATAATTCGGCACATTAACAGCATAGAACCTGAATTATGCCTTAGCGTCATCGAAAATTTGGAGCATCGAGTGGAGGTGTGCCGCCGAGGTCGCGGCGGCCATTTAGCCGATATTTTGTTCCACACATAATTGAAACATACCAATATTAACAAAATAAAAAGAAATGACAATAATTTCCTAAATAATTTGTGTTATATTTAAAATCAACATCGGCCCTTAACCACCCGTTATAACCAATTTTAGCATTTTTTTTAGAAAACTTTCTACACGGAAATAAATTTCGTAGGTTAAATTAACGAAAAAACAGTAGAGCCTTAACGAAAAAAATTTACATCACTTTAATTTTTATTCAAATCTATATACGATTTATTCATACAAACTTATTACATTCAAATCAACAAAAATTTTTTTTTTTTGTTAAAAACATATTTCAATAAAACTTGTAAAAAACTTATAAGAATTTTAGTAAAATTCTGTTAAATTAATAAAAAATTAATTGAAACAGTAGTAAAACATTCTAAGAAAAACAACCCATAAAAGTAGTTAAATTTACGTCCCTAAAAGATGTTAATGTGAATAACTTATCCGTTGATTTGACAATATGTTCGTTTATTTTTTTAAGTTTTTTTTTTATTTCATTTGTGAAGAAAATTCAATATATACAAATGAAAAAAAGAGCTGTAAAATAGAAGAAATTTCGTTAAATTTAAATTCAAAAAATTATTTGAATTGACATACATATGTACATATAAAATAGAAATATTTTTTTCGATTTATATTTTTTATTTCAAACATTTAAAATCAAATGGCCGAAACAGTAACTGTAAGCTTCACTCGTCTATTAATTTTTAAAGACGGTAAAAGCTAAAAACGCATTAATGAAATGCAATTCTGTTTTCAGATTATGTTGCAGATTTTTATCAAATGATGATAAAGAACTTATAAATATAAAAATTCAATAAAAAAATTATCTAATGATTTTACTTAATTCAACTTATTTTTTGTCATATTTACAACCTATTAAATAACGACAAGAAACAGTCATATTGACGAAAATTTTCAAAATAAACAATTTAATAAAATTATTAGTTTTTACGAAAATCGTCTAGTGCTGGAAATTTCTACTACATTCAATTACTCAATACAACTCAATACTTTTTAATTGGGAACTCAATAGTTCTCAATACATACTAGCAGAGGAAATTTACCGTCGTAGTTGTGAAATATTTTTATAAATTTATTTCTAAAAATACTACCATAAAAATATCGATTAACTACTTTTGTGTATTGAGTATCCAGAAAATTTATCGAGTATCGACTACTTGCTACCCCCTACTCAATATTTTGCCAGCACTCAAATCGTCTGTAGATTTGAATAAAATTTTTTTTATATGAATAAATCGTATATAGATTTGAATTAAAATTAAGTTTATTTAACTATTTTTGTCGTTAGGATCTACTAATTTGTTTCGTTAATATTACCTATGAAATATGGTACAGTGTAATTTAATCCTCAACAATTAAGCCCTTCCTTATGTTTTTAAAAAACTTATTGAATTACACTCCTATAAAAAATGAACGTTGACGATAACAGCCCTACATTTTGCGTGAGCATTTTAGATTTATAAATAATGTTGGAGTTGCAACTAAAAATGTGTGCGTGAGTTTATTAAACTAATGTATTACAACAGCAGTTAGCTTATCGAAAGGTAGTGGCCGTAAGGCACGTTTACTCGCTCACTGGAGATGTACCTATACAATTTTAAAACAGAAAGGATCTTCTTCTATATTCACTTCACACAAATACATCGATACCTTAATAAATATTCACGAATGTACATATTTAGAATACATCGCTTAAAACTGTAGTTCAAGAACGTTCTGGACGTGATATTTTGTTGATATGATTGTGTGAAAGCAACTTTTTGATATTGATTGAAGTGTTGCCATTGCACGTTTACAAGCGCCACTTGTTTATAATGTTTTTGTGGTCCATTTTTCATTTCATTCATGAAATTCATATACAAGTAAACGCTTGTATTTACAAAACAAATGTTTAAATTTGGAACAATAATATTAACCGTCTCTGTTACTCTGAGATGTGGTTTGTGATTGGATTGAATTGAAATGATTTGGCTGGCGTGTATGATTGTGTATGTATGGCTTTGTCAGTCTGTCAAATGGACGATAACTGCACGTTTGGAATTCAGGTAATGTAACGCTTTATAGACACTTTTGCGTGTTTTCATTTCATAACGTTTTTTTTTTGTGCTAAATAAAAAATGGAATAACTTCAAATAACGCACGCATGAATTTGCAAGCGCCACCTCCAGTTCTTCAAAAAAAAAAACCAAGAAAAAATGTTATGCATTGTTCGTATTTAAATTCCATCTTCTTTCTATATTTAATACAAATAAGGAGTTCACGTCGTCAAATTGTTCGTGCCAATCGATTATCTTCACACGCAATGACTCTTTCCCTAGTGATACTAACGAGTGATTTTTTAAGAGCTTGAGAACTTTTTTTTTTTAAAAAACGCATAAAATTTGCAAAATCTCATCGGTTCTTTATTTGAAACGTTAGATTGGTTCATGACATTTACTTTTTGAAGATAATTTCATTTAAATGTTGACCGCGGCTGCGTCTTAGGTGGTCCATTCGGAAAGTCCAATTTTGGGCAACTTTTTCGAGCATTTCGGCCGGAATAGCCCGAATTTCTTCGGAAATGTTGTCTTCCAAAGCTGGAATAGTTGCTGGCTTATTTCTGTAGACTTTAGACTTGACGTAGCCCCACAAAAAATAGTCTAAAGGCGTCAAATCGCATGATCTTGGTGGCCAACTTACCGGTCCATTTCTTGAGATGTATTGTTCTCCGAAGTTTTCCCTCAAAATGGCCATAGAATCGCGAGCTGTGTGGCATGTAGCGCCATCTTGTTGAAACCACATGTCAACCAAGTTCAGTTGTTCCATTTTTGGCAACAAAAAGTTTGTTAGCATCGAACGATAGCGATCGCCATTCACCGTAACGTTGCGTCCAACAGCATCTTCGAAAAAATACGGTCCAATGATTCCACCAGCGTACAAACCACACCAAACAGTGCATTTTTCGGGATGCATGGGCAGTTCTTGAACGGCTTCTGGTTGCTCTTCACTCCAAATGCGGCAATTTTGCTTATTTACGTAGCCATTCAACCAGAAGTGAGCCTCATCGCTGAACAAAATTTGTCACATTTGAACATTTCGAACCGAACACTGATTTTGGTAATAAAATTCAATGATTTGCAAGCGTTGCTCGTTAGTAAGTCTATTCATGATGAAATGTCAAAGCATACTGAGCATCTTTCTCTTTGGCACCATGTCTGAAATCTCACGTGATCTGTAAAATACTAATGCATGAAAATCCTAACCTCAAAAAAATCACCTATTACAACAATGAGGACAGTGGAAAAGAAAAATGAAAAGAATGGAAACAATAAATATGTCAATTTTTTTAACAAAATATATTTAAAGAATTAATTTTTAAGTCAAGTAGAGTTAGAAAATTTACTTTTTCAAATACAAAATATAAATGCCGATTAATTTAAAATTTTCTAACAAATTTTTGAAAGGTGTACAATTTGGAATTGAAATAATATATGAATCGGCAATAGGTCTTTTATCACCTTTTTTACCAATGAAATTTTTTTACTAAAATGTTATGTTATGTTAATTCTTCACTTGTTTACATTGGCGTAGGAAGACATATATTCTAGGGGGGGGCAAAACCACTTTTATTGGAAAATCGTATTATGAAAATAAAAGTATATTATAATTTTTTTAAATTCTGGGGGGAGAGGGGCAACAACAAGTCTGGTGGGGCACCGCACTCCACATAATGACCTTCCTACGCCAATGCTTGTTTAGAAAAGGACTAATGTCTAGTTCCACACAATTTTGACACTAGTATTAGTTGTTTCTATTTTCCCTTATGAATTCATAGGTAAACTTCATAAGGGAAAATAGTTTTATTTTGTTTTTAATTTTTCAACAGTTTTATTTTTGTGACAAGAGGCTTATATTGAGATTAAATTATCTAAAACTGGCTATATTAGAAGGATAACTTTATGCCATAAGTCAAGTCTTAGGCATATGAACAGGATCAACAGTGTAATTTCGATTAGTTTTTCAAGTATTTCCGGCTCAATCTCGGCAATGTTGCCTACCAATTCAGTCTGTTGCTGGTCTGTTCGCTTAAACTAATAACCATACGTACCCTGTGATAAAATAATCTAAAGATTTTTAATCATACAATCTGGGTAATCAATTAAGTTGACCAGGCGATTGTATTTCATAATGCGCCCTTCCATTTTACTGGGGCTCCACATAGTTTTTAAAGTGGCTCTGTACCGTTCGCTGTTAAAGGTAATTTTTTGCCGCCCTTATGTCTCAAGAGGAAAAATAATAACTTTAGTGCATAAAGCCCATTAAACAGTGTTTTTTGTGTGGATGCAATGGCGACTGAAGAGTTTTTCGTGGAGTTTTCTGACTTCAAATGTAGTAATTTTACTTATGTGCACTATTACTGATCAACATATTGCTGAAAACTTTCCCTTGCGAGCTGATTACAATGATATAATTACAGGACAGGTTCGTATACTGAAACGGACCTTTCACTATAACATTTTTCCACAGGATAAGTTCAATTGCGAAAACAACGTGTTTAGTTACTTTTTAGCCGACTAATGGTTGATCATGATATTCTCTGCAAAAAGCTTGATTGTTTTTTTAACTTCTCAGCTTCTTCAGTACGTCTAATACGCTCATATCTTACGAATCGTAAACAGTCTGTATTTGCAAACAACATCACATCTAGATCGATCCAAGTTACACAAGGTGTTCCGCAAGGTTCCATACTAGGACCATTACTTTTCACTATTTATATAAATGATTTAGCCAAACAGTTATTGCAATGCAATATACACATCTATGCTGATGATATTCAAATTTATATAAGTGCTCCTGATAAATATATTGACGATTGTGTGAGTAAACTGAACCTTGATCTTAAACGTATACATGAATGGGCAACAACAAATGGCCTCTGTATTAATCCAAGCAAGTCAAAATGCTTAGTTATTAACAGGAAATCATCTTAATTAAGTTTTTCTCCGGAAGTAGTATTGAACAACCAAAGAATTGATATCGTAAAAAAAGCGAAGAATCTTGGCTTAATATTTAACAACACCCTAACCTGGAATGACCAAATTAATGCAGCTTCAGGTAGAGTATGTGCTATTTTGCGAACATTGTGGAAAACACAAAATTTCACACCCTTGAGAATACGTATACTGCTTGCAAAGACGTATATAACGCCAACCCTGCTATACGGTTGTGAGATATTTGGAAGTAGTGATTCCACGAGCACCAGAAAGATCGAAACTACCTTTAATGCTATAATTAGATATGTGCATGGCTTAAAGAGATTTGACCATGTTACACCATTTTAGAAATTTATACGGAGTTACATTTACTGACTTATTGAAAATACGATCACTGATGATGTTGCACAAAATTATTTACACACGTGTACCTATGTATCTCTACAGGCGTCTTTCGGTCACTAGATCTCAAAGGTCTAATAATATACTTCATGTTAGATACCGCACATTAACATCATCATGGCAATTTTATACCAATTCTATCCGTCTTTGGAACTCGTTACCCCCAGAAATACAATTTATAAGTAACGCAATGCATTTTAAAAGGGCTATACATTGTTTTTTTCAATAACGTCATCATTTTTTTTTAATGTTTAATGTTATATTTATTGTTCCTAAACTTTAATTTAACCTTTTTTCTACATATTTTTTTTATTATATAATAATTTTTTATATTTTGCTTTTACAAAATACTAATTACTTTAACTAATCCTATACTGTAATTTTTAAGATTTAATGTCTTGTTGTACGAGATAACAAATAAATAAATAAAAAAAAGAAGAAGATTATTAATTCGTCCGTATATTCTTATATTTGTGGCTTGAGAGCGTTAAGCAACAAAATTTTTTTTTTTTATATGAAAAGTTATGTTTAAAGGATAGCCCCAACACGTAAATTTGTACCGTAAAATTTTCACAAAGTACAAGTATGGGATAAAATAACAAAAAGTCTTCAAACCCACTTCAATATTAAAGGGGGACACCCCCATATATGATGTCATTTGAAGCATGTGGCTTTATATTTGGAATCATTATAGACAGACACTTAAAAATTATACAGAATTTGTATAACTAAGTCCACTATGACAACAAGTATAAATATTTGAAATTATATTTTAAAAGGTGTCCCCATAGGTGATGATATTTGTATATAAGGCCTTATTGAAGCGAACAGCCAGAGATCTAGCTTTACACAGAGTGTGTATAACTATCGCAAAAAGTATACTAAATAAAAGTTGGCCCCATGTGAGACTCAATTTGGCGTATTTGGTCGGTGCTTCTTTTGAATCATTACAGACACTTAAGAATTACACAGAATGTGTATTACTATGTCCGCTATAACAACAAGTATAAAACTAGAAATTAAAGGGTTACCCATAGATGATGCAACTTGATGTATATGCGCTTAAATTTTAACCCTTATAAACAGGCACTCAATAATTTTAGCAGAGAGTATTTTACTTTCTCTACAATATCGAAAAATAAATTAAATAGTGTCTACATACATAGGTACCTTAATTTTATTTATCTTTTAAACAATTTTAGAGAGATACTTGAAATTCATAAGAATGTATAATTCTATGGCTTCAATAAGAGCAAGTACATATTAAAATTAAAGGGTGGGTGCCCTCATAACAGAAGTATATAGGTGCATTTAGCTTATCTTTTGAATCGAAATAGGCAAAGTTTTTAATTTAACCAGAGGTATACCCGTTACAATAAAAAGTTGTAAAAACAACCAAACAAAGGGTGACCCATACAAGATGGAATTGCGGCATAAATATATTTTTTTAAGTTCTATACCTTTCTGACTATTTCAAAATGTTCTTTAATCTCTTTTAGAATTTTGAAATATTTTTCATGATGTTTTAGCAGAAAAACAATTTCGAAAATATTTAAAAATAGAAATTAATTTTTAATTAATTATTTTATTAAAAATTTTAAGTAAATATTTTTCTGTGCTTTTAAAGTTTATTAAGTTCTTTAAAATTAGGTTTATTTTATTTATGTATATTTTTCATCCCAGTGTGCAGCATAAAATACAGGCTTCTAATATTTTTTATTTATTTCCGACCTACAAAATAGAACCAAAACTCTGCGAATTATGATTTTCTTTTCAGTTTCAATACTTTTTTATTTTTTATTTTATTTTATAATATAATCAATAAATACATTTTACCAATACCAAGTTGATTATTGCAAATCCCGTCTAGTGAATGCCTGTGTTTTGTGTTTTGACAATAAGCATGTACAACAAGTATGTGTGATTGTGATTGTGTGTTACGGTTTACGTGAGTCCAAAAACAAACTCCTTGACTCCAAAAGATATAATTGTAATAGTTTTCATGCCTGAAAATATTTTTTTTAAAAAAAGACTGACTTTGAAAGTGTACGTGAGAGTTATTGTGAATACTTTTCTGTATGTGTGTATGTTCATGCGTGTGTTTGTTAGTATTAGTTATTAGCCAAAGAGTGAAGAGTATGTTGTTAGTAGTACGAGGTAGTATTTTATACAGACAATATTTGGACGTGTTGTCTTTAACTGATGCCTTTTTGATTCCTGACCACGTTCATTCTAACGCTGTGGTTGTCTGCTTCCTATGTATATCTCCCCCCAGGTGTATGCTATAGGTTTTTTTTTAATTTTTCAATATTGTTATATTGTGCGTGTAAACGTGCGTTTGTTTAGTTACGTTTATCACATACATACATACATACGAACACAACAATGTCTGCTTTAAAACTCAATGGTTTGGCAATTTTTTCCTTATTCTCATTCATTGATTTCATTTCCTTTTTTTTTAATTCTATGTTTTCACTGGCGTATTGCGTTGCGACGTGTTACCAAGTCCGTCTATATTTTCTATATCAGTATTATTATCAGTTTTGTGGTGGCCAACGTAGACAATGGCTATACAGTGTGTGATGATGACTTTTCGTTTCAATCACGTCTCTCAGTGGCTGCAATTGTTCAGGGGCTTTCCTAAAAAGATGATTCACTGAAGGGTTTTGTTGGATTTCTATTTTATTTAATTTTAATATGCAATTGTTTATTTTAGAACTTTTTTTTTCGAATGAAACAATGTTACTGCAATAACTGACCTAAATTTCTTAACATCAACTTTGGCTTAATAGTTTTTGTATAAAATTTATTTGACGAATTTATAGTGACAAATGTTATGTATAGCAGTTTGTTGTAACATGTTGCATGATTTATTTGAATTTTTTTTATTTATTTGGTGGATTTTCAGGGTTTTTTAAATATATTTATTCCAAGAATATACACCCACAGAGAAAAAAATTTTTGCACCAATTAAAGATTTCGTTTGGTTTCAGATACAACTTGAAATAATTTTTTTTTTTTTTAATTTAATTATTTATTTAATTGAAAAATTATTTTATTCATATTTAATTAAATATATAAAATTTATAAAATTTATATCTGAATCTTATTAAAAGCGTTAATTGGAGCAAACAATTTCTTCTGTACAGAAAAAACTGGAAATCCAAAATTGCCTGCAATTTTTTTGTTATTATAATTAAAACATAATAAATAATAAATTAGTATAAAAGCTTCTTCATATTAAAATGGAAATTTACTTATTTGGGTAAGAAATTTGGTAATAATTACTATTTTTTTCAACACCTTAATAAGTTTCAGTTATATTTTTTGCTATAATTAAATATAAATAAAAATAATAATTAAATAAAAAATATTTTTAATATTTTTCAAATGGCATAATATCCAAAAAAAATAATTGATTTTATAAAATTAATTAAATTTTTTACTACTCAAATATTTACATAATCAAGCGAAGAAATTTGTTGGTAAAAAATCGTTATTATTTAATAAAAGCAATTGTTGGTTTGATTAAATATTTAATCAATTCTTTTTATCTACACATATAATAAAACACTAACTCCTTTCCTGTCTGACTGTCTTTGTGTGTGTGTTCGAATAACGTAAAAACTACTGGATGGAGTGGAGAAAAAGCAGTGAAAGTACGCCGATTTTTTTACGGTTGCGCAACAGGTGGCGCTGTTTTAAAATAATGACAAAGTATGAAATGAAAGCGGACAGATGGCACTATTTTAAAATAACGACGAAATATGAATTACTTGCTGCCAAACAGACAATTGAATAAAATTTGTATTTGATTTGTATTTTTACTTTGTGGAGTTACAATGTTATTAAAATATTTTAAGCACCTTTCGCAGAGCTTTACAATAACTTTTAGAATTTTATATAAATTTTTTAATTTCATCCAGGGATGGATACCTTTATATAGTATAGTAAATACGTAAGTAAGAGTCTTAAAGTGGACTACTTGCAAAAAATCTAACGAAATATTGTCGGGTTATTTAATAAAAACCATAATCAAGCCAACAAATAATTTTAGAATTTTGTGTTTCAACAAACGAATTGTACGGATCTTGATGATAATTCAATTAATATCACAATGATTAATAAAAAATCGACAAACAGCATACAAATTTGATATTCAATATGACAAAAACTTTTATACGCTTGAAATTGAATAATTTGTTGTTTGTATGTGCGTATTTTGTATTCAAGTACGAATTTTATTTTTTTTTTTTTTCTGTGTAATAAAGTTTAACAGACAGGTTTCATGTCAACCACGCAAGTATTGGTTTGCCCTTACTCCTAAACTTACTGTAAAAGTTATTTAGGATCAAAAGATTTCTTTAAACACAATTTTTTTTTATATGAATGCAAAGTAGAAATATGTCGATTAATATTCCACTACTATATTTGATTAATATCCCACTGACGACAGCAGACGTCAGATCTTTTAGAAAAATTAGGAGCCACTTTCGCCAAAAAATATAAATATTAATTTTTTAACTTAAAATGATTAGTAAACACGAGAAAGGTAAAAATTTTTACATAATAAATGGAGACCTGAGTATACCCATCCTCAAGGTATTTCACCGTCACTATGTTCTTATTTAGAATATATTTTATGGGAATTAAATTTATTAAACATTACTTAAGGTCAACAGATGTGTGCAACATGCCCTATTCCAATTCATAAGATCTATAGCATCAAAAAAATAATATACAGCTTTCTGTTTCGCAGTCGAGTTTTGGAGGAATTTGTTATTGAAAGCGATCTTTCTGTCTAGTTATTACCGGGGCATATAAATTAATCACCTAATTTATAAAAACATATTTTTTTTTACTTAAAGAGAATAAAATGAATTTAAGCCTTAAATTGTTAAAAAAAAAATCGTCATATCTAACATCCCTGTCCACATTTAACTCATCAATATAGTACCGAATTTCATTTTTATTTTAAATCGTTCTAATTTAACTATTACAGCGGGGTTGAATCATAAGAACGAGGCGCCAATTCGTTTTATTTTTCTTACATTTTAAGCATACGATAAGTTTTACATACAACACGTTATTGTTGTTAGGATGGTTTCTTAGCGCAGGTAATTCACAATGGCGGAGTTTCCTTGCGTAATGCTAGAGGTGGATATATGTCTGCAATCATACTTCATCAATAATTCCCATATATGGGAATTAATTAAACTGAATTTTTCAACAACATTTAATTTAATATTTAATATATTATTTTCAAACAAATATTGGATGAAATTTCGATGTTTCGAAAAATTTTCTATTTTATTTCTGTAACTTAAAATTTTTGGAATAAAATAAAAAATTTTAAAAGGGTGTACAGATGGCTACAACTAAAACATTACCCTAAGTAGATTAGATACAAGTAGTGCTGATGACGGACGTAGCTGTCTAGAAAATGTGCATTCCACTCGTGCTGGTGTCTAAAAATTAAATTTTCCCAATTTTTCTTTAATATTGTCACCTAATTTGTAATTTAATTAATTCTTCCTTAGAGAGAATAAAAATGAACTTAAGCTTGATTATAAATTTCATTGTATGTAATTAAAAAAAACTTCATAAGCTACAGGTAAGCCTTAAGGCCAAGGCACATAGAATCCGTCATACGTTATACGTCGTCTTTTTAAACGTAGAAGAAAGTTGAAAATCATGTTTTCTTATGATCGTACGTCTCCGTCAACGTACTTTGAGCAAGCAGTTTGATTTTTGTGTTGAGTAAGAGCAAAAATAAAACAAAATACATGTGCCCCGGTTTTTACGTCGTTTTTTAAAGACAACACAACCTGTGCAGCTTTTTGCTTGTCTGTAGAAAACACCTAGAGTCTTTGTCAGGAATCGAACCCCGAACCTCCAGATTGATAGACTAGCGCGCTACCAATCAGAATATTGAGGCACACACAGTGATAGACTTCTTTCTAATCAACTGACCATGGATGATTGGAATTAAATTTCTCGCAATGGTGGTTACAGCTAAACACTACACAAAGGACACTTAAACGAAGGATTCTGAAGAAGAATGTAGCGATCCAGAAATTATATCACTTCCTTCAAGTGTTTAATATAAAATATTTCCCTTTTATGTAAAAAATAATATTTCAACCGTATTCAATTAAAAAGGATTCGTTTGAATGATAGTAAGAAGATCGACTAATAAAATTTAAAGTACAATAAAAAACTTTGTTAAATAAACGACAATGAAGTTACATCAACGGATAAGTTAATCACATTAACTCTCTTTGTAAATTCAATAGGTATTTATATTTCAAACGTTATATTTCTAACGTTTTTCTTCAGTCTTTAACAAACTTTATTATTCTGTTAAGTTGGGTAAAGTTGCTTTATATTTAAGTGCACTTAGCTAGCACTTAGTAAGTTAGAAAAATCACCTTAAATATGATAACACTTTCTTTTACGACCATTTAAAACCCCATATAAGTATTTTAAACAAACTTAAAATTTTAAAATATTATAAAACTTAAATCATAAAAAATCATTTGTATGCAAATATGGAATTTAGTTTGTAAAGTTATTTATTAAAACGAAAACTTAATTGAAAAATAATGTCTACCATAGCAAATTTTTCAAAGTAAAGAGAAAAAAACTAAAAACAGAAAACAGAAAACTTTCGAAATTAAAATTCCATATTAAAATGGAATGAAACCTTTCTTTAAATGCTTACACACTCACATATACGCACGAAGGTAGACTGAAAAGCTATTTGTATAATTTTCATATGCTTTAAAACAGGGTTTGAATTTGAATTGCTTAAAAATAGCAACATCACTAAAATCTTTGCTTTGCTTACATCTTTTGCAGCAAATAAAAAACTGAATTCCTCAGCATTTATTTTATAGCATTTTGTTATAAGCAAAGCAAAAGCAAAAAAAAAAAAGAAGAGCAACTCATTTGCTTAAGCTTACTATATGTTTCTTTCTGCAGCAAAGCAATCAAGGGGGGATTATGCCAATTTCTTTAGAAGTATTGGCTAAATTGCTAAATGGTCAAATCTTTAAGGAAATTATACCAACGTCATTAAGCCTTCAAAAAATGTAATAACTTAAAAAATTCGAAAAGTAAAATAAGTCGAAAAACTACCTATACCGAAGACATACATACTCGTACATACTTATGGTCAGAATGAGCAACGCAAATCTATTTCCTACATTCGCCTAAAATAAAGAGCATGTGTAACACACTATAAAAATATCAGCCAGGACTGTAAGAACACGATTGGTGGCGGTTGCATAGCAAAAAAAAGTTAAACATGTCAAAGCAGCATCTTTGGTTTCCAAAAGTCACATCCTTAAGAGGCCGTCTTCAAAAGCCATCAATTTGAACAAAACATAAACATGACACCGGCAGAGCATCGGAATTAATTTGTGCATATTGTTATAGGTGGCGAGTACGTGTTTATGTCATTTTCTATTTGAACATAATTTTTTGGTTTCCAACAAAGTTTTTTCAATGCTTATTGCACATCAGATAGTAGTTGTACGGTTGAGCATCAGATGTCGCTGTTTGAAAATTAAACAGCTGTTATAACAAATGTTTTTACAATCATGTTAAGACGTGAAAAATACATTAACATGGGCAGTCTACACTTAACACTAACATGATGTTAGTGTTAATGATAATCATTTTATGTCTAATGTAGACGGCGGTAAGGACCACAACAAAGCCTTTATTTTAGACTCCATGATACTTGTCATGCTTGTGATGTTAAGCTTTACATCAGTTGATCATTTTGTCATCAATGGCAATGATCAAACTTGTGTCATCAGTGCAATACACATAAACATCACAACTTAATGAGAAGTTGACATCAATATAGTACATAAATTAATTATGGAAATGTAAGCTTCGGTTGGATAACTTCAAATTGGGGAGCGGCACGCCACCAGCAATCTAAATATTTTCTATCGTGTAGCTAAAGAACTAGAACAGGAGGCAATAAAAAAAGGAAACTTATTCGCAATCTGGTCGTTTAAAAACCATTTGAAAATGTAGACCGAAAGAAAGCTACCTTAAAAGCTAATACCTACTTAATGCCTAGTAAGAAGTATAAAACGACATTCGACTACAATCTGAACTTCGGAAAATAATTTTAAATAGGTACCTACCTATGAAAAAGTCGTAGGTTTCTTTTGCAATAATAAATATGTATCTGAAAGATGTAGGGGAGAAATTTTGGGCTAAAACTTAATAAAAATAGATATGTACATAATTCGGCTTAAATTTTTTTTTAATAATGACATTTCACAAACATACATACCTACATATGTAGGTGGAAGCAAATTAATAATTTTTAATATTTTAGATATCAGGTTGCCCTCGTAATAGATGTTTATATTTTTAAATTAATTCACCATATAGGTATACATATATCTACGAATATCGGAATGATGGGGACGTGCACATGCATTAAATTTAAATCCAGCAAAAGAATACCTACTAACTTTATAACTCCCACGCTTTCCCCAAAACTCCACAAATAAGTAAACACAAAAGCAACGACAAAAACAACAAAATGAGACGCCCAATTTAAATCATGGATTATGTACCTGTAAAATACAAACACAAACTTTAAATAAACATTTTATATACAACGGACGAAGTCATCATCATATCTACTCTCAACCATATAATAAAGAAAACTTCAACTACGATTGGTAATTGAAATTTCGGTCACATACCAATGCACAAAAATAAAAAAGTAAATACACAAACAGCTTATCTAAATAAACACACTCTTATATATGCATGTATATACCACCAAATACGTATTCCCCTTTTTCCCATTCGTAACGGTTTAGTCAACCATTAGACAAAGACAACCGTATGCAATGAAAGTGAGCTCTGACTATAAAATTCCCAAATGTAGAAAAAAGACATCGACTAATTGCGAGAGCGTGACTGCATTCATTGCTAAGTGTGGTTGCGTGTGAAGCTAGCGGCAAACACAAGAAAGCAGACAACAAGCCTTGTTGTATGAAGTGGTAGCCAGATAAATGTAGTAAAAAACGTCAAATTGTGTACAAAATACCGTGGAAACGATTTAAAGAAATTTAAAAAAATTTAATTTTTTGCTTTTGGGCCGTTATCACCATCAAAAGGCTAAGCTAAAAAAGAAGTATGTTTCTGGGTGTTTCTCAAATTTTCTTTAGTGCGTTTTCAAATTTATTTTATTTTACATACCTATCCGATAAACCGCAACGAGCTTTTACAATTTATAATAAACAAGCAATACCTGATACGACGACAGCGTCCTGACGATAATACATTCCTTTTCTAGTGCTGCAGTTATGGTTTATATATTTACGTTTTATAACGTACTCGTCCCTGGATAATTACACAGGAAGTTGCAACAAAGATTTTTTATACTTATTTATTTATTAACATTCATTTACAAATTATAAAATAAATTTAAGGAAAAGGAAAAGCAATAGCAGCTCAGTAGATATTAAAATTTATTGTAGTAAGCATGATTTGTATAAAGATAGATTTAGATTAAATTGTATACATTTTATTTTTTTTTTTATTGATGATTAGCACTATATTCTTAATAGAAGGATGAAGAATAAGATTCAGAGGATCGGAATTATGAAAAATTATTTTTCTGCAAATACTAAATCTTGGACAGTAACAAAGGAAGTGGGAGGGTGTTGTGGGATATGAAATAGGGCAGTTGCAAAAAGGCATTCTGTTGAGGTTATTCGATATTAAATCTATAAAATTGCCTACTTTATCTCTATTTTCTTTTAACGGGAGAAAAATATCGTATATTTGAATCTAAAAAATCTTCAGACCGATTGATTTTTAAGTACAAAAAGAAATTTATTTTCAGTCTTGCCGTGTTTTATTGAAAGTTCAGTTAGAAAGTTTAGATATTGGAGTACAATATCGACGTGGTAACGCGTTTTTCGATTCGAAATAAAATATCTTATACAATCTAAAAATTATTTAAATACGAATGTTTTCCTCTCGAAGCGAAATTCGCAGTGACCATCAGCAAAATATAAATAAGTAAATCAGTTCAAGTTTGGTTTACGCAAGTGTTATAAAACTTCAAGAGTTTACTTAAAACTTGGTATATATTTATGTAACATACTTACAACCATAACACACTCTTTCTACCTACCTAACAAAGGACTGTAACAAATGGGTATATATTTGCAAAAACTAACATCGTTTCATTTCAGATTATTTATTCATTCTTAAAATATACTAAAATAAATTGTTTTAAAGTATTTTCTTTCATTCTTATATATATTATGTAATTAATTTACTATTTAAACAAACTCAACGAAGATTTAGGATATATTATATTTTATATTATATTTCATATTTCTCATATCATATTTCTTTATTAAGTTAATTTAAATAGAAAATTAATCACAATTGATACCTCCTTGTAGTAATATACGAAAAATGCTGAAGACGGATGTAGAGATCCAGAAAACCCATTACCTAATTTTTCTTTATCTCTTTATAAAAAAGAACTTAAGCCTGAATAATTGTTAACTCATTTAAAAAATAGCTCAAATAAAAATTAAATTTATATAATACATATGGATGTGTAAATTTTTGCAGAACAATTTTTTATAGCCTCCTTTGAAAAAGTGCGATTATCAGAAATCATATAGCAGAAATGCACAACATTCGTATAAGAAAAAAATTAGAAATCAAAAAGCATCAAAGCATATTATTGTTATAACTACTAAATAAATTAATAAATAAAAAGTTGTAACATTTGTCTATGTTGGTTTTAAATTTGTTTCTCGATTTAGAATATAATATATGTATTCTAAATCAAGTTATAAAAATATGTGTATTTATTTTAAATCACTTTAAATAAATACATACAGTGGCACAGAAAAATCTACATACCCCCTATTTATTTCAATTCTAAGAAATATAAGCAAAATGTAGAAATTTCATTTTTTCAAAATGATTTAATATCTATATTAAATATTTCCAAAGTTCCAATTAATATTTTGTGGGTACACAAATATGCTTTAAAGCGCCTCCAGATTATTTTTCATGAAAAATTAAAAAACTTATCCTAAAATGTGATTCCATTCTTCAGTTAGTAAATTCTTTAAACTATGCTTAAATTTTTATAATTTTTTTTAATCCTGTGATCTAGTTCTTCGCATAAGTGCTCAATGGGTTTAAATTGGGCGACTGAGGTAAATAATGCAGTTGGTGAGAAATATTATATATAAGATATTCTGTTACAATGCCCGCATTGTGCTTGGTATCGCTGCCTTGCCAGCAAATACTACCAGGTAGTATTTAGTCTCAATTTGTTTACCCATTTCTTTAAGAAATTTTCCACCTTCGTGGTACTTAACAATAAGCTTCTTCATCAAAAAATTGGCGTATAGTAGCTTAAGTGATATTACTTGAATAGAGGTATCTGAAGCTTTTACAACCTGCGGTCGATTTTTAACAGTTCATAAACCGCCATTTTTTCCCAACAATTTGTTGCTATGATATAAGTTTTTGCAAGTAACAGTTTGTAACCATAATATTATATAGTATTTATTCGCGGGTATAACAGAAACAAAGTAAATTTATATATTAATAAAATCGTTAAATTGATTTTAAATAAATGTGTAACGGCACTGAAATACAAGCAGTTAGTAGTATTGCAACTATCTTGTATCATTAGTTGCAAATATGACCGAGTTTTTATAACGTCAAAATGACAATAAATCGTCTAATCTGGCAATGTGAGGTGAACCTGAGAGAGTGTGAAATTTTGTATATACAAAACTACAACTACAAAGCTACATTTAATATAAACAGATATATACGGGCGTGGTAAGAAAGAGTGAGATAGTTAAACTTATACAATAGCCGTAGATATGTTTATGTGTGTTTGGATTGAACAGCAAATATATTTAGGTTTGTAATACAGCAATGAAACTTGTTTCACCATTATTTTTTAAGCTCACACACAACCTCAGAAATACAAATACCAACTGCCAGCGCCATTCGCACGTAAATTTTAAATTCAGGAAACTTTGTTTTCTCATTTTGTTTTAATTTTATTTTTCATCTGTTTTCATACACATCACCAGGTATCAGCACCAACAATGAGGAAGCAAATACTAAAAAGCAACAGTCTCAGAGTTATTTCCAAAAACTTTTTTTTTTATTTTGAAGCCGCGGTCATAAACTTACATACATAACTTCTCGTGCAGAGTGAGAATATCTTCTAATGCTGTGAGAATATTTCTATTGTTTTTCGTTTTCCTGAGGACCCCCATGCCATTAACATCTACAACGTAGCACTCATTATGTATGCGTGCTACGTCGATTCCGATTCGTGCGAATTGTTCCATTTTATTGTTTTTGCTATTTTTGGCTTAAATCCTAGACGACGTTATTACAAAAATATCTACAGCAAAAGAAATAAAAACAACATGTTTTAACAGTCACGTCCCGCCCATTTGCGTACGCAACAATATATTATAAATGGTAACTGGAGAGAATGAGAGTTACTGAAAAGACACAAATGAGCGAATGAGCTAAAGCAAAATTAGCTGAGTAAAGTAATGATTTGAGTAGGAAAATGATAAATGGGACAAAATTTTACCCAGTTTAAAGGTTAAATTGTGCAAATATTTTTTATGATTCTTATTTTTTGAATTTTGATATGGATTTAATGGAATTTACAAATTGTTATTTATACCTATGTATATGAGGGTACAATGCTATATTTTTCTAATTAATTTTTTAATCAATTCTAATAAAATTGAAGAACACAAAATAAATATCCGACAATAATGTCGAATTGTAACCAATTTATTTTAATTTTTAAATGCTCGTTTAAGTGAATTTTATCTTATTTTATTTGGTTTTTAAAAACTGGATAACATATGCATATGTAGGTACTTTCTTCCATCTGATCTTCATGCTATTTATAACACAGATATTCAATCTAAATTGGAATAGGAATCAGATCTACTTGGCCGTTTGCAGTAGAGGGCATAGAACCTTATCGGTGATAGTACAGTAGGTATTCAGCCTTATTACGGGTGTCGATGTGTGACAACGTCATCCGTAATAGGGCTGATTAATCTTTGTTGACTCACTTTATTAGCTCTGTCCTCCGTTCATAACCAAATTTCCTAGTATCGACACAATGCATAGTGTGGTTAGGTTCATCCCCTGAATGCTGATCGAATAAAAAAGGGTTTGTCGGTTAAGAAGATCAAAGAGTTTAGCATTTTATTTTGCAACAGAGCGTCTTTAAATCTATTTCTTAATGCAAATAAAACAAATGCAGATTGCTTTTGCGAAATTAAATTACCCTCAATGCCAAATCAGCTATTTTGATCGCACGCACTGACCGGCTGCATCGAAGACAAATGATCCAGAGAAAGCGTTTAGATTATGGCGTAATAATACCTATATGTCCTCGCAAAAGGGAGAAGATCTTCATGTGCTAAAGTGTTGAGGCATGAAAATTTCTTTCTGTTTCTCTTTGCTCTAAGAGCATTTGGTCATTCGTTAAAAAAAAAGTTCATCAATTCCGAATTTTTAAATCGTGCAGTTACAAATGTAACAGTTAAATCCTTACGAAGTGATGATTTTCCAATATGTTGGAAGGTGGCCAACGTTACGCTAATCCAGAAAAAAGGGAAACGATTCTGGAAATGACCAATTACAGTTTTTTACATTTTCTTAAGTAATGGAAAGTATAAAACTAATCTTCCATCTGGTGAAGTATATTGGGTATAACAATCTACTCAGTGACCGCCAGTATAGCTTCCTTAACGGACGCTATAACTGCTAACCTCTCGAAAATAATCATTACATTTCAGAGAAATTGGACTAGAGGTATTAGATGTTTCGAAGACCTTTGATGGAGTGTGGCATGGTTCACTTCTGTCAAAACTTATTGCTTTTGGTGTCATTGAAGACATCTCCCCATTTATGGCGAGCTATCTCAGCAATCGTTTTTTACAAGTTTTCATAGATGAGATCACAACAAATGACCTCAACGGGGCTCTTTTCATCCTCCCATCCTGTTTTATATTTTTCTAAATGTCTTTCTTTGTAAAACTTCATATCTAATATGTTCTTTTTCAGATGAAAGCATTATTTGCCATTTATATTTATTCGATCATTGGGCCAAACAACTAATAGGAGTGACAAAATTCTGATAAATATCCGGATGAGTCCATTTTAAAAACAAGTAAAGAACTATCATATAACCCATCAATTTTCGCAAGAGGTCTTTCATAAACAATCGATTCAATTATTTGTATGTATGAATTACGCGTATCGATTTTTCCACTTACGGATTGATCCTTAAAATCCATAATTTTTCGTCCTAACCCTGATCCAATAATTCTTCAACAAACTTTACTTGGGGAAATAGCTTATATGTATTCCAGTTACGTATATTTTTGAAGAACTTGTTGAACTCAAGATCGGGATGTAGAAAAAATTCGGAGATTTTTTCAAATTTGCTAATGATTTACTGTACTTATTTTAAATGTTAAAAAAATAAAAATATAAAGTAAAGATTGAAATTAGTCTGACAACAAAAAAAAATTTTTTATGAACCTTTAGATTTTATGGCTGTTACTTCTACCTTTTTTTACTTTAATAATAAAATTCATTGGCTTAGGAGGACATTTTGTCTAGGAGGGAAAAACAACTTTTATTGGAAATAAAATTATAGAACAATTTTTAAAAATTCTGAGGGGGTATTGCCTTCCTACGCCAATTATTAAATTTGACAGCTAATCGTTTATAATAACATAAACACATCTCAAAATTTATGAAAATAATTTTTGTTCATAAACCAGCTTTCTAACGACCACACAAATTTCGTTTGCATAGCTATCTTCTTTAACGAAGATTTGAATGCACTCACTGAACAGGTTATTGGCTTTATTCGTACCCTAGACCTTTACGGCATACATAAAAGACTGCACACATATACTGAGGTGTTAAGAAAAAAATTTTTGGATCGGTCCAATGTATGGAAACATACATATATCTATGATATGACTAGCAGTGCCCGCCACGTCGTGGGCGTCCTGACAATATTTTGCTCGATTTTGCTTTGAAAGTACTCCACACCAATTAACAGACTCTTACTTTTATAGTGCTTCAGTTATAGATAAAATTCTAAAATTTATAAAACAATTGATCCATTATTTTGAAAGTGGCTTTCATTTTAAATTGATATATTTAAGGATTAGAGTGTATATATATTTTGGTTTTCCCAAATCCATTTCTATTACACCAAATTCATGTTCATTGGGTAAGTGGCGCTCAACATTTGATTGCAATTTTTTGTAAAAATGAAGAAATACCCTTCAATTGTAATCATTTACTTGGTATTTTTTTAAAGTGACGTATAAATGGCTCAATTCTAAAAAAATTATTGTAAACCTCTGTAAGAGGTGTTTAAAATATTTTAATAACAATGTAAAAATACAAATTAAATACAAATTTTATACAACTGGCGCCATCTAATGCGCATTAGTTTTTAAAATATTCCACTTTCAAAAATATATAGATGAGTTGTAAAAATAATCGTGTTTAAAATATCCCAGTTTTAAACCGAAAACTTCAGTACCTTGAAACCGGAAATTGCGTTTTCAATGCTTCTTCTCCACTTTCTCTTGGGAATAAGATATTTTTGTATCCTATATTGGGACCAGGATACTAAGTTACCTCCTCACAAAATTTTGTTAAAATCCATCCAGTAGTTTTTACGTGAAGCGAACCCAAACGAAAAGCAGACAGACATACGGAAATGAGTTACTATTTTATTATAGTATATTATAGTATTTTATTATAGTAGGTACCTATAGATATATGTAAGTATGTCATTAATATGTTTTATAGATTAATGATAATAAAATTGACTTATTAAACTTTGCTTACCTTGTATTGCCAATAGCTTATATTCTAAAAATTCAACTAGGTACAACCTTGAAATACATTCTACGCATAAAAACTGTCATAATTTGCTACAGGTCACTTATAATACAATTTAATTCTTTTAAGTCTTATCAATTTTCCAAATTTACGTGTTAAAATATTAAATTATTTTTCCAAACACGCAGCAAATCATAACGAGTATTCAAATGGAAAAAATTGTCCCTGTAAATGTTTTCAGTGCCATATTTGGGGCCCTTTTTTTTACAATGAATCGAGAATTCCAACAAAAATTCTCTGAGATTAGCAACTGGAAGCAGCAAAACACAGAAAAGAGTACATTGTATTTGTGTTTTGTGGTTTTTTTTTTCCTTTATTGCTTTGCCGTCATTTTTTTTTTTTTTTAATAAAAAAATATGAGTGTGTCGGTGAGTATTATTAGTGTGACTTTTTGTATCCACTCACGTCTAAAGAGTAATGTGCGAGCGTGAGACTGCTTAAAATGCTACTGGTGCGACAAGTACATGACCAAATGCTAAGTCAGGTGCATATACTTGTATACAGACACATATTTAAACAACAACAAAAAACACACGTTCAGTAGAATCCTTACAAAAACAACAATATGCATGTTGTTGTTCTTCGCTAGTTTACTTATATACTCGAACTCTGCTCAAAGTTGTGTAAGTTAATGCTGTTGGAGTTTGTTGTTGTGTTTTGATGGGGCTGTGTAGTGAGTTGAAAAGAAGTTGCACGTTCGTTGGTCGTTTACTCCTGCTTGCGCCTATTGTGAGATTTTTGTTGTTTTTGTTTTTCTATATTTTCATTTCTTTTTTTTTTTTTGTTTCTATAACTGTTCGTGTTGTGCATGACGAGTCAACAATGTCACCCCAAAATTTGTGCGTGAGTTAGTGCGAGCTTGTGTGTAGCTACGTGTGTGTGAGTGTATGTGTGTTAACTGTTAAGATTTTTTTTGTCAGTGTGCAAGTGTGTTTGTGAAATTTTGTCATACTTATAAGCCGTGTGTAAATGTTTACTGCCAGTAACTACAGCATTTGTATGCGATTGTTGTTTTTATTGTGTATTTTTGAGACATCTTCAATTCCACTTTGGTTTTTGTTTTGTTTGTGACGTGAACGTGGGCTTCTCGAATTATTCTGCACGTACTCGTTGCCAACAACGGACGTACGCTTATAATACGCTTAGCATCTTAACAAACCGAGTTACAATAAAAACAAACATATAAAGAATACAAAAACAGAAACAACACACAAACGAAGGAAGAAAATTCGTGTTAAATTTTTATAATTTTTCTTTTAGATTGGGGCAACATAATAATTGCCGCCCTCTGCCTCATTATCAATTGAATTTGCGCGCGTATGAGTGTGTGTTTGTGTCAGTGAGTTAGTGAGTGTGTAAATAAGTGTTAGCAACATTATACAAACATACATAGTGTAAAGCGTAATTGTATCTGTTTCGTCATTATCATCGTCGTTTTCGTCAACATCAATCGGATGCTGGACTTTAATTCAATAATGTGCCAGAAACATTTTAATATCTTACATACGTAACTTAACACAAACGTGTTGAATGCGAGGAGGCTGTTCTTGCCTGCTTCGTGTCCGTCCAACTGACTGCATGGTGATGATGATTTTTTTCTAAGTTCGTTGGTTTGTTTTCAAAACTGGACGCATGTGAACTTTTTCGTGCAATATATTTTATTTGTGGCCAATTCTAAATATAACACGTTCGATTGGCAGTGCAATTTGAATTTTGATAAGTTTAATGATGGATTTTGCGACTAACCTTCAAACGTGAACACCCCCGTTTTGAAACAGATTTTTAAAAAATATCTACTACACAAAATTAAATAATAAAACAAAACAAAGGTTACGCCAAAAAATCTATAAATATTTGAGTGTGAGTTTACAGCTTAAGGCTGAGTTATTGTCCTTCTAAAGAAAAAAAAAAAAAAAAAAACAACAACAATACAATACAATAAAATACATAAAACTAAACAACAAGTGAAAGTTCCTTTAAAAATTAACTTGTTAAAGTTAAATGACCCTTAGAAATATAATAAAAAATTTTCTAAAAATTCTCAAAAAAAGGGTTTTGAAAATGCAATAAAATGTTTTTTAATTAAAATAAAAAATTCAACTTCCAGTCAAAATTATTAAAAATTCTAAAATAAATAAAACGAGCTTTAGTACCTATTTTAAGAAATAACTTAAAACAAAATGCTACCCTATCAAGCTGTCGCCATGGATTATGCCGGCTATCAACGCCAATCAACGCCCGGACATCCTACCAGCCATATGCCCCCCATGGGCTCTTTGGGTATGACGGGACCGGGTGCATTTACACATTCATGGCTAATGCCAACACAAGATTTATGCGCTGTGCCTTACAATAAAATGCCAAATCAACATCATCAGTCACAACATCAACCACTACCTATTGAACCAGGGTTCGTTAAAATCTTTTTTTTTTTATTTTTTAATCAAATTTCAAAAGTGTACCTATAATTTTATATTAGAGACAAGTTTATCATTTTTTGCGCAAAATTTTTATATTATCCTAAATCCGTGTTTTTAGGCAGCAAGTCATTAACAAAAACTTATTTTCTATTAAGAGAGTAAGGCTCCAGATACATTTTTAATTAAAAAATTTTCTAATTCTTTCTAATTTTTTAGACAAGCTCATGAAAATTATTTTAAGCAAATATAAGTACATAATTTTTTATAAAAATATAACACATAGGAATAATTAATTTTTATTACTGATGAATTAAACAACACAAAAAAATATTCCGCACCGATTAGAGGTTTTAATCAGTTTTAAATTAAAGTTTAATTAATTTTTTAATTGATTCAAATATATATTTGTTTAAAAGAGAACAAAAAAATCCTAATTTAACTACAATCGATTAAGTGTTTAATTAAATTTTAATCTGAAACCAATTAAATCCTTTAATTTTTCTGCGTAAATGTCCTTTTCTAATAATAATTTTTGTTAATTAAAATATTGCCCGTAATTGTAGTTTAATAGCTTTCATTTCATTATCTTAATTTTATAAATAATGCTAGTGAATATTTTCAACGAAATACTTTAAGTTAAAGCAACATTTTTAAAAAAATAAGAACGTTTTACAATGATGAATATCAAACCTTGTATAGCAGTCATTAAAGAAAGCGCCGGGTTGTTTGCATACATTCAATTATGCAAAATTTTATAAAAATTTTTATAAAACTTATAAATTTGTGTCCGAATTCAAACGGGCTAATATTGTTTTTTCACTTCAATAAATTTCTTTAGTAGTGTGAAACCACTTTAAGTGGTAGCGTCTCGACTGTTAAAATACTTTATTGCAAACTAGTAAGCATTGCCTTGACAACACAACATAATATTACTGTTGGACAAACAATGCTTCAGGTCTCTGCTGAATACACTGGTCTCTGCAAAACGGATCAAAATAAAATAAACCTATAGTTTTTTGTCTCTCCTGAAAAATTTAGAAAGGAATTACCACTGACTAAACCAACGATATTGTTTATATTATAAATTTAAGAGCACTCCGTTAGACTAGTAAGAAGTATACTAGTCTATCAGTCAGGGGGTTGTAAGTTCGATTCCCACCAAAGACTTTTTAATACGACGGGTAAAAGTCTTCCCTAGTATGATTAGAAAACATAGTTAGAATATAAATTGTATGTAATTGCATTGCAACATTACAGTAATAAATATTTATATAAAAAATCTGTAAAGGGCCGTGTCTACACATAAAATATTTTTTGAAAATTTTGGTGCAAATCCAGATAGTATTCCACATCAAATACAAGACACCGATATTTAGTATTTGCGTATGTCTGTCCGTATTCACTTCATCTAAAAACTACTGGATGAATTTCAATAAAGTTTTGTTTTAGGTCCCTTACTACCTTAGTTCAAATTAAAGATAGGTTTTTTCCGTGAAAATATCAATAGAAAAGGCTTTTACCGATTTTTTTGACTTGGCAGTAGGTATATTTATTTAAAAAAGTTTATACCCTACAATTTTATTAATAGTATTTTAGATCAGAGTCACTTTTTGGTCCATTAATAGTAAAATAAATAATTTTTCATAAAGGTAATCGATTAATCGAATATTTTTTAATTTTTATTCGATTAATCGGTTTAATTTTTATTCGATTAATCGGATTAATCGGTTCAGTTACTATCGAACTGATTTACAAAACGCAAATAGTCGAATTGCGTACTTTTTAGGGCTTCAGTATTAAAATTGCTTAATAATGCCGTAGACCTGATTCAGTTTTTTCGTGATTAAGACATAAAATGGTGGAAATTAAAAAAAAAAAACTGTATTCACATACTAAATGATTACAAAATTTTTAATGGTATGATGATGAGATTACTTATTTACAAGCCTTAAAAAATGACTGAGGAGAGCCACTGAAAGTTAGATTTTAAGGTAAACTTCGCATCAAACATTTAAATAAACACTCGTGCGCCATGTAGGTTAAACGTTTGTATGTGTCCTTTTAAAATAACAAAAAGTTTCAATCGGGAAAAACTTAGTTTAAGAGTTATTATGAAATAAAGCGATACGCCTTTACAGCTTTTTTTAAGACGATTTTTACTGGCCGGTTTACATTTTAAAAATAAAATTTAGATGCAAATCACGATTTGTAACCCCTAGATAACCGAGTAAATAATATTTTTGCAAATATTGACGTTATACAATATTGACAATTTTTTTTTTTAATTTTTTAAAGATTAATACACATTTTTTCATTAATTAAACTTTTTAATCAATTTCAGATGCAAGTTGAATTAAATTTTCAATTGATTTATTTATTTTTTTTCAATCAGAAATTTGTTTAGTGTTCTTAGTAAGTTTATAATTAAATCATATTAAATTTTATTTAAATTGGGGTCTGAATCTATAAACCTTTAATTGGTCGAACTTTTTTTCAGTATTTCTTAAAAAACTAACCGGAGTCTTCAAAGGCATAGATTTCTAAAAATAATGTAATTAAAAAACTGTAAATTTAGTTGTAAAAAAAAGATCTAAAACTAGTGCCGACGGAAGATATTAATTACCTATACATACTAACCTTCTACAGCAAATCGAAAAGATTATCGAAACTTTGTAAATACGGCTTTACAATTTTTGTGCTAAAAAGAAAACTCAATTTTTTCCATTTTTTAAATTTAAATATTTTTGTAAATTTTCTAAAAGTACTTGTAAAATTACTTACTTAAAGTATAAAATATACAAAGTACAAAGTGCTAATCTATCCTTTTCGAGATAGATTTAATTGTTCAAAACCCGAAAAATATTTTAAAGTCCGAAATTTGAATCCCCTAATTATCTAGCACTCTTTTCAACTATTTTTAGCCCATTAGCCAAACATTTTAAATTTGCAGAAAGTATATTATTACAATAATTATCAAATATAAATTAGGGCTGTTCCCTAAAAGTCGCGATTATGAATTTGTAAAAAAAAATTAATGGCTGTCCTCATTGAAAATGTGGTTGTTACGTTATCGTTTAAACACTTAAAATTTATATCTATACATATAATAAAACAGTAACAGGATTTTAACAAAATTTTTTGAAGAGGTAATTTAGTATCCTGATTCCAATATAGGATACTGATTTTCCGCAAAAATATCTTATTTCCTACAGAAAGTGGAGAAAAAGCAGTGAAAGACTCTGGGTGTTTCACTACAACGAGTGAAAGTTTTCGTTACTATGCTCGATAATTTAAGTTAGAATATTATTTTTAATTGTGTTGTAACATTTAATAAATAAATAAGGTATTTGAAATACCTTTTACAAAGCCTTAAAATAATTTTCAGAATTTTATACAAATTTTAGAATTTTATCCTGGGATGGGTACCTTTATAAAAAGTGAACTACAACAGTAAGAGTCTTTAAATTTGGTGTTTATTACTTTCAAAGCAAAATCGAACAAAATATTGTCAGGACGCGCGCTACATGTGTGGGCACAGCTAGTCAAGTAAAAAAAACTGCAAAACATAGAATCTTTTATATTTAAAGTTGTATATTGAACAAAGTACCGAGCTGTCAGTTTTTATTGTTTTATTTTTATTGTTTTGTGTTGCAAAAAAATAATAAAAAATATGTAAACTAATTTTTTGTGAATTTATGATATTACATATTTTATAATCATAATATGATATTTAATTTGCATATACAAAAAATGTTTATATCTGATCATAATATAATAAATTTTAAATATTTTATTATAATATGTTTATATCTTAACACAATTATAGATATAATTTACGATGTTATTATGTTTGTTCATCAATATTACTATTCTATTCAATAATAATAAAAATATGGCTTAACTAGTTTGTTGCCATTAGATTATGGTTACATCAACCGTGAAAAATTCCTTTTGTAAAACCTGCACTTATTCCTAGATACCAGCAAGTGGACGGCATTGTTTAAGTAAACTTTAACTTAAATATTGAATTTAAAAAAAGTTGAGTGATAATTTACAATTTACAATTTTATTTATTTATATATTGACAACACAAAAAGCCTATAAGGCCAAAGACGTATTGTCAGAATACTTCATAAATACACTTCAGAAATATATTATTATTGTACAGTAATGACTTTAACAGTAGTGGAGTTGAGTATTTGATGTAAATGGTCCCACAAAAGTGCAAGTGCATAATATCAAAGCTTTTTTAGAAAAACTAGAATGATATAACGCGCTTGCACCTTCTCAAATTCAAAAAACCTTCTCACCAAGCACTGAATACCGCTATTATAATATTTATAGAATATTTATAATATTAATAAAATATAAAACGCTTTGGAAGGAATAAAAGATATATATGAAAAAAAAAAAATAGAAAATTTTAAATTTTTATAAAGCAATACAAATTCATGATAAATTGCATTTTTAATTAAAGTATAGTTAGCACACCCCTAAAAATGAATATGGTTTTAGAGCAATCATAATTATGTCCTTATTGGCAAAAATACTATTCTACTTACATTAAATAAAAGTTGTTTCTTGATATAGAGATCAAAGACGATTTTTAAATGCACCACAAGAAAAGGTAAATGTTCTTAACGACAAAGGTAGAGAGTTCCAATTCCTCGCAGTTCCACTAAGAAACGATCTTTCGAAAACAAAACACCTAATGAGAGGTTCAATTATCTGTGGATTTCTCATAGATCTTGAAAATGAAAAACTTGAGATAAGGGAATGAGGTAGACCGTTTTTTATAATTTTATAGAAAAAAATTAAATTACGTAGTGTAAAATATTGGATTAACGGACAACCCAAGAAGTTGTAGACAGCATTAGACACGTGGTCTCGATTTCGAATACCATAAACAAATCGCACTATTTTTTTAATAATAAGACCAAGCTTTCTAATGTTATAACCAATAGTACCAGAGTTAACTTCAATACTGTAATTAACACGCGACATTAACAAAGAATGGGCAACATTATATTTAATTCTTATAAGTAAGTAAAGACCACAGTGGTAAAGTTTCCTAAGGCCTACAGTGACCTTAGAAGCAACTACATCAATTTGATCACTGAAGTTTAGATATTGATCCAAAACAACACCCAAGCATTTGATCGATTCAACAAAATTGATTTCTGTACAATTGTAAAATTTCTGTACAAACTGTAAAATTGATTTGTGAAGTAAACTTTGATTACTTTTCGATACCTAAGGGAAAATGTTATAAAAATCCAAAGGACTCTTAACAAATCGGTTATGAGTCCTTCGGTTTAGTTATATACCATCCCAAAGCCTGAATAAATAAATTTATCCATTGTACGCAAAGGAAAGCCAGTTTACACATTTATGCACCTTATAAAGTAGTCGTTGTATGGAATATTCAAGCTTTAAGCAAGTGCTGTTAATTTTTTCTACCTTCAATTACTCTATGATACTCAATACTTTTCGATTGGGTAATCAATAGTACTTCATACTTCCGTTTACATAATAGGAACGGAAATTTATCGTGGTATATTGTATTTAATGTATTTCTAAAAATACTACAATAAAAGTATCGAATAACTGCTTTTGTGTATTAAGTATTAAAAATAATTATTAAATACTCGGCACCCACCACTCATTACCTTACCTGCTCTAATGGTTACTTATAATGTATTACCCTGTCAGTACGTCAAGTATTTTAATCATACTATGTCTGGAGAAAACACGAAGTTAAGCACTTGAATACTTAAGAATATCTGGCCCGAGTGGTTAAAAATAATTCCGGTTAAAATATTCTTTATCTCGTCTATTTCTAGATTATTCAAGGTGGTTCGTTCAATTTTACATTCCAGGACACATCTGCACTAGTGCTGGCAATGTTTACGACTTTCAATTACTCGTTACTACTTTATACTTTTCAATTGGATACTCAATAGTACTTAATACTTCCATTTGCATAACAGCAAGGGAATTTTATCGTCATATTCGTCAAATATTCCACTTTATATATTTTTACAAGTACAAACCTTAAAGTATGGATTAACCACTGTTGTGTATTGAGTATTAAAAAAAAAGGAACAAATACTCGATAATCGTTACCCACTCTGCATCTCGTTTAGAAGTGCCCGACAGAATAACCAACATTGATGTCGTGTAGATTCCCGTGAATGCAGCTTTATTATCGCTAAAGTTTTATATATTCTTTTTTACACTTTGTGTTTGTCATCCAGTTAAACGCTTTTTTTAGCATATATTTTAGCTTGAAACGCTGATTGTATAAAGTTTTTAAAAAAGCTTCAGTGAGTTGAAATGCAAAAGTATTCTGTGAGAAATTAGTGAAAATATAACCCCAGCAAAATTATTGCTATAATCAAATTAGATTCTTCTTGCTCGCCTAAACAAATTTAAGTCAAATGAAGAAATCATCTCTGGCTTAGTAAACGATCTTCAGAAACCTTCTTTAACAAATCGATTAAGGAAATGTATCGAGACTAAATGTAGAAAAATAAAAAAAAAGAATCAACTTATAAATGTGCTTCTCTATTTCGTTTTAAAGACACACAGTGCAACACGGAAAAAATAACCATATACGGACACCACTACGTGATAAAAGACCAAAAAAAATGACCCTTGTCTCCCAGTTTTGCCCAAAGTCCTCCAGGTTTTTTTTATGGGCCCTCAAAGATGTGGGGCCTCGATGTCATTTTTGCAAAAAAATTATCATTTACTCAAGCTCATATTTTTCAAACCGTTTGGAATTTTGATATACTCTCTGAAGCAAAGTTGTAGCTCTTGTCATAAAGAACAAAAATTGTTAACATATAAAATCAAAAAAATCAAAATCGCAAAAAACTTTAAAAAATTCAATTTTTTTACCTTTTTTTCCCCTGTTCAGGTCCATAGGTAGCAAACCGTTCAAAATTCAAGGAAACAATCAACTACAAAAATGAACCTAAGATCTCAATAAACAACTTTCTAGAACATATGAACGGTGTAAAGAATCATTCCTAGGAAGTTCATATGTTCTAGAAAGTTGTTTATTGAGATCTTAGGATCATTTTTGTTATTATTTTGCCATGACTAAAAAAATGACACAGTGTGTTATTGACTTCAGATACCATTTTTTTTTTGAATAATGGGTGGGGAATAAATTTGTCTTCTATGTATATATTTAATAATAACAATAAATGAAAAATATTTATTTGAAAAAAAAAACTTCTAAACAATTCCTTATTTAACAATTTACAATTTGTACGTTTTCATGAAAAACTGAATTTTTATTCTCAAGACAATTTCTTACACTTATTTTACAAATAAAACAAATTTTTCTTTTCATTATCACAACATTTAGCTGGTGATGATGAAAAGATGTCAAACAAAATACTTAAGTTACAAATGACCGACCTAAAATGCAATGAATACCACACAACTGGTGTGCGTGTGTATCATATTTAAACGTTTTGAAACCCGAAAAACTATTGTAGTCCAAAAAGACTAATTGCAGTCAATTAATTTAAGAAGACGAAAAAAAAAAGAAATATTTTCTGAACAGATCTTCATTCAACAAGATCTTCATTTAAAGCAAGTGTAGAAATAAATAATTCAAAGATTTCAACATGTTCACACATTAATTATCAATTGTAAAAAAAGTATATTATTAATTTGTTCTTTAAACAAAAAAAAAAAAAAAAAAAAAAAACGATTCTAAAAGATATAAAAATGTATAAAATAAGTGTAACAAATTAATAAATATTTTATTATGAAAAGAAAACAACTCTACACTAAAGGTTTAATTCAGATGCTTTATTTCTTTCTTCTTACACACAGTGGTTTGACATCGAATTATTTTGGACATAATTCGGTATCTCATGAACCACTAAATTTATCTTAAGTTTAGAAAGTTACTGTAGCTTAAATATATGCCCAATATACATTTAAGTGGTGTCAGAGGAAAGCTCTTGAGATCCAGATTAAAAATATTATAATGATATTTTTTGCGCTCGATTTTGTAAATAATATTTACCCCAAAAACTGAAAAAATCACGTTAAGGTGGTTTTTTGAGAAATAAAATAACGAATTTGAATTGCCAGAACATCTAAACGGATAGAGATATTTTTACAAAATTTTGAATTATATTTATAAAATAGCTCTTAATCAAATGGTGAAAGAAAATTTGAAAATTTTTTATTTTAAAGTATAAATTCCCGAAACGGGGATAAAATGTTCCAAAAAATATTTTTTTTTTAAATTTACTAGTACCGAAGTAAATTTAAATTACATAAGCCAAAAAAGATATCACCTTTTTGGCTTAAATACTGAAAAAATGTTTTTTTTTTACATTTTCCCAATTCAGAGGCTTGTAACTTTTTAACGAAAAGTTCTATCACAACAAAACTTGAGACTAATTTATTCTAAATTTTAACAATAATATAGTTAATTTCTGAAAATAATAATCCGATCATTAATAAGTACACCACGCCAAAAATACTAAGTTAGGGTCGGCCAAAATTAAAAAATCCAATTTTCTGCCAAACTATAGATATTTTTATAGATATTTTCAAGGTCTACTTATCGCCCGGGGGCAATAATTGTCATTACGGTTCATTCTCAAAGCTTTGACGCGTGCTATCGGGGATAATGGGGGCACCAGACGCCAGGGTTCCTTCAAACTTAATCTGGAAGAACCCCACCCTAATCTACGGTGGAACAGCATACGCCAGGGATGCGTGGTCAGGAGGGTGCTTGGTCGTTAGTGTGCGAACTCTGGATACCAGTCGACCTCCAGTTTCAATTTAGACTTACCCACGCACTCCACTAATGGCCTAGGGAAGAATTCAGAAGGGATGGACAGGAACGCCTCTCAAGAGGTGAACAGGTTAATCTCTAAAGGTTCTCCTATGGCGTTGAACCGGGATATTTCGATAGGGATGGACAAGCAAGCCTCGTTAGATCCCTTTGGGAACTCCGGTTGCCACTGGCCAGGGGAGAATATCGAAATAGAATGAAAAAGAAACCTCGCAAGGGGTGGACTGGTCAGTCTATGAAGATACTCCTGCGGCTATGGAGGTAAGTGTGGTGAATTGGACGCACCTGGCCCTGTGGGCTTAGGCAAATCCTTTTCGGAAGCAGGCACCTCAAAACGTTCCTTGAACGTCGAGTTGGAGTCTATACATCTCCTGCCTAAAAATGAGAGGCAGAGTCAGAAGAGGAGACCGGGAAAAGAAAGAAGCTGAGACGGCAGCGCACATTGTTTGTGAATGTCCAGCACTGGATAGCATAAGACTCAGGACCACTGGTGGATGCCATGGGGGAACTGAGCCTTGAACAAATGCTATCAAGACTGCGTGATGAGAAAGTACGCCGAGAGTTACATGACTCAATGTAAGTAGGTTGCCGTAAATTACATTTCGATTGCCTGTAATCATAGAGGACGGAAGGGGGTCGAAAAGGGACCCATTATGGAAATGGTCTGCTTGGATATTCCCCCTACATTATATACAAGGACTACTTAAACTTTTTATGACATTTCCAAAAAGTTATACACCCGAAGTACCCAACTATTGGGGCTGGCGCAGAAGCCCCCGTTTATCCTAGAGGGCCAACCATTCGCAGCATTACTTAAAAACACCTTTGCTTTGCCTCTGTGAAATTTCATTAAGATATCTGCAGTGGTTTATGGCGAACCGAATTATGTCCAAAATAAATTGTTTTCAAACCACAGTGTTACATTTTGTATCTTTTATATAAAACAAATTAAATAAAATAAAAAAAAAAGATTTTAATTTAACTACAAAAGCTGACCGTAGGTAGATGTTAGTTAAGCTTTGCTTTAGATGTATGTATTTGCAGAACGTAAATTAAAACGTTTTAATATAAAAACAAACAAACAAGCAAATGGCTTAAATTTCATCATAACTGAGACAAAATGCTACTTAAAAAAATAAAAATGCTCTTAAGAAATGTATCTTTTTTTAATATTTTATTTCTTTACAAGAATACACGAATACAATTTGTATCTAGAAAAATAAAGTTTTTGTCGGCTTTTGGTTTCGTTTCTAAAAAAAAAAACTTTATTTAACACGAATTGCTTGATATAAACCAAGTTTTGTGTTGGCTGCAACTTTAAGACCGACAAGATGCATATCATTTTGCCGCATGTGTTAACTTCTTTAGAAAAGCCGGTATTTTAATAAAGTTCATAGTTTTTTTCTTCTTCTTTTTACGGCGTTTTTTTTGTGTTTATTTTGTTTTCTGGTTTAACATTTTTTTATGGATTTTATATTTTTTACTATTTTTTTTTTCTTTTTTGTCTTTTTTGTTTCAAAAAGATTTTGATCTAAACTGGAGTTAAGCATAAAAATATTTTTGGTAATTAAATTTCATTTTAAATACTCTTCTGATGATGACATATTTATTCATAATCATGACGTACGTATGGCACGGGCCATAATTTGCTTTACACGAACAAAAAGCCCAGTTTAAATTATGATTGCAATTGTTTTACCGACTTTTTAAATTGTAAAAGATGTGTTTATTAGATTTTAATTTTGCTTTCTAGACTTTCTATACGTTTAGAGTATGTAGAAATTATTATTCCTTTAGCATTCAATGCTAATCTTTTTTGGGTTAAAGTTTTGTTTTAGAAAAGTTTTTAAGATCTTTACTGGTTTAATCCATTTTAAGCCAATTGTGTAATTTATTTTTCTTCTCATTAAAACTGTAACAGGACCATTTTTCGAAATTCTGTTGCTGGTGCAGATAGTAGTAATCGAAAATACAAAACACCAATTTTTGGAATTTTCTATTTGCCTGTCTGTGTTCGCCTTACGTAAAAACTACTGCGGGGTTACTGTGTATTTCGATTCGTAAGAAAAAAATTTCGAAACACTCTGTATAAGTCATACAAATTCGAATGATTTTTATTTCGAATCGAAGTATGCAGCAAACCCTATATGAGTTTTAATACAATTTTATTGGGAGATACATTATTATCTCATTGCTAATAAAGATTCCTTTTTCTTTAAAAAGTACTAAGTTTTAAGAGAAAAAGTATGCAATGGTATATCAATGGTACTGCAAACTTGGCAGCAGCTTCTTTTTGTCAGCGGAAATTTCAAATACTATTTACAAAACTCTACAATAATTTTAGAATTTTATATAAAGTCTATGTTCCTGAGTTATTATCCAGGGATGGGTACCTCTCAATAAAGTAAATACATAAATCATAAGCACTATAAAAACAAGAGTCTTAAATTTTGGCGTGGATTATTTTTAAAGCAAAATCCAACAAAATATTGTCAGCACGCTTACGACGTGGCAGGCACTGCTAGTGAAATATAAAGTGTAATTTAATTTGGTACTTCCACATTAGTAAGAAAAACATAATTTTTTACAAAAAAAAAACATTGATTATTAAATATGTGCAAGATTATATCGATCAAGTGGCCGCCAGGATTAATGAAGCATGAAATGTAATGCAATTGTCATACATTTCGATGAAATTTCTGCAAAGCTCCGTTTCGATGACGGCTGTAGTATGTAGTATTCCTGTTTCAGTTGTGCAGTTACTGTTCGGTTTAGTCCAATGAAATATACTTTTTAAAAAGTGCCGAAGAAATTGGTAGGCGTACAGTCACACGATCTTGGAGGACAACTTTAATGTATAGTATCGGAAATTAAAATATATTTTTTTAAGTCCAGCTGCTGCATATTTCTTGTTAATAGTTTTTAAAATTTGTCCAACAATTTTCATTGAATAAAATATTGTCCATGTCTAAAGACAAGGCAAGTTTACTCACATTTAAATTAGTCGCAACTCTATAATAAAGATATCGGTGCAATTCCAAGTGTCTCACACCAGGGGCCGAATTGTCGCATTTGTGCAAGCAATCGACTGATTGTTTTAAAATATTATTCGTTAGCTTTACAGTCACAGAAAACTATTTTTTAATTAAAGTTTATTAATATTTTTTAAGAAATCAATACATATAATAAAATAGTAACTCATTTCCGTCTGTCTGTCGCCTTTTCGTTTGTGTGCGCATCACGTAAAAACTACTGGATGGATTTTAACAAAATTTTGTGAGGGGGTACCTAAGTATCCTGGTCCCAATATAGGATACTTTTTTTCCGCAAATATATCTTATTTCCAAGAGTAAGTTGAGAAAAAACAGTGAAAGTACGCTTCCCGGTATTTTCATACAGTACTTTTGTACTGCTTAGTATGGCACTTTTTATTTTTTAAAGTGGGTTATTTTAAACACAAATAGTTATAACTTTTTAGTACGACACGGCACCTTTAATTTTTGAAAGTGGAATATTTTAAACACAAATGGCGTTGACAAAATATGAATTACTTACTACGACTTCGACTTGAGTGTGGCTATAAAATTCTGTTATTGTTGCATTCTTCTTTATAGGTGCTACTCTATAAAAGTAATGGTCTTACAATTAGTGTAGAATACTTTTAAAGCAAAATCGAGCAAAATATTGTCAGGACGCCCACGACGTGGCGGGCACAGCTAGTTTAAAATAATATTAACCCTTTTCTTACCGTGGTTCTAAGTCTTAAATATTGTGTGCTGGACACACAATGAGCGCTAACATCTCAGCGTCTTCATTATCTACTTCGATTTTTATCTTGGCAAGATGATACTTGAAAATTTCAAGACCTGACTTTAACGCCGTTATCCTGCTTAAGGTACTTCTATTATATCTAAGCACCTTACTGGCCTTCCTATATCAATGGGCTCTTTGAACAGTTAAGAATGCTACTCGACAAAATATTAAGACTCTACGTTTTATAGTTCCCATGGCAATAATTTTTCACTTTGTATGGAAGGTAGCACGCCCACCGGTCCAATCTAGCCAGTTTATTGCTCGACTGTACACAATAATACGGGGGTTTCAGCGCATATTAAAACATTTATAGTTCGCATTTATATGATGCGTAAAATTTACTTTGTATGGAAAGTGCCACACCCACTTATCATGACTAGTTTAGTATCAGTTCTCTTTTCTCAATTTTATATCAATGTTTTTCGCCGCTTTCTGTCAAATAATCTAATAATTTCTGAGGCGAAAGAGGACGTAAGGTTCGAGGCCACGTTATCCACAAGTAAATGACCATTTTTAACGATTTCATAATCAAAATTTTTCATTCTTTGAAAATAGTATTCTAAATTGCCACACCTAAAAAATCTCGACTTGATATAAAAAAAAAACTGAGAGGTACGTTAAATCCTTTCTACTCATTTTAATTTTATGTTAAAAAAGGAAACATTTTTTTTCCTTATTTGTTGTTAATTTTTATATTATTGGCCATGCATCTTCTTGTAAAGTTTCAGGTATCAACTTTTTATGGTTCAAGTAATGAATCCTTTTAACAGGAGAGGACATTAGAGCAAAATTAGGTCCTTATTGATACCTCTTGGGAATAGAACTGTAAAAACGCGCGGAAAGAAATTTAAATATATTACTCAAATCCTTTTGCTTTATTGCTTGCCTTTATCGTTACTGATTTATATTTACATTGCTTGGCAGTAGTTTCAATTTAAGTTTGTTTAATTGTTTTAAAAAATCACCAAATAATATTTTTACCAAATATTTTTATTTAATGTTTGTATTAATATTGTTTACTTCTCAGCCGTTAGTTAAGAGTTAAAAATAATATTGTTGAAGAATGAATGCAGGTCAAAACAGCAGGCGGTACTACAAAAATTTCAAGTGATTTACAATTATTAAGAATTACAGCTGTGAAAGAGACGTTAGAACAATGGTTGCAATAACACTGAAGACTATAGACTTAGAAGGTAGCAAACAATAAAGGAAAATGATACAAAAAACTAAATATTTTTTTCTTGTCTTCAAAAATATGATAATAATGACACAAAGATAAAAATTAGTTATTTTTTATCGTATTTTTGAAATATTAGAAAATAAGAAAAAAATATTTGTTGGATTTCAAGGTCAAAATTTAAAACCTAACAAAATTTTTCAAATTCTGATATATTCTTATTAACAAAATATTTGTTTCTAATTAATATAATAATTATTTATAATTAATATACCTACAGCCCAATTATGAATAACAATTCCCCGGGAAAAAATTCCCTTTTCTGTTTCCTCCTATTCTAAACAATTCCCAATAAAAGGAAAAGAGTATGCATTATGAATATTGAAAAGGGGAAAATAATTGAATGTTTTTGGGAGTTTTTTTTCCTTAGATATGTGAAAGGGAGTTAGCGCAGAAATTTAAGTATTTGATTTATAAATATAAAACAATAATTTAAAATTGCTTTTTAAGGCCCAAAAAATACAAATAGACACCAGGTGCAACATTCGCTGACCGTAATGTACAAGCATTCAGGAATCCACTAGGGATTTTTTAAGGGTGAAAAGCAAGAACCTTAGAGATTCTGGCAAAACACTGAAAGTGAATTTGCTAAAAGCGGCTGAGCCTAGGAAACCTAAAAATCCTTTCCGATACCAGTCTTGTATCCACCTTCCACTAAGTGTAATAAATTTGATAACAACGACCAATTTACTAAAAAATCGCAAATTGTCTAGAGTATAAAACAAAAAAGAGATACAAGAGGTCATAAAATACTAACTCGTTACGACAGTGCAAGGGGTTACATATCAGAATACAGGCCAAATTTTGGTAATTTTTTTTAAAAATCATTCACCTTTTCGCGGTATTCTCCAGACCTCATTTTCCCCAATTTTTATCTTGAACATGTGATACCTGTCACCCGCACAGTTATCCAGTTTAGGGTATTAGAGCGAGTTTGCCCGCAAGTAACCTTTTTAGGTATATTAAGTCTAACCATTGCTATACTAAACCTCCTACCATTACTCAGGACGCATTCTGGGCTCAGCAGCAGATCATATGCTAAATATCTTTCCCGATCATTGCGCTTCAAAAGACATATCATCGATTTTATCATACTAGTTGAGGTTTCGTTGTTGTTGTTTGCTGAAAAAAAAAACTTCCGGTTTTCACAGCTGTTGCATATTAGCTAATTTCCACCTTCTTTCTCCCGGAAATTACCTCAGATGTTAAATTTAATTTGAAACCCAGCGAAAGCAACGCCAGATCTTACGATATCTTACGTTCACATATTATAAACTTAAACACATTTTTTTTTGTGTAAAAAGTAGAAATTCGAGTCAAAAGTCAAAGAAAAGACGAAAAATCAACCTATAAATTATAGTTTAACCAAAAAAATAAACAAAAATATATGAGGAATAACCAAAAATATATACAGACTTTGTAAAAAACAAAAACTAAAACTTCACCAAACAATCAAGATTTACCGTTAAACGGAAATTTTACCAAAATCTGGATTTTACCAAAAAATTGGATCACACACCAAAAGTCGAATATGTATTTGACAAAAAATATATTTTTTTACTACCTTCAGTTTAATGTTAATTTTTATTTATCTTTTTTTTTTTTTCAATATTACACAAAAAATCATGATTTCACCAAAAATCGAATGATTACACCAAAATAATAATTTCACTAAAAAATAAAAAAAAAACGAGATTTTTCCAAAAAAAACTGAATTTCTCAAAATAATTGTGATAAAATCACATTTCACCGTGAAGAGGAAATTTCACCAAAATCGAGATTACACAATAAAATCAATCAGGTATGTGATGGAAAACGATCGTTTTCAAAGGGTGTGATGAATTTCGACCGGTTTTGAGAAATATTTTTAAACCCATCTCTTAACATTAAAAATAATAATCAAACAATAATTAAGAATTTAGACAAAAAAAATTTTTAAACAAATTAAAAATTAGTAAAATCTAATTTTTATACAAAAAAACAAAATCTTTTTAAAATCGATTCGTTTTAAAAATCGTTTTCCATCATATACCTGAATACTTGCAAAATAAAACCGATTTTGCGAAAATTCACAAAAATAATAATACTATTTATTTAAATATAAATTTATATTTTTTGCAATTTCACCAACAAAAAAAAATTACACAAAAAACTAAAAATAAAAAATTTTATTAAAAATAGAAAGTTATCGAAATTTCGGTTAAAAAAAATTGAAATTAAAAAATCTGAATTTCTCAAAAAATGGGTTTCATATCACAAAATTTCAACTTAAAACGAAAATTTAATCAAATTCAAAAATTCAGCAAGATTTTATAATAGAAAGAAAGAAACAACACCAAAAATCTAAAATCCACAAACAAATTTTTTTACTTATTGTTTTTATGTTAATTTTTATTATTTTTTTTATAAATATTTTTTTTTTTTTTTCAAATATTACTGATCATAATTTTCGATTTTATGATAAATTTTAAAATTTATTAAATTTTAATTCGCCAGAAAATTATACCAATTCTTTCAAAACAGAAATCACAATTTGAGCTTTACCACAGAGTTGGCAGTCAGTTGTTATTATTTAGATTTTTACTTCTATTGCCGTAATTTTAATTCCGAAGTCCAAAAAAAAAAAAAAATCGTTGGGTTTTGAATCTTAACTTCTTTTATTGAAAGTTGTTGAACCGTTTTTCGAATTCAAAAATAACTGAAACCTAAATTAAAAATTTAAATCAAAAAAAGACTATAATCTTTTGGAATGAATGCAATTAAAGTTCTTTACAAATTCTCTATTCAAATATTCTAGTCTTTTAGAAACAACTTTTTTATTTGTCACTGCCTTTGCCTTTTGCATTATTCTTTTCTTTCTTTTTAATAATGTTGCAAATTATTTACGCTACATTTGTCACAATACATCCGTGTTAATACTTAAAAAAAAAATGTTGTGCAGCAAATTTGTCTAGGCATTAAATAATCATGTTTGTACTTTGAAGTTTTTTTTTGTTTTTTGTTTTACTTTTGTTTAGTTTTCTTTCCCCTGCCGCTTAAAAAAATTGTTTGACAAAACAATTAATCTTTTTTTTTTGGATGCGAAGAAACGGCAACAGTTCGAAGCAAATCAATCGCTAACAAATTAGCTGTCAATAATAATACTTTAGTATTAAGACAAAAAATTTGCTTAAAATGATGCAAAATAATTCATTTGTCATATCATCGTCATGTTAGGGACTTTGTGTAAACGTACAAGCAAGTTTTAGAAAAATTTTAATGGATGTGATAAATAGTTTCGAATTTAGGTTAGTTACATGACGTACAAGTTTAAAGAAAATTCCTAAAATATGAAAAGACAACCATGTAATTTCTACTAATGAAATGTAAATTATTTACTTTTTAATTTAATTTAATCAAATTCGCTTGTTCCTTTTATTCTATTTTATTATGGCTTTACATTCGATTGCCCTTGTCAGTGTGTGTGTGAAAAATGCCGATGTATTGTTTTGCTGTATGTCCCATTGCGGTTTACTTGTAATCCTTTGAGTAATATGTGTTGTAATAGGTTTTGTTTTAAATTCACTTTTGTTTTACTTTTTCTTAAATAACGGTGCTAAGTAGCTTAAAGGATTAGTTATTTTATTGAGGATTTTTCGCCTTTGATATCCACTCTATTGATCTATTGCTCAAGATGTCAACCAATATTTTGCCAATAAATAAAAGAAAAATTCTCACCTTAATAATCCGCTTTTACGTTTCAAAAAATTTCAAAATGCTGCCTTGAATTGGAAAACAAAAATTCTAATTTAAGTTTGATACTAAAAAACAAACATTAGAGTGTTGAAAATCTCAAAATTTTCAATAAATCTTATAGAATTATTGTCTTGGTTTTGTAAAATTGATTTTTCAAATCACATTTTTTACGATCAAAATTTGACAAAAAATATTTAAATTGCACTTCAAAAATCTTACTGTTCGGACTGCAGCTTGTCAGATATTGGAGAACTTGTAGTATTCCTTGTAAACAGTGGTGTAAACAGGGACTGTTTTAACGCCCGCGAGACCCAACTGTGTATGGTAATACGTGACAGATAACTTTGTTTTATTATAGGAGTTCTTTACATTAAGAAATAGGGAGTTAAAATTCATTAAAGTAACGCTAACATTCAAGTACCCGGGATTTTTAATCCGATCTCCTCCCTATTGTGTTTATTTATTTCAACAAAAAAAAAATCACCGACAAGTTTGGGTTACATAAATATTCATATGTAGTTGGTCGAGGAGTTTATTTATTTAACAACAATTTCAATTTGTAGCACCTATATTTAAACTTCCTATATTCGACAATAAATGGATAAAAAATCTCATATAGACTAGTGCTTCTTATTTTTTAGTGCTTAAATTCTATTCACATTCTCATTTATTTATTCTGATTTTCTTTTCTATAGTTTCAACACTACCCCCTAATAGTAGTATAACAAACCTAGTCCGCTTAAACGTTCCTGAGTATTTGTTGTAAAATTTCCTCTACATGAAATATACCAATTTCTCACACTTTGCTAAACAAACGATAAGAAATATTTTTCATCTTTTGGTGCCTCCAAACCTTTTTAAATTATAGATATAGGTCAATCGGAACTGTGTTGGCATCACTTTTTAAGGGTATATACACAATTTTCAGCCATTTCAAACTAGTTTATCAATAACTTAACATATCATGAAGACGGACAAGAAGAACTAGAGATGTGTTATTAATGAACGATCAATCAACTGACCTAAGTCACTCAGTTCACTAGTTCAGTCAGCTCCTTAGTTCGGTTCAGCTCATTAGTTCATGCGATCGTATTTTCGAATTATAAAAGGTTGTCTCTTGAAATTTTCACAAAGGGTGTATTACTATGGCAACTAAAACGATTACTAAAAATTAAAGAATGTTCCGATAGTGACGTCATTTGCATGTATATGACCTTATTTCTGAACTATAATAGGAATATTCTTTTAAATTTTCGCAGAAGGTGTATTATTATGGCAACTATAGCAATTAGTGCGATTTTTTATAAGTAAACAATAAATTGTTTCATCACTTTAACTTAAAATCAAATTATTAACGAAATTTTTTTCAAAATTGATCAATGCTGATTAACATTATAATTTTAATGTCAATAATTTTTTAATTGTCACCATTATTATTTGCCTCAATAAGTAAATGTTTAATTAAATAATTGACAGTTATATAAGTAAATAATACCCCTTTTGCTGTTTACAGATTCAACTTAAGCTCAGACAGTGTCGTGTCACTGAGCAAATAAACTAAAAGAACTAAAAGACCGACCTAGTTCACTAAAGTGCTATGATACTAAAATGACTGCTCACTTATATGACCTAACAAGAAGATCCAGAAAAGAAAAGGAATATTCTTAAAAAAACTGAGAACAATTTTGAAAAAAGTTTGAAATTGCAAAAAGATCTTTAATTGTATATATTTTCTTGACGTTTACATCGTCACAAAAACTTGTTAATGACTACATGGTAACAAAAAATAAATTACCTGTAGTATCTTTAAAAGTGGTTTTACACGGCGTGTGTTTGTCATATGACTTGTCAGTTTGATAACCCATATGTAATTTCATGTGTTTGTCAAAATAGGCGTTTTTCATACGGTTTATAAATTTTGCTTTCAAACGTACATGTGTAATTACATCTGACATAACCTATAATATATAATTTTTCTGCCACACAGATTTGTATTACCAACCACAGCTAATGGAAATGTGCAAACGTAGTGCTTTTGCCACGCTTTTAGTGCTTTTCGTACCACAAAAAACCTAAAATAGCAATATATCAAGTTGGCATTACAGGAAGTCAGATGCTTTGTCACATCAAAATAGAACACGTTATAAATGAAAAATGTCATATGTATTGTACACATGGACAACACACATGCTATGTTTGAAAGATTTTACACGACATGTATAGAATTTACACATGGAAAAGTGACAAGTCATATAACAAATACACGCCGTGTAAAAGCACTTTAAGTGACGAAAGTGAATACGAACGATTTCATTGCAAAGATATGCGCATTTTGAACTACGACGAGTATTATTGAATTATGTACAATTTGAAAATTTCACCATGTTTAAAATTAGAAATTATTTTTTTTTAATGTTTCAATGTGTAATTAAATATTTATTTTGTTTCAAAAGCACTTACTTGCTATTTTGTGAAGCTTTGGCATATTTTATAAAAATATTTTCTTTAATATATGCGAAAATTTTTTTACTGTCACACAAAAACAGTAGTACGAACATTCAGGGGCGACTCGAAAAGGGTCTTAATGCCTACTAAGTCTGCAAGAACTGCATAGTTAAAAACTGAATTCTGCGAATAAAACTGGCAAATTAGATATACAAATCGCTGATATACTGGTAGCCTTTGAACACAAAGTCTCACAGGAAAACTCTTGCCAAGGTCCAGAAGTGTGCTTCGGTTGACATCACCGGTGCAATGAGAAGTAAACCTCAGGCAGCATTGGACATCATTCCTTTTGTCTACTATGGACACTTTTATTTACTTAATTACTTTAATTTCTTATATTTGCTTTATTATTTATGCTTAGATTTATACATTATGCAAAATTACAAAAATAAAATGTTCTACGTCAAAATACATCGCCTATGGGAACAACTTTTAATTTTTGAGTTTAGATTTTTATGACTATTCGTTATAAGCAGCCAAAGTAATCCATGCTTGGTAAAAATTTAAGCGCCTACCCTTTACGGTGTACGTGTGCTTTTAATTTCATGAAGATTTTTTTTATCTGACCAATCTGTAAGCATATTCTTTTAATTAAAAAATCAATCAATATAAATAAAAATTTCACACTAAAAAAATGTGCATGAACACATTTATCTATAATTCAATTATTTTTCTTACAATTTCTTTTTAGGATTCTCGAATTACGCAAAGAAAAATCTCGTGACGCTGCCCGTTCGCGACGGGGCAAAGAGAATTTCGAATTCTATGAACTGGCCAAAATGTTACCACTACCCGCAGCTATAACCAGCCAATTGGACAAGGCTTCGATAATAAGACTGACCATAAGTTATTTAAAATTAAGAGACTTTTCCGGACATGGTGACCCGCCATGGACAAGAGAACAAACCACCAGTAGCAAATTGAAAAGTAAGTAAAAAAACCATAAAAAACAGAAAAGTTGTATCAAAAACTCAGAGAAATCTATAGTTTAACCTTAAAAAAGTATTTGTTTCAAGTAAAAGGAAGTGAAACTTATTTCGTGTATTTGTGTTTAAGAGTGTGTAAGTGTAGTAGTTGTAGTTTTTAATATTATTTTAAAAGAAATGTGTCGTGCATAATTAATTAATTCAAAATATAAGCAAAGTTATTTTCGAAAAATTATTATTGTTGGAAAATTTTTATTTTCGATCAGAGAATTTTTGTTTAGAAACAAAAAAAAATATCGATTAAAAACCCTTCTTAGGTATATTTTCTATATACAAATAACTAAGTACTCGTATAAGAGCGTATTGTATAAATACCTTGCAGTTCTTTGACAGTTACTGAAATAGTAATTTTACTCGAAACAAAAAATCACCACTGCTTAGAAAACTAGCTATTGATTGGTAAAATAGTTAAGAAATTCCTCTAAAGCTTTAAAATTAATTTGCATGCTTGACACCAGAGGCTCTACTGCCTGCCACACTGTTCTTAAAATAATAATGATGAGCAATTCAGGAGTTGCCGAAAGAAAACTTCCGGTCTTCTGTTATTTCACCCTTATCTCTATTCTAACTTTTTCCCAAAGAATGTAACACAATTAATTGGTTCTGATAATAATTATAAAGTGCAATTCCAGAATTTCCAATTCAAAAATTAAACAAAGTTATTTTCGAAAAATTATTATTGTTAAAAAATTTATATTTTTGATTAGGGAATTTTTGTTTCAAGCAAAAATATATCCATTAAAAACCCTGCTTAGGTATATTTTCTATAAACAAGTAAGTAAGTACTCGTATAAGAGCGTATTTATGTCTTACAAATACCTTGCAGTTCTTTGACAGTTACTGAAATAGTAATTTTACTCGAAACAAAAAATCACCACTGCTTAGAAAACTAGCTATTGATTGGTAAAATAGTTAAGAAATTCTTCTAAAGCTTTAAAATTAATTTGCCTGCTTGACACCAGAGGCTCCACTGCCTGCCACACTGTTCTTAAAATAATAATGATGAGCAATTCTAGAGTTGCCGAAAGAAAGCTTTCGGTCTTCTGTTATTTCACCCTTAATCTCTATTCTAACTATTTCCCAAAGAATGTAACACAATTAATTGATTCTAATAATAATTATAATGTGCAATTCCAAAGGTAAAGCTATTGCACTCTATGCATTTCTTAAAGAAAGTAACACAAATATTTTATGTAATACTAGTATGTATCACTGCACCCTCCTTTGCCGCCTAATAAAAGCAAATGCGCAGCAGCTCAAATATGCAATACAAGAGTTTACAAAACTAAGATTTTATAATTAAGCTAATAAAATTCCAAAAAAATGTTCAGATAGTACCTCGGACATATCGGGTAAAAACTCGTTATATTTAAAAGTATTTTTATTTATCACATAAATACTTCTGATATTATTTTCATATTAATTACTCTAAAATTGAGTAACTTGTTGTTTTATTTTTCAAAATAAAAATTTCTAAGAAAATGTCTAAAAAGTCCATTTTGGATCACCCTGTTCGCTGTGATATAGTTGAAATAGATTTGTAATTATTTGGTTCCCGAGGTACACTGGTATTTACTTTCAAATGATTTTTAGCCGCCTTTGGAATCGGCATATAATAAAACTACCTTCAAAACTGCAGGGTATTCAAAAGATATTTAAACAATTAAATTGGTAACCAACTGTACTGAAGTTTACTTCTTTCTGTCCACCGTTTATAAAAAGTAAATACCTTCATTAAAAAAACCTCGCAACAGCAAAAAATACATAAAATAAAATAAAAAAAAAATAAACGTATTTCAATTCATTTCAATTGAATTAATTTGCATAAAATGTGTGTAAATATATAAATTTGTTGCTTACTTTTAACGATTATTTCTTTTTTGTTATGCTCATGCGCAACCATTTTGTTTCATTGTTTATTGTTTTGTTGGTTTTTTTTATCAATTTATATTTTTTTTTATTTTATAGTATATTTTTTCTGTTTTGGGTTTTAATTTTTCTTTTTTTAATTTGAATTTATAGAAGGTAACGGAAGGTTAAATTATTATTATTTTTTTTTTTATTTATATAATTTTGTTCATACAAAATGGTTTTGCCATATATCATTTTAACGATAATTCCAAGTATTTATTACCTTGATTTTTATTAAATTAAAAAAAATATTAAACATACATATACATTTTGTCTTTGGGTTTTTATGGTATTGATTGTTTTTTAGGGAAAAGTTTTAATTCAAATGGAAATCAATAATGAGTAATTAAACAAAATAAAATATGATTTCTCATTTTTATTGGATGGCATCATGGTTGTTTTGTGAAGTGAATCATTGGGCAACAATTTGAAATTTGAAATAATTTGAGGAAGAAAACTAATGAAATTTGAAATTTTAAAGCAAAATTTTTATATACTTTTAAAATGAATATATCCGTCTTTTGTTTGTTGTATGAAAAATTTAAAATGACATACATTTTTAAAACTACAGTCAAAGAAAGTCATAGAACAGTAAATATTGTAAAATAAGTATTTAAGTTATTATAAATATGTACATATAAATCTTGGCTTTTTACCGACTTTTTAAAGCATTTGATAAAGCTTGACAAGAAGTAAAATATTTAAAAATCTTTTAAAATTTTTAAGATATAGGTTTAACCCCAATTTTTGTTTTTTAAAAAAAAACCCGGTTACAGTTTAAAAAAAACTGGTTTTATATTTACTTTTATATATGTAAATGATGAAACCAAAAACTCTTTAATTTATTTATTTTTTTATTTAACAAATCGTTAATACAAACAAGTAAATTATTTGCATTGCATATATATAGTAATGCATTGACTAATTAATTGTCTATTTCATTAGCGTTAGTTTATAAATAACTAGCTATCCCCGGTGCGCTACACCCATCCACAAAAAACACAATTAACACTTGGAAGAAAAGTATGGCCAACCTTTAACTTGAAAAAGATCGTTATTCTAACATCGAACATTTTTTATTGCTATGGGAGGTTCCACTCCTACTATCCTAATCCAGCCTGTATTTTGTCAGACTATACACATTACTCTGAGAGTTACTTGTGCAAAGTTTCAAGACTCTATCTATTGTAGTTCTCGAGGTACACGATAATAATTTTTCACTTTGTATGGGAGGCACTACCCCAAACTTCCCCATTCCAGTTTGTATTTTGGTAGACAATGCACATTAGAATAGGGGTTACTCGTGTAAAGCTTTAAGGCCTTATCTATTGTAGTTTGCCAGGAACACGATAATAATTTTTTACTTTGTATGGGAGGTACCACGTCCACTATTCAAATGCAGTCTGTGTTTAGCTTGAGTACTGGTGCGAAATTTTAAGGTGCGACCTAATTCAGTTCTCTAGATACAGGATAATATTTTTTCTTTGTATGGAAGGTACTACGAACACTATTACAATCCAGCCTGTCTTTCTCTAAACTATGTATGTTAATATAGAGGTTACGGGTGCAAAATTTCAAGGCTCTACCTATTAATGTTGCGAAACTACACACTAATAAATATTTACTTTGTATAGGAGGTGCACGCCCACGTCGAATATCAAAAACTAAGTAACCGTATATCTAATAACAAACTGTGAAAATTTCAGAAAGATCGGTAGGCTTTCCGACAAGCAAACAAACACATTTTGTGCTTTATATATATAAATACTTATGAATTTTTTCCATTACCATTGTTTTCAATAATGATAACGGTTTTTAAGAATCACTTTCATTAGAAATTACTTATAAAAACATAATCATTAACCAATGAACTAATTTAAAAAAATATTAAACAGTGATTAAATGCTTTGAAATCATTATTAACAGCCACATTATTTCGCCAACAGAGAACGAAATCGTATAGCAGTCATATAAAAAAGCGCCGGTTGTTATAGTATTTTATAATATTTATTTTTTATAAGGTTTGTAAGTTGTCAAATGCAAACTATAGCTATAGCCCAATTAGTTATTTATGCTATAGTTATTAAAAGCTACCTCCAATTTGTATATTTATAGAAACAATACACTTTCATTACGTTTTCATTAACATTGATAAAAATAATAATAAAAAGTTAAATAAAATCAGTAGCATTAAATGAAATTTAAAATGTTTGTCATTGCAATTATTTCAAACAATGCCAATGATAATCCAATGCCATTGAATAAATCTCAAGTATAACACCTTCTCTTTTATCTTTTAAATTCGTTAAAATATATGTAATTAAATAATACTAATTCACATTGTATTAAAAAATTATAATTTAATATTAATATAGTTTATTTGACCTTTTTAATAATTTGTATTTAATTATTTTTATTTTCAAGCTTTAGGTCGTTAATTATTTTTATTCTCGATATTTCGCTACTCCTTTGTGTAGCATAAATAATTAAATACAAATTATATTTTAACTTTGAAAATTATTGAATTTGCTTAAAAACAACAAAATGTTAATTATTCTTAAATTATAGTGAATATAAAAATAAATTTACATATTCCTTAAGTTTTTTAACTGAAATAATAGATGTTAGAAAAGAATTAAAACTTAAATACAATACTTCATTCAAAATAATATCGTTTTCAAAATTTAAATTCATGATCTTCTTATCCTGTCCCCAAACTGAAATACATCAAAATTGCCTTTAGCTTACTTAAAGTAATAAATTTTCTTTTAATTCAATTATAAGATTTTGTGATTATGACCAGAAGCCAAATACCTAAAAGCCCCCTTCAAATAAACCACATAAAAAAATCTAGTAAATATTAAATAAAAAACCTTAAAAAACGCCTTTTAATACAAAAAAAAAAAAAAATAAAAAAGCCAATCACTCATATGTTTATGACTATTACTTACACCCACTGTTCTTCTTTGCTTCACAAACAGGTTAACACTTGTTTGCCTCCTGTTTATTCTGCTTGACCATAAACTACCCCATGCAAGCTGGCATAAAGTGAAATCCCTAGAGTGACACATACATACATTCATATGTCGAGTAAAGTATTTATTTTATTTTTGCCAAACAATTTACTTTTGTCTTGCAAATACATCCATCCATAAGTAAAGGGTGTTTTAATTAGAGCATCGGAACTTAAATCTATATACCTTAACATATAATAACACAGTAACTTTTTATGTCTGTTTGTGTTCGCATCACGTAAAAGCTTCTGGTTGGATTTTAATAAAGTTTTGGGAGGAGGTACCTTAGTATCTTGGTTCAACTATAGGATACTTTTTTCTGCAAAAATATCTCATTTCCAAGAGAAAATAGAGCAAAAGTAATGAAAGCACGTAATTTTACCGATTTAAAGGTACTGCAAACTAGGCAGCACCTTTTATTTTTGTCAGCGGGATATTGTAAACACTATTTGCAGAACTACAATATTTTTAGAACTTTATGTAAATTTAAGAATTATCCAGGGATGGGTAGCTCTATATAAAGTAAGTCGTGCATGTGTGTGTTAAAAAAGTATGATAGTGTGGATTAAAAGTGTATGTGTGCCACAGACTTTTTGACAGATCTGTACGATTTTATAATCTTTTGAAAAAATCTTAAAATAGTATTTTTTCATGCGATCAGATTTGCAAAATCTTATTTTGTATGACAGTGTGGCATTTATATCGCCATTTTGAAAGGATTTTTTGATTAGGATAGAATTCTGTCAGATTTTTTTGTGATTGAATCGTACGTTTGTGTAGGCTTTAATTCTTGAATAAGCTGAATCTTGTATGGCTTGCATGGATAAAGCCCATCGTGCTTAGAAATGATTTCTTTGCCTTGTTAATGGCTAAATGTCATGCAGTGAATAAGTAGTGCGAACTTACAAAACTTCGTTTGCTCAGTAGAATAATGATGTCTACCAAAAAATTCACTATAATTTCGTCGAACAGAGCACTTAAAAATATCCACAATATGGAAGCATTGCTGCGTCTAAATATGAATACTATTCCTATTGATTTGCCAAAACTTATTGAAGAGAAACATAAAAACAAATTACAATTCAGAGTTTGAAATGTCGGACAAGCTAAAAAAAACACCCTTTACATCTAAAAAAAAATTATATTTTTTATAGCAATTCAATAATATTGGAATAATAAAATGCTTTTTTTTACTTATTCTTATTTTTCTATTGCAATAATTTTCTTAAGTCAGAAGGTGTTAGTTTAAGTGTTAATACTTGTGTTACAGACGGAAGGGGGATGGTACAATGAGTCGAACGGTGGTGTGTTTCTGGTCACTTATTTATAGCATTAGTCCTTTTGTTGTAAATTATACATGGGAAATTTGTTGTTATTTTTTTTATAAATTTTTACTTAATCTAAATCATAATTCCCTGTTAAAAACTCTAGAAATGTTTTGAATTGGAATTTAAAGGTGATTTGAAGACAATTGTATGTCGTCATGGTTGTCAATTTTCATTTTATTTATAATTTTAAAGCAATCAATGCATGATTTAAATGTTAAAGTTGTATTAAAAGTTTGTATATCTCTAATGGTATGTCTTTGCACTCGTATATTGACACGAAATTGAAATAAAATTTTTAAAACAATTTTAACAAATTTGAAGGTTGAAATTTAAATTTCAATAAAAAATAACAAGGCACATTCATCCGGTAACCTCACTACGAAGGGGGAAATATTAAGGGGAAAATGTTTAATTATTTTTTATAAGGAGTTTAATAGTTCAAGGGGAAAAAATGTAAGTTAAACTGACAAAATCCATGTAAAAAAAATTGATAATTTTCGCCTTAATAATTCTTATCCGTAGTGAGGCTACCTGATTAATGTGCCTTGAACAAATAACAAATATGTTTAAAATTCTAATTTTTGAATAAATAATATTATTTTCGACACAATAATTACTTATTTGTCAAACTAATTAATTAAAACAAAATGAAAAATTTTATTAAGCTTGAGTTTTTAATTTTTTAAATACACTGAAAAAATGTTTGCATTAATTAAATTAATCAATCAAATCAAATTCATAAGTATATTTTTCATGAAGGGATAAATTCAATACTGTTTTTCTGATATTTTTTTTAGCTTTTAGCTTCTTTTTAAACACATTTATTGTTCCATTTGTCTAACCAACACATTTAAATTTTTAATTTTTATATGGTTTTTTATTGTTTTAGGTGCAGCCATAAGACGCAGTCACGCCGTTGATTTATTTGAACAACATCAGGGTACCCACATATTACAGGTATGTACGAGTATGTTGTTTAGCTTGTTGCATTCTTAAGAATTTTATTTTTAAAACTTGTCATATGCAAATAGTAATTTCATTGTATTTACTCAGAATTAAACACTATCAACATTAATGTTTTCTTTTATAATTCTTAAGTCTTTGGATGGTTTTGCACTGGCCGTTGCAGCTGATGGTCGTTTCCTGTACATATCGGAAACGGTATCCATATATTTGGGCTTGTCACAGGTGGAGATGACAGGCAGTAGTATATTTGATTATATACATCAAGGTGATCATGCTGAAATTGCCGAACAATTGGGTTTAAGTTTAACATCGGGTGGTATAGCCGGTTCAGGCTCACAAACAGGACCAGCTGGTCTGGCCTCACCACATTCAGGTGGTTCAGATGATGGTGTAGGCAATCATGGTACGAATAATCCAGATGGTAAGTTTTAAATAATAATTGTTCTTCTTAAAATTCGAAATAAATATTAATTCTTAATTTTGTAGTTTCTGGCCAAATGACTGTTATATCGAATAGTGGTTATAAAGGTTATGAACGTTCCTTTTGTATACGCATGAAATCGACTTTAACCAAACGAGGCTGTCATTTTAAATCTTCCGGGTATAGAGTAAGTATTAATTAATTTCTCTATAATTAAATTGACTTATTATGATAATTTCTTAGTATGTAATTATTTTGTAACAAGAAAAAGTTTTTCTATTTTACAATTAGAGTGTGTAGTATTTTGCTGTTTTATTATTTTCCTTTTTTCATTTCCTCCCTCATTTATTTTAATAATATTGAAAACAAACAAAAAAAGAAAGCATATTTATATTTATACTAAGTTATGCATCCTTTCCCTTTTCCCCTTCATTATCTACAGGCTAATAATGATCAAACGGCTAGTGGTGGTAAAAATGGTAAAACAGTGGGCACCAATTATTCGGTACGTATCAATCAAAATCAGTACAAAGCCAATAAAACGAAATCGTTTAAATTCAACATTTTTTTTTTTCTTTAAAAAATTAGAATTTGGTTTAAAAATCTTTACATTTACTAACAAAATTGTTCGTTTAATGAAAGTTAAAAAAAAATAATATTCAAAATTTTTTACTAACTAACAAAATTTAAATAAAACAAATTTAAAACGTATTTTCCAGTGATAATTAAAAAAAACTGATTTTATTGATCAGTATCGAATTTTAAGTGTTAAGAAATGCAGGATTTTATCATAATTATCATGAATATGGTCAGCAAATCATAATATATATTCCTATTAATTTATTACTATTTTTACTATAAATTAACATTAAGGGTATTCATTTCAATCAGTTTTGAAAAACGGCTATCAAACAATCAAACCAGTAAACTCACACAAAAAATTATTATACTCTTTTTAAAGGCTTTTAAAAAATCCCCAACAGTAACAGAAGAAAACGGAAAAGCCTATTGAGCAAGCTTTCCTCCTTGTCTTAAAAGAAATTAATTTTTTTGAGGTCCAACCTATGTTGACTCTCTAGTATGAATGTGAAAAATCTCTCACTATTAATCGGGTTATTGGTATTATCCGTACCCTAGACCTTGTACGGCGAATGTAAAGGCTCTACAAAAGGTCCCATGAAACGTGGTGCTTGTGTCAAAATTTTTACCGTTTAAACAAAAAATGCAATTAAAGCGTTCAAAATTGAGCCCGCAATCAAGGTTACGTAGACTCAAATGATGTTTCCAGCAGAATTTGCTAAAAGTATGGCCCAATGATTCCACCACTCCAAAATTCCACACCAAACTATTACATTCTGTGGGGATGCATTGGCTTCTTGGCAATGACGTGACGGTTTTCCTATTCCAGATGTCAAATTCTATATCCGAATCGAGCTCTGTAAGGCTCAAACTAAGAAACCTTAACAAAGTGAATGGTGGTTTGTCGTAAATTGGACCCTATAAGCTAATATTTCGATTTGTTGAGATCGATAGCGACTCGATGTTATTGGATTGAGTTGCACACTGTCAGCTACGGCAGCTACATTATCAGCGTTACGAACCGCACAGGTTCTATGAATGTTTTTACTAGCAAACCAGTCTTTTGGGACAATCTTTTTGCACAAACTTTCCATACAGGACTCGTGGTAGGAGCTTCATTTTGACCAAAAACTAGTTTGCAACGCTGCCCAAGCAAACTTCGATTCATTTGGTCCGCGCTGTGATACTGACTAATAATCAATACTACGGACAGAAAAAAATCTATTAGTGTCAAAATAATATATAAATTAAAAATATACTTGTATTTGAACCACCTGTTAGTTAAATGAACTCTGGCAGTTTTTATCACTACTAGTTAAAAACAAAATCATTAAAAAAGTCATCATGTTTTGGTTATATTTATAACTATATATATATATATATATATATATATATATATATATATATATATATATATATATCTTAATATCAATTGTGCATGATGCTACTCAAGCAGACCTCTTTTACGTTTACCTTACTTTGTAATTTCAGGTCGGTGAATAGTCGTTATCGACTTACATTTTCATTAAGTTCGCACACAAAAAAAAATATTTGCTCCAATTAATGGTTTTAATTAGTTTCAAATACATATGTAATTAATATTTTGATTGGTTCAATTATATTCTTAATTCAAAAAACAAAGTTTTCCAATTAAGTAAATAATTGAATTAACCAAAAATGTAATTAAACTTGTATCTGGAATTAATTAAAACCCTTAATTGGAGCAAAAAATTTTTTCTGTGCACTACTCCTGCGTTTACACTCAGCACCAGCATAGTATCCACATTCAGTATGAGTCTGTCTGTGGTCCTTAGCTTCTACTAAAAATAAATATTTCAAGATGCCACCACATCAGACATATTTCACTTCCCTGTCTAATACAAGTTAAGCTTGCTCAATAGTAGCCGTTAACTGCCACAGCTTTGCAGATTCTATTTAGTACTCGGCCTAAGCTTCTATTGCACCCTTACCCAGTACACGTCTTAATTTAGAAGATATTGTCTCAGTACAAGTATTATTCTCCAACTTACATATCAGTTCACCCCTGTTACCTCTTTCCTGATCTGCACAATTTGGAAGCAGTAACCTCACTCATTTTACAGAATATTAACCTCTGTGCCTTTTGTGAGGCTTAATTGTCAGTCTCGTTCCAGTTCTCACTAGTTTACTAGATAACCCTTCCACTTTCGTAGTTTGTCTGTGTTCAAAATTTCCTAAATTATTAAAAAATTTATTAAAAAATTGGCACAAAAAATAAAAAAACCAGTAACTTTCGATAAACTATACGCTGAATAAAATAGGAGGTTCTTAAATGTTTATTACTCTTATAGTTATAAGCCATATATTTTTTGTATTTTTCATAGGATTTGTAACAAGAAAATTCCTATATTATCAAAGTTAAGAAACATTGTTATTTAAAAGAGTTTTAATTGATTTATTTCCATAAAATATTTTTCTAAATTACCAAATTTATTTTTGTTTTATTTTAGGTAGTTTTATTATTATGTAAATTACGGCCACAGTACACATTTTCGCATACACGCAAATCGCAACCCCCTCTCCTAGGTATGGTGGCACTGGCTATTGCTTTGCCACCACCCTCAGTGCATGAAATTCGCTTGGAATGTGACATGTTTGTAACGAGACTTAATTTTGATTTTGGAATTGCCCATTGTGAGCCCAGGTATGTTAAGAATTACAGTGGCGCAATTGATTAAAACAGAAAAAATTAATTCAATTCTTCTCTTTAAAGGGTGTCTGATTTATTGGATTATGCCCCCGAAGACTTGGTGGGGAAGAGTATGTATTCGCTGTGCCATGCCGAAGATGCCAATCGTATGAGAAAACATCATATGGATCGTAAGTTAAAAAATACAAATTTAGATTTAATAACAAAGAAATTAAAAACATTTCATTTTCGTGTCCCTGCCTTCTCTCAATAGTAATCGAAAAAGGTCAAGTTCTAACAGGCTACTACCGTCTTATGAATAAAAATGGTGGCTACACTTGGATGCAGAGCTGTGCTACTGTTGTGTGCAATTCCAAAAATGCCGATGAACAAAATATTATTTGTGTTAATTATGTGATCAGTAATCGGGAAAATGAAAATCTTATTCTTGATTGTTGCCAGTTAGAACCAAGTATAGACAGCATTAAACATGAAGATATATCGAGTATTGATAAAAGTTCCGGTTCACCTGGTGGTGATGCTGCGGCATCTGGTGATAATAGTCATAATAATTTGGCCGGCAATGAAATGAAGCTGACATCTCCTAAAACAGAGCCGGATACTAATCAGCAAAAAACCAGAGGTCGAGGGGCAGCCAATGCTTCAAATAATAGCGTAGCTTTAGTAAAGGATGCAAATAATACGCCGTGTTTAAATGCAGTAGAGGACGGTTCGGTTAATGCATTACCCATCACTGTAGCAACAGCCGCCGTAACAGCTCCCACTACCACAAAACGTAAACGTAAAAGTAAAGTAACGCCTGTTCATCAGCCGGTAGAAAATGAAGTTGGAATTGACAACAATGCCTCCATTAATGAACCAAATGCCAAAGTTCCTGCTGTAGATCGCGAAACACCACGTTCACGATTGCCTTCCATAAGAGATGAGCAACAACAACAACAACAACAGCAGCAGCAGCAACAACAACAAACACCAACTCCTATACAAAATCCTGAAACTTCAGTAAAAGACCTGGAACAAGCCATGTCGAAACATCTGCCCTCACCGGGTAGTGTAAGTAATGCTGGTCCTAGTACTACTGATTTTAGTGCCGATTCATTGCTTAAACAACAACAACAGCAACAACAACAGCAGGAACAAAATGAAAAAAGCAGCACCATACAGTGGATCGGAGCTCCCCATTACCAGCAACCCGCTCCACCTATGCCTGCAACAGCCCTGCTAAGGCAACTGTATGCCAATCGTGAAAGTGTGATACGGGCTACAGCCAGGCAAACACCCACCGGCGTATTCTATGGTGACCAACAGAACGGTCCTCTACCCACACCACCTGGCAGTGAATCTTCATATGATAATCAATATCTTCAACTACATTCTCATCCCCAAAAGACCTCTTCAGATGCCTTCACAAATCTTGTGTCCACCTATGGCAGCTATCATCACAGCTCTATTGACTACCACAATGCCATGACACCACCCAGTTCAGTATCACCCCGAGACTCAAATAATTCATTAAATACCGGCAAGCCAACAACAACACTAACCTCTCTCAACGGTGGCTATGACTATGCTGATCCTTTGAAGACGCAATACTCCACGACCACCAGCACTGGATCAGACGTATCTTCAGCTCTGCCTCTTAAACCGCAACCCTACTCAGCTGCTGCTGCCATGCATCATACAAGTACAACTGATGCCAGTAATGGTTTAACTTATAGCAACTTAGATCAACCTCAATACTTTGCTCCACATTCCAGTTTCCATTTGTATCATAAGGGTGCACCAACGAGTGGTTGGTATTCGACACCATCATAGGTCGACCTTAATCAAAATTGCGAATTTTTCACAAATTCCTCAACACTAATAGACACAAATCAAAATCATGCTGCAACAAACTCTTTGGCCTCCAAGGATAGTTGGGACATTGTGGGTGCTTTAGGTAAAGTGGCGCGTATGTTTTTCAATGTGCGAAAGGGAAATTAAAGTTTTCAAGAATTGGTCTGGTTTGCACTCATGAAATTTTTTTGTTGCAATTTTCCTTTATTTAGGATAGCTTTTTAGATTGCGCAAGTAAGTCTGAGTAGTTTGTTATTCAGTTTTTAAAATTTACATATATAATGACAGAGCTCGACTAGTTGCGCCAGTCTTAGTCCAGTTGAGTACTTTTGGACTTTCTTTACTTGTTTTACTCTCCTCAATTCCAAAGAATTAACATTATTAAAGGCCATGTCATACTCAGTCGTACGATCTGTCAAAAATAGCATGTGTACTAAAAAAGTATAATAGTGTGGATTAGAAATGTATATGTGTGACAGACTTTTTGAGAGGTCTGTACAATTTGATAATCTTTTGAAAAAACTATAAATAAAATAGAATTTGTCTATGCGATCAGAGTTGAAAAATCTTACTTTGTATAATAGTGTGGCATCTACATCGCCATTTTGAGTAGGATAGAATTCCTTCAGATTTTGTTGTGATTGAAACGTACGACTGTATAGGATAGTAAATCCTGGCCTTAAAGCCTGTTTTTTATTCCAGATTTATTAAGTGAAATTAACAATGTTGGAACATTTAAGTCTTTAAAATGCTGTTTAAGATAGACCCACATACCAACGCAATTTTCTTCCGTTTTACATTCGTTTTTCTCTTAATGTTGAGAGAGCAAGCGTAAGCGTGCGTTTAGGAAGACATAAATAGTTCATTTCCAAATTTTATGTCTCCTAATAATAATCTTCATAACATAGTTATAACATCACCTCTGACTCTAAGTTACAAAAAAAAAAAAAATAGATCCAATAGTGTTATATTGTACGATCTATCACTTAAACTAGAGAGTGAGTATATGATCCCACTGTTTGACCAGCCTTATTTTCAGAGAGGTCTAGTAATGTTTCGAGCCTAAAATTCGCAATTGCGGTGCTTTTTGTATGGGAATGTGAACCCTAAATGCTACGTTTAACGGATTCACCACTTAGGGAATTTTGTTAAACAAAAATGACGGAAAACTTCGTTTTCAGGTGTAAATCCAAATTTTTACTAACCTTAAACCTTTAGCCTCAAAATTAGTTATTTAAGTCTTGCGTCTGCACAAGCCCACTTTTGAGTCATTGTGGATTTTTTTCCTGATAATACTGCTTCATCTTTTGCATCTTTTCTTCACTCATGCTGGCAGTTTTAAAACAATAAAATAAATCAGTGAAGTGCGAGTCGGGCTGAAACACTACTTTAAAACTACAAAAATTTAATTTTTTTACGTCAACTTTTACTTTTTTTTATTATTAAAGTTTTTCCATATGTTTGCCTGCTCATAAACTACATTCACTCCTCACAATGAAGACTTCTATGGGCACAGTCTTTAATTTTTAATATTTTTTTTATCACTTTGTTGTTACCGAGGACATACTGTAAAAGTACAAGTGTCTACCTAAAAAGATTTAAAAGACGTATTCATCAATACTGTATAATGTAATATTACTTTTTAAACTTGTTGTTATAGAGAAAGAACATGGCAATACATACTCTGTGTAAATTTCAATATTCTGCGTATTAGGGTTCAAAACAATAATATATATTGGGACACCCTTTAACTTTCATTATTTGTTTTTTATTATAGAGGCCTAAGTAATACAGAAGGTTAAAATAGCAACAGTTTTAGTCTTAAATTGTAGAGAAACTTTTGGGTCGTATAGATCCTTAAATACTCACGGAACTTATATAAAATAAATAGTCAAACTTATACCAATCTATTTGTTTAAACAGGTTCAAAGCGGATCAGAACTATTGCTAATTATCGACAACGCATTTAAATGAGGGTGTTTAAAAACGACAAAACTTTTCCTTACACCTAATAAATTTCGGGTTCATGTCATAAAATAATAAATACTAAAATGTTTGTTAAATCTTTTTTATTTATTGTCTGCAGGACAATTAAGGTTCTTTGTTATTTCCAAGTTTCAACTCAAAAAATTTTAAAGTTGTCGTTAAATTCCATTTTTCAACTTATTTCTTGTAAAATTTTTTTTAATTTCCAATTTGCTTCACAATGTAACGATTTAACCCAATTGGCCTAAATTTTTCCCAAAATTATTATTTTAATAATATTCCCATTAAAATTTGCAGCACTCAAAAGTTTGCAAATAAAATTGAACCCATTATATTGTTATGAATTTTTTATATCTTTTCTGCTGCCAAAGTTTACAAAATAATAAGATTAAGCAAAAGCTTTGTTGCCAAACAGAAAATTGTCAGTTTGACAAAGTAATGTTTAAATGAAAAGTATTTTTTTAATAGACACAAATCATTAGAAGATTAACATTTGAAATACTCGTATTTTCGAAAAGAGAGAGGGGCAAGGAGTAACAGCAAATGGTGGTGGTTTTTGTCTGTTTGTTCTAACGTTTGTACAGAAATATCTTATAAGACAAATTCCAGTAACACTTAATTAAACACTTAAATGTTTATTACAGCTAATTAACTTGTAATAGAAGTATTTGTTGCAAATAGCAACTAATGTCAAGAATGATGAGTTACAATAATATTTGTCATAATGTATACTATACAAAAAAAAAAACTATTTATTATAAGAATTCTTAATACTACATACTAAACATAATTACTTTATTAACTTATGACACACACTGTAATTAAAACAACAAAAATCAACTGGCAAAATTAACAAAATAAAATGTCAATTACATACAGCAGTGGTGGGAAAAACATTTATAGCTGAAGTGATATCTCTTTAAAATAATGATAAATAAGTTAGAGTGTCTTTAGTACATTTATTCGAGTTTTGATTTTATTCGAGCAAACAATTAATCGATTTTGCAATTAAAATTTTCGTCAGTTAATCGATTAAGGTCTTTAAATTACTCGAATAACTCGAATTAATCGCGCATATTTAAGAAATGTATATCCAATGAGAAAATACAAAATTGATTAATAATATGTTTTATTAATGACAACTCCTGGATAATTTTTAAAATTGTCTTTTTGATTTGTCTATATCAGTAGAAAATTATTTTTATTTTATATTTTCATTTAATTTTCATTGAGCATAAATAATATAAACTGATTTCATAGTTTTTCGGTAATATAAAACATGCGTTAGGTGTCAGTAGGCTAGTAGGTAGTATGCTAGTCTCTGAATCTGGGGGTTGTGGGTTCGATTCCTAAAAAATGTTTTACTACAACGACTAAAAGTTTTCGTTAGTATGCTCGATAATTAAGTTAAAATTTAATTTGTAATTGTATTCTGACATTAAAACAAACATAAATTATTACATAAATGGTATGATTTTGACGTTATGCAGTAAAGGTGAGGAACGCGTTTTAAACATAACATTTTTCATGAAGTGCAAATATTATTTGTTTAAGCTTCAGCCATCGTTATCACTATTAGTTTTTGTGAATGCAAAAAAAGAAGTTTGTGTCGCTTGAAGAAAAAATCTGGAGTGGCCTACACTCAACTTAACCATACCTCATGTAAACAGATATTTTTATGGATATATTACATAAAGAATAAAAATTCAAAGTATATTCGATTAAAAAATAATTATTTTCGGTTTCGGGTGTTAAGTAAACTACCCCTTCCCCTTATCGATTATTCCAAAAACTATATAGCTATTCATCTGAGCATTAGATCCTTCACAAAAATAGTGGTATACACACCCACCCACAGACATCATTGCGAAAATAGTAAAATTGGATTCAGGAGACGTCAAAGCGTGAAGATCCGTTGATATCCTGACATACATTTTTTTACGATTTACCTTTGGTAAAGTAAAAAATCAATAGAAATAATATATAGATATATGAATGTCATTTCAGTTCAATATGTTTTGATCACTACTGTACTTGGAAACAACAACAGAAATTTATAAACATTAATAACTGTTTTATTGCATGTGTTTTAATTGACAACGAAGATTTTTTAAAAGTGTAAATAATAAATTTAAAAATATTAATTTTAATTTTTTTGTTTTGTAAACTTGATATTAATTAAAGAAAATCCATGTTAAAACATTAAATGTTGTTAAATAATTTTTAAGCTTGTACATTAATAAGAGAAACGTAAATTAACCCCAAAAAAAAATAATAAAAATAACTATAACTTGAACCTAATAAATTAATACTCAAAAAAAAATATTTAATTTATATTTGTAAGCAGCAAAATTCTTTAAAATATACTCAAAGTAATTTAATTATAATGATATTTTTGGCATTAAATTAAAAAGCTTAAATAAAAAAAATAAAAAAACTAAAATAAAATAAAATAAAAAAATCTATAAATAATTATTAGAAAAAGAAATTAAAATAGAAATAAAACTTTAAGACTTAGATAGTGTGCCAATAATTTAATATGGAAAATTTAATGTTTAAATTAATGTTTTCTATTTTTTATTAAAACATTTACTAAAAATAATTTATTTTTTTATTGAACAACATATCAAATGCTTCCTGTTTTTTGTTTATAGTTTAAAACCACTGAGGAAAAAAGGAAATTTATTAAATTATTTACCTTTAAAAAGAAGTTAATTTTTTATTAAAAATATTTTCTGTAGATTTTGTCTTTTGTTTAAGTTTAACTTTAATTGTTTATTTTGTTAATAGTTTAATTAATAATTTGATATTTCATTATCAATAGTTAAAGTTGTATGTAAATACAAGAATATGATATAAGGAAAACTTTTTGCTAAAATAAATATAAATGTTCGCTATTTGAAATAAAAAAATAATAAATAACTATTCTATAATATAATAGCACTCTACAAAGTTAATATTCAAAATACACAAAATAAAAAAACAATAACTAAAAAAGAAATGATATAATAAATAAAAAACAATTACATTTATTACAAGTGTTTTTTCTTTTACTTTCGTGTGAAAAGGAGGTGCCACGATTTTTGGAACAATATGCGAAAAGTCCGTCAAATAGAATTGGAATTTTTGGCACATTTTTTTTATCGCCATACAAGTATGGCGATACTGAACTGATACAACTTTTTATTATAAATTATAGGTAAAATAAATCACAAGTCAGATTTTTGTTTATTGTATATTTTGGAATTATAATACCACAAGTGAAGGTTATATATGAGTACATATTCTGGATCCATTAAGTATAAATATTTTGGATCCTTATCCACAGGGTAGTTTAAATGCAATTTCCAAAGAGAATAAGTTACCTTACACCATGACTTCACGAGCCACTAATTTGAACAAAACATAAACATGACGTCGGCAGAGAAACGGTATTAATTTTTTTAAGTTCTTGTAGGTGGTGAATACGTGATGAGTCCGTATTCTGATTGACCAGAATTTTCTGTTTTCCATCAATATTGATTGAACACTTATGACAAGGCAGCATGAAATAGAGGCTCTTAATGTAAGTTGAACTCGATTTTCGATCTTCGCTGGCTAAAGAACAACGAATATCGAATGTCAAATTCGTATTATTAGCTGGAAGCACTGTCGAAAATTTCGTAGTATAACGATTTTTCAAACAAACTCAATTTTGGTTTCGATGCTTATTGTAAATGCAAGTATTTGTAATTTTTTTCCAAATGCCAGCAGTAAATTATTTTAGTTAAACCTCATGTAGGTCTAAGGTTATAAGTACAAAACAACAATTGGAATAGCTCGTTTTTCTAATGGGACAAACCCCTGCACAAAAGTATAAAGGGGGAAAAATAGGAAGAAAACACGCAAAAGCTAAAATGTATGGGCCATCCGTTAAAACAACAGCAAAGTGTTTATATTAATTAATAAATAATTAAATTTTTCCTTTATAAATTAGTAATACAATATTTAATACAATATTTATTATTTTTTATTCTGCCCAAAAAATTGGTTAATGGCAAAGGTACTAAACCAAAGCGCCAGGGTGTGATTGCCTTAGCTTCCTCCAAAATCTGCAGCGCGACCTATACCTTTGTATAGGAAGTGAGACTCCAAATTCAGCTAGGTAAAATTAATAAGAGTTTAATGGTGTTCCTCCAGTGAATATCTTGAGTTCATTGGTTCTTCTCCAGTTAAAAATTGAGTTTAATGGTGCTCCTCCAGTTAACAGTTGAGTTTTTAAAATGGTGCTCCACCAATGTCCGACTTATTTTAATTAAAATTTCTAGGTTATAGACTATAACCAAACGATTACACGTGGCTGATTAAGCAACCACCAATAACAGTACCGTAGTACAGCTATTCGACGACGCCAATCAGCCAGTGTAAGAACGAGACGCCAACCACTCGAAGGCCGAACAATTAGGACGGCCTTATTGACTTTAAGCGATAATGACAATGACGCACGCATGTATTCCCCTACCCAGAGCTACTTTACGACTCATACAACATTTATGTATAGTGCCATCTGATAAGTGAATATTCCAATTCACAATAGCGCTATTTTGATCGAATGTGCGCAATATTACCAAATGAAAATTCGTTCGATCAGCTCATTCGACAACAGTCGAAGATTGAAAGTTGCTCATAATAGGCACCAGAGTGTTTGAAAATAGAACTCTCACGCTCAAACAAATGTTTGGGCATATAGTATAAGGAGACAATGGTATCTCTGGACTTCTTCTTACAGAGAAATAAAGCTTACAAAGGACAGGTGCTTGTCTTTCAAGTTCTAACATGCCTACGAATAGTACAATTTGTAGGGGTGACAGAGTGTGCAATAGTTTCGGAATGCAGAGCAATATTAACCTAAAGTATCTTCATAAGACGCGTTTTCACTGTAGAAATAGTAGACTATGAAAGATCAAAAATTTTAGAACAGAAAAGGAACGATCAGATATGTCAAATATTTCAGCAAAAAGATTTATTATGTAAACCAGTTTTTGTTTCCAGCAATACTTATTTAGAAATGTTTGATACAGATTTACGTCGGTGCCAAGCTTGTCGCCTTAACCTGGGTGAATACGATACGTCTAGCAACGCCCTTTGTTGCGTATAGCGATACAACAAGTAGCCATTTTAGAACATGTCCATCAGGACCATGTTTAGATTTTGTAGACCATCTAAATTTCTGGCACACCATTGGTGGCTTCCGTCCAAACCTTCGACCACTATGTCACTCGCCAAAGGGCTTCATCAATAACCGCTCAAAGGGACTGGGGAAGTCCCCGTACTACGCATTTGGACACTGATCAGACATCGAAAGTTCTTATCTTCCAGTTTCAGCTCCCAACAACCTCGAAGAGTGATGTCCCCATATACCCCGGATGCTCCCTGGGGTTTGTTAAGAAGTATAATATAAGATGGTAGAAGTATAATATAGATGGTAGTCTATCAGTCTGGTGGTTGAGGGTTTGATTTCAGTCAAAGGCTGCGTTTTCTGCAGATAAGCCAAAAGCTTCGCAGATAGTGCTGTCTTTGAAAAAGGTATGTAAATACAAAAAGCATAATATCACATTTTTTATATTATAAGTCTTAATTTTAATTAATACGTGTTATGTAAGATTGAATAAACATTTGTAAAAATAATGGTTACTTTTTTTCTACATATTTTATATATCTGATCGCACTATACGTTTCATCATTTCCAAAACATAAAAACTTTCATTAAGTCTTCCGCTAATTTTTGCGTTCCGATATAGGTATTCAAAAACGTAATATGTATATACCGCTTTATTATGTTTATTACTTCAAACTTTAAAAAAATCTTATTAAGATCAGTACAGATTAAAAATGGATTTTTAACTTAAGCTGTTTCATTACTTGGAAGCGCATTTTTAAGGGAGAGAGAAGAAGAATCTCCCTTCCAACCTGCTTCAAGAAGGCATGACTTATATTTGCGATGTCCCACTTGGGACATCGCATCTTTGCTTCACCTTTTCTTATAAAAAGTTATTCGCTTACATTCGCGTAAACGAGAGAGGATGCAGTTTATTATTATTGTCTTGCAATTATAGCATTCTCGAATGCGCTTATTAGATGCGCTTGTGAGAACCCTTTCTTAAGTCCTGAGTTTTATTTTACTGCCTGCCAAAACCCAATAATTTTTTGCTAGAAAGTGCAAATTCAACCATCTTTAAATGGATATATTTCAAAATAGACAACACTGCAGTAATTCATATAACATTTCATAAAGAATGACTTGGATTTCTTATCTTCAAACTACATCTTTCTTAGTAAAACTATTTAATATCTGCAAGGACTTAACACCCTAAATGGATAAACTTATTATATTGAGAAAACTCCCAAAAAATGTAAAAGGCCTAATATCAGAAGAAAGAAAAAATTTATTAGGATTTTAGATAAAAAAGCAGTTACATAAAAAAATTCCGAAAAATAAGATTAAAACAATTTCGAAAATCAAATGTAGCCTTCGGAAATATCTTTTAAGAACTCTTTCTGAATTTAATTTCATTAAAACCGCACAAAAGTTGATATGAAACGTACAATAGTTTCAAGCACTTCAACGGACTTAAGTGCTGATTTTTTATTCCCGATGAACAATTCGCATAGTAAATATGTATAAAAAGCACTCAGTTTTTTTTATACAAATTTTCTAGACGAATTGTTCGTCTGATTTAATGAATTACTCCAATGTAATAAATATACACAAATGTACATATGTACATACTTACTATGTCTATAGAAAAAATAATTTTTAGGCAATAATATTTTACTTAGAACTGGCCAGCTGAACTTAAAATATACTTTTTTAAGCAACATGTGCAGTAAATTTATTTTTTATTGTAATATAATCCTTCAAAACGTATTATTATTAATGATGCTAAAAAAAACACATAACATAGATGAAACATACATACATACGTATGTATATTTGTGCTTATTACATCTCCTTACATATGAGTTTTTATGATAGAATAAGTAAATCTAAACCTTTAATAAATGACAGTAGTATTTTCAATGTTCCTTTAGATGATGATGATGATGACCTCTTCAAAAGGCAGACATCAAATGTGACATTTGATTAGGTTAGATATTTCCATAAAATAGACATAAAATTGTAATTTGCAACATTTGTTGCGGTCAATCTTAAGGAAATTCAACGTTTTTAGTTTTTTTTACAGAAATAAGCAAATTGGGGTCGTTTGAGGCTGTTACATACATACATATGTACATATGTATGTAAAATTATAACTTGATGTATGAACGCATTTTGCAATAACATGTTGGTCATCTAGTTGATTTTAACTAATTTTAGTAGTCGTACTAGCTATGCGGTGGGTAAAATAGCGTTTGCAATTTCTTGAAAATTTCAAGTTGGCGTGAGTGACACTTCCCATACAAAATAAATATTTATCAACATGTTACTTGTAAACTGTTGTAGGTAGAATCTTTAATTTTGTTGTTGCAATAACTCCCTTCTTAATATGCGTAGTGTAGCAAAAAGCAGACTGAATTAGAATAGTGGGCCACAGAAAGTCAAAAATTATTATCGTTTACCCGGAGAGCTATGATAGGTAGAATATTAAAAAATGTGCATAACTAATCCTCCTATTTATGTGCATAGTCTGTCAAAAAACAGGATGGATCGTTTAAAAGTACATGTTGTCTAATTAACATGCATACTTTTTATTGCCAGTGATGCAAAATGTAGCACAATTGGGTTATTTGTGGCACTTTTGAATCTTTGATGGTCTTGCGTGTCTTTAATTTATTTTGGCCCGTTTACCTCTAATTTCAACTACTTTAAACCTTTCAAACGGTTTAAAATGCACCCTATAGTACAATTTTATATTTTGAAGGCAACGATTAACTCAGTCGTTCGGTCTGTCAAAAATTGCATGTGTGCTCAAAAAGTATGATAGTCTGGATTAGAAGTGTATTTGTGTAATAACAATTGATGATCGTCCCTATTCCCGTTGGCGCAAGGTATATTTATCTAACTAGGTAGTGTCGTTCGCCCAGCTGATGTAGTAGTTCGACATGTCAAAAGTTGTATGTGTTTAGAAATTGTATAGTGCAAAAGTGAGAAAGCAATAATACAAATAAACGCCTTCTCAACAACGACCTATGTTTCTGTGGAGTTCCTCAGACAGCTGATCATCTTTTTTTCCATTGTACAAACATAGACCAGAGGCTCAGGTCAGCCTTAGTTGATAAACTCACTAGACTCAATATAGAGACATTTAATATGTCACATATGTATATTAAAAATTGACAATATTGAAAATTCGAAATTAAAAAAAAAATTAAAAAAACTAAACTCAAATCAAGAATCCACTTTCTACTCTCTGTCTCGTAATTATACTTCATCTTTCATACTCTTATTACACCATAGGTAAATATGTGTATATATAATATACACATGTTTCCCCTGGATGTAACAGGACTATTCACTATTCTCAAGTAGTTTATATATATGTTATGTATATGTATTATCTGTTACTGGATGTTTTTCCTCTCATTAACTAACCTTTCTCTAGAATCACCCTATTCTAAATATAGTTTATGTATATGTATTATCTATCATATATCTGTCCATATATTTCCCCTGGAAATAAATCTGTTCCTCTAACCCTGTGTAATAACGTATTTATTGTAAATATTGTAAATATATATGTATGTATATTGAAATAAAATTATAACGATATAAGTATAAAAAAACTGAAAATATAAGTATATATATACAAAAAATAAAAAAAAAATTGAAAATATATAAATCAAATACAAAATATAAATACAAAAAAGAAAAAAAAGCAAAAAACAAAACAAAATAAAATTTATAACAGAAAAAGCATAATGGTATATGTATACATATACAACCACAAATTAAAATATCCCAAAACCAAATGTTTCGATTTTTCCTGAAATCAGACGTGTCGTAAGTAATTCGTTAAGACATTTCGGTAGTATGTCTGAAATTATACTTGTAGTAACGAATTCGTTAAGACATTTCGGTTGTTCGTCTGTACAAAAAAAAATATAAAACTTTGATTCATACGTAAGTAAATAAAAGCCAAAATTGTATTAAATAAAAAAGAATTAAAATAAAAAAATAAAAAATTTAATAAACACAAGCAAGATATACAATTAAAATTGAATTGATAACGGTAAAGTATTGCCTTAAATACCAACTCGTTAAATAATCATTATATTCACTTAAATTTAAGAGAACGAAGCTATACGGAGGTACCGACAGAAAACATGTTGCTATTTTGTACCTACATGTCGTTACGATATCGTAACTACATATCGTTACGATTTCGTAACTACATATCGTTATGAATTCGTAACTACATATCGTTACGATATCGTAACTACATATCTTTACGAAGTCGTGTCAACCCTTTCATATAAAAATCGTTACGATTTCGGTAATATTTCGGTTCCGAAATCGGAAGATTTTTTCGAACAGTCGTTACGAATTCTTTACGAATTCGGTACATTTGGTTTGCTGGGTACGTACATATGTATATAACGAGTGATTTTTTAAGAGCTTGAGAACTTTTTTTAAAAAAAAAACGCATAAAATTTGCAAAATCTCATCGGTTCTTTATTTGAAACGTTAGATTGGTCCATGACATTTACTTTTTGAAGATAATTTCATTTAAATGTTGACCGCGGCTGCGTCTTAGGTGGTCCATTCGGAAAGTCCAATTTTGGGCAACTTTTTCGAGCATTTCGGCCGGAATAGCCCGAATTTCTTCGGAAATGTTGTCTTCCAAAGCTGGAATAGTTGCTGGCTTATTTCTGTAGACTTTAGACTTGACGTAGCCCCACAAAAAATAGTCTAAAGGCGTCAAATCGCATGATCTTGGTGGCCAACTTACCGGTCCATTTCTTGAGATGAATTGTTCTCCGAAGTTTTCCCTCAAAATGGCCATAGAATCGCGAGCTGTGTGACATGTAGCGCCATCTTGTTGAAACCACATGTCAACCAAGTTCAGTTGTTCCATTTTTGGCAACAAAAAGTTTGTTAGCATCGAACGATAGCGATCGCCATTCACCGTAACGTTGCGTCCAACAGCATCTTTGAAAAAATACGGTCCAATGATTCCACCAGCGTACAAACCACACCAAACAGTGCATTTTTCGGGATGCATGGGCAGTTCTTGAACGGCTTCTGGTTGCTCTTCACTCCAAATGCGGCAATTTTGCTTATTTACGTAGCCATTCAACCAGAAATGAGCCTCATCGCTGAACAAAATTTGTCACATTTGAACATTTCGAACCGAACACTGATTTTGGTAATAAAATTCAATGATTTGCAAGCGTTGCTCGTTAGTAAGTCTATTCATGATGAAATGTCAAAGCATACTGAGCATCTTTCTCTTTGGCACCATGTCTGAAATCTCACGTGATCTGTCAAATACTAATGCATGAAAATCCTAACCTCAAAAAAATCACCCATTATGATAAAAAAGGCAACACATAGAAACTACTATTAAAATTAAAACGCCAACGCAAGGTATATTTACCTTACTAGGTAGTAGCGCCCCTACAACAATACAAGAACAACATGGCATTTTTTTGTTGCTTCGTAGAAGAAAATTGAGAAGGCGTTTCTTCTTCTTAATTTTGTCGTTCAGCCTAGAGCGACAATGTGATACAAAAAGACTTCCGCAGACACTGAGTCCATTATTTTGATCCCTTTCAGTTCTATTTAACTTGTATGGATTTATTATTATCTCTTTTAATAATATATGTATTTGTAATAAACATTTTAATTAATGTTTTCTCTTAATTTAGCTTTATTTACATTATGCCAATCTTCTCCGTCACGAACTGGAGGCCTAAACGAATTTATTTTTTCAACAGTTTCGCTCCAAAAAGCTTTAAATTTGAGGTTTTTATGCCCTTTCGAAAACCCTTAGCATAAGCAGTTTTTTCCATTTACGAAACTATAATTTCGAACTGCGTTGATGTATTTTTTTAATTTATATATTTTTTTATTGTGGTCGTGTGAATGTCCATGCTTACAATGATGACGACAGAGAACTAATGTTTTATTGTTTCGTTCAAATTAGAGAATACCGATATATTTACGACGAATGTCGTTAACAGGAACAGTGAAGCCAAATTATCGTCTTTATATCGTTTTCTCTACACTACTACAACGCCAACGGGAATAGGGATAAATCTTTTGAAAAAATTCATAGAATATATTTTTTTTTTCATCCGAATTGCAAAATCTCTTTTTGTATAATATTGTGGCACCTACAGCGCCATTTTGAACCGATTTTTTGAGTCTCACACAATTCTGTCAGATTTTTTTTTGTTGATCGTACGATTGTTAAGATAGTGAATCCTGGCATTAAAATTCATATGTACATTATTTTTGTGGTTAATATTTGTTTTTTTCCTATTCTACTATTACTTTTGTTTTTATTAAAATAAAAAGCTTATAATCTAATATAGTATAAAAAAAATTTAGGCGGTATCAAAGGTATTTTGGCCTATTTTGATCTTTGAATTCGCCCTGAATAAAAAAACTGAAAATGCATCACTGATGAATACGCTGGTACAGACAAAATTTATATATAAAACATTAACACTAACTCTATACAAATGGAGATGTACGGTTGTGGGCGTGCGTTTAAAATGTCGTCTTCAAGTTACGGCTGCGATGGCAATTGCAATGGATATACCTATAATGGATTTTCGATGTTAATTTCTAAAAATTTCTTAAAAATTTGTAACACAAAATACGAAACCAGGGGCCAAATTTTTTAAATTTAAGAATACAAAACAGCAATTTTTAGAATTTTTGTCTGTCTGTGATCGAATCACGTAAAAACTACTGGATGAATTTAAAGAAATGTACCTTAGTATCTTGATTCAAATATAGGATACTTTTTCTCATTTATCTTATTTATAAGCGAAAATGGAGAAAAAGCAGTGAAAGTACTCAATTTTACCGATTCATTGGTACTGCAAATTTGGCAGCACCTTTTATTTTTGTCAGCGGGAAATTTTTAACACTATTTAATATACACCTAATTCTGTTTTTACACGGTAGATTGATTCCAGAAAAATCCGTGTAAAAAAAGACATTGATCATATACAAAAATAGGTGATTGGTACCTTATCTCTAAAACCTATTAAAATTAGTGAAAAACGAGATTTTTTTAAGAACAAGAAATCATGTTTATTTTTACACATATGTATATGCATGTACATATAATGTGTATTTGCACCGTTTATTTGCATCTTTAGTGTATGATGAAGACTTAACAGATAGTTTCGTTACAGAAATCAACGATTGCCTAATTGAATTTTAATTTTTTTATAGTTCTTACTGTGACTTCGTTTAAACCGAACATTTTGCCAAGAAATGTTGAGCCTTCTCCATTTCGAAGGGTATCTTAAATTTCAATTTTGTTTTCTAAAGAAATGGCTTTACATTGTAGGTTTTTATTTGTAATTTTCCACGTCTTCTTTTAGAGATGCTTTGATAGTTCACAAAATATTAACACATTTCAATTACTCTAACAAATAAAAATGCTTATATGCACAAAAAGAGAATTCCTCTAAATTCATCTTAGCTTAAGGCGGCATAAAGCCCAACTAAAGCTAGTGCTCCCTACTCCTGAAATGACTGAGTATTATTTGTTTATGGGTGCAACCAGTTATTAGCTGATTTTTTTAATGTTCAAATAATATTCAACATTTTCAAAATAAAATTAAACTAAAACTAAACATTAAAAATGCCAATTAAAAGAGCATGATAGTATTATTAAACCATTAAAAATCCATGACAATTTAATTAAACATTGCTTTGAAGTTCCTCTAAAGTTTGCTGCAATTTACCATATTTGCTTTGTAATTCTTTTTCACGTTCCATTTGACGCCGCACATCCTCTTGCAAGGACTGTAATTAAAGGAGAGAAATTCATATAATTTGTGATATGTTTCGTTTAATTTCAAACAAAAGTTACCTCTAGACGTTTTTGTATAGCTACAGATTCCTGTTCAGATAAAAATTTGAATGTCGACAATGCTAAAGTGATTTGCTCAATTTGTTCATAAGTATCTTGAAGTTGTTTTGTTAACGCCTGCGCACGAGCCTGATAACCACCAGTAAGAATTTTAAGTTTCTTTTCAATTTTGCCACAACGTTTGGCTTCTTTCGCCATGTGGCGACGATTGTGTTCCAAACGACGTTCGGCCGACTCCAAACGATCCTTTTTACTAGCCAAATTAGCACGAGTGTAACGGTTTTGTGAAGGCAAATACAGCACCTGACCAAGACATTCTTCCCAAACTTGTGAATAGACATCTAAAGGTAAGTCGCCATGGCCCATACCTTCTTTTACCACTTCCATTTCCTCTGTCAACATTTGCTTAGCCCTCTCTGTTTCCGCTTTGGAGAATTCTTCATAGGGATTTGATTTGAAATAACTTTGTAATTGATCCATTTTAGCTTGTGACTGTCCGGGCACAGGATCTTTAGTGGAATCGTATAGAAGCATAGTAATCATTTCATGCTTTATGAGCTCTTCAGCTTTTTGTAACTCAGTTAGGTTTTGTTTATCTGAGGGAGGTCTAAGAATTTTGGTATTCACTTCTGTGGGACGTGGCAAAGATCGCTGTATTACCTGCGAGCGTTTTTCAAGTTCTCGTTTACGTTTTGCTTCCTGTTCAGCCACTATACGAGCATCAACGTCTGCCTGATCTTCCACTGCTGCACCAGCGTCTGAACTATCCATTGGTTCATCATTGTGCTGATCGGGCACTACAATTTCGTAGTCATTACGAGGAGTTGGCAATGTGGCTAAACCTTCTCTTAGAGTACTTTTCAGCTGTTTTTGATAATTTTTGTACAATGCTGGCGTTTCTCCAACATTTATATTTTCTTCTGGATTAATGCTCAGCTTGTCACGTACCAAGGCTACAGTTTGAGAACCTTCATTGCGTGGCGTTTTACCCGCAGGGACTAGCGCAGAAGACATTGGGGTGGCAAAGCCTCCAGGAGTTGAATTTTCATTTCCACGTTGAGTTCTATAAGTTGTGTTTACAATTTAGGATGAGTAAAATGAAGAAATAAATAATTTAATAATTAAATAATTATGTAACCTTTAGTTATGTATATACATATTTACTAATTGTAGTTACTTGAATTATAAAATATTTTATTACCTAGGTAATATAGGTTTTTTTGGCCTACGAGGCTTTTTATATTGCCATGAAATTGAATACATAAGTAAATAATTTACGTTTGTGAGTTTGTATTAATTAATAAAAATAAAAAATATATACATATATTTATCACATCTTTTGCTTAACAGACGTTTCATTTTTTCATAAATTTTTAAACTTTATACACATAAATAACAGATATGCAATAAAACATCTTTAAATTATAACAAACCCTTGTTAACTAAGAAGACAACACAAAATAAAACTTTCCAAGTTTCTATAAGGGCTGTGCATATATTTGCAAGATATGTCAATTGCACTTGTTTGCTTAAAAAATGACATTTTATAAACTATTAATCTCGAATAGGTTTCTGCTAGATCTTCGTCTATTAAAAAAAACCTTAAAAAACTAATATAAAAATAAAATTAATATACCTATAAATGTTTACCGACATATAAATGAATTGTTTAAAAAAAAGTTTATTAAACAAATAAAAAATAAATTTCTATTTAAGACATCTCTTTAACCTTTTTTATATTCAAAATTTATTCTTTTAATTTTGGTGTATTCTTTAAATATTCTAGAGACAATGAAACATAAATAACAATTCAAAAACAAAAATCTTACCTAAATGGTGTTGCTATTACAGTATTGGGTGTAGCTATAGTTGAAGCTTTTGGTACAGTACTTGAGAAATCTGAATCATGCAAAGGTGTATTTAGGCCACCTTTTAAGGGAGTTTCCACATGTGTAAGAGCCATTATATTTTGAGCTTCTTGCATAATGCGATCAGTATAGGGAGCTGGTGTACGGGGTGTGGCAGTAATTTGTGGGGTTATAGAGTAATCGGCCAATAAGGCATCGGTTGTTTCAATGCCACTTTCAATAGCTACCTCTTTGGCCACCTCGCTTGCTCGTCCCAACTTCACAACCTGTTGCAGTTCTTCATCGGATATTTGTGGAATTGGTAGCACAAGTTTGGAACGTTTACGTTCTGGTTCTAAATTTTGCAACATAGCCATGGGCATTTCATTTTCTTTGCGCTGCTTTAGTTTCTGTTTGTCCTTTTTTCTTTCTCTTTCTTCTTTTTCAGACCGCAATTCACCGTCTAAGTCTTGTTGGCGCATCTTATTGAAATCTGGATCGTTGCGATCAATATGCTCCTCAGAAGTATCATAGAAACCCAAAGCAGGTCTTTTCTCAAAGGGAATTTCAGCATTATAATCTATGCCCTTTACACGCTTTGGCTTTCCACTGCCAATACCAGCTGCTCGCAATTCACGTCGTTTTTGTAAAGCGGCTAAACGGCGAGCTTCTTCTAACTGCTTTTCGCGGGCTTTGCGTTTGGCTTTCTTACCTTGGGTATTGGCCAAACGAGCTCGAGCCTCTGATAACATTTCCAGTTCTAAAGAAAAAGCTCAATAATAAAATAATTGCGTTCGCATATCAAGAAATACAATACCATCTTCATCCATATCCTTGGGATCTGGACGGGCTGGTTTTGTTTCAGGATTGGGATCAATTTCACCGGGCTTCAGTTTGCGCGGATCATCTGTCGCATCTTCACCATCTTCTTTCCGTTGAGCCTGATCTCTGTGATTTAAGAGGTATTCATTAGCAACCAAAAATGAAATAACTTCATGTTATATAAACTTACAATAAATACTCATAACGCTCTAAGCACTGTGCCGCTGTGCGGCCTATAATTGGAGCTATTGTACGCCATTGCGTTGGCATTAGTTTGGCCAAATGTAACAATTTCTCATCTTCTTCACGAGACCATTCGGTCTTTTTAATACTGGGATCTAACCATTCATACCACCTGGCCTTACATTGTTTGGCGCTCTTACGATGTAACAATGAGGCAATTCGGGACCATTGATTTTTGCCATATTTCATAACAGCAGCCTTAAGTATTTCATCCTGTAAATTTAACCAAATTCATGTCTGTAAAATATAATGGGGAATGAGGAATATTAAGGTATAATTACCTCGGTGTTTCGCCACACACCACCTTTTATCATTATCCGCGGCATTTTGCAATGTTTTTATTATTTTGTTTAATTTATTGTTAAATATTTTTGCTCACTTTTATTACAAAATATCCTTTTTTAACAAAACTACAATTCCTAAACGATTAATCTCAAAAACCGCACCGACGTATATTAAGCAAAGTGTTGCCAGATTTACACTTAAATTCTTTGACAAAGACCAGCTGACTTGCAGATGGTCTTAAAGTTTTCTCTTTTTGAACTAACTGATAACTTTTAAATTATATGAATTCAAAATTATTAAATAATAATATTTCCCCCAAATAAACCTACTTTAAAACTTACAATAGAATAAAAAATAAAAATTTAAATCAGATCTGTATGTTAAAATTGCTTATATAGCCAGGCACCGCAATACTGCGCCTTTAAATATTAATTTTTTATGCTCTTTATAAATTTCACGTGACAGTATATTAATTTTTAAAAGATAAGACCATATAGTTTAAAATCACGTGTGCTATGGAAATGCTTTACAGTTTTGGTTTTTGTATTCTTAATGCCTTCATATTCTGATTACTAGTGCGCTATTCTATTAGTCGGCTGGTTGCGAGTTTGATTCCCACCAAAAACACTAGCTGTTTCCTGTGAATAAGCCAGTATTGAGCGCAACTGAATTTCAGGTTGTCACAAGAAGTAAGACAAATACAAATTTTTCAAACCTCAAAATCAAGTTTCAAAAATTTTCAGGCAACTTTCCGCTCAGTACTATGCAGCTCAAAAGAAAGGTACACGAAATGTTTGACTACAACAGGGATGATATAACAAAAAGTGTATATATATTCCTTCAACTGAAACAAAAATTAATCTTCAGATTATTGTTTGGTCACGGAATTTTCTACATTTCATGTTTCTCTTCACTTTCAAAATATTTTATTTTCATTTCAGTTTTAATATAATATTATTGTCAATGCAATTTTATATGCAGGAGTTTATGGACCTAAATGTTTTTATTTTCGAAAAATAATAAATAATGTTAGTAAAGGGCGTTTCACAATGTAATAAAAGTATTTAAACTTTTAATAAAATGAGAACCTGACATAATGAGTTGCTTTTGTATTGCATTAAAAACTAAAAATACTTATTAAACAATTATTGTAATTTTTAACCTTTTTAATAATTTTTTTTTTCATTCATTTAAATATTATAAAACTATTTTTATTTCCTGACGATACTACCCAATGGTGTAGCGAAATATCGAATATAAAAAAACTTAATTATAAATTAACTTAAGCGTAAAAACTTAATTATAAAAATACTTATATTACTTATTTATACTTATTTGAATACTTCTATTATTGCTTTAGCAACAATGTCGAATTTTCAGACAATTTTGTATTTGATATGTATGTATGTAACCCCTGTCTCCATTAGTCATTAACATGTCTTAACAAAAGTTAAACTTTATATATATAAAAAAACATTTTTATTAACACTGTTTATGAAGTTTGACTTTTGCTAAAACATGTTAATGACTATTGTCGAACAAGGGTGAAATGTATTTTGTTTCCATCTGGCAATATATTTGTGATAACAGAAAATCAGCTGTCGTATAACAGTTTCCTTAAAGTGAGAATAAAAATAAATATTTACTTTGTTTACAAGTATTAATTTAATATTTAATATTGTTATTTGAATGAGCTTCATCATTTATTTTTTAAGAAACTAAAATAACTTTAAAAAATGAATGATTCAACATTCGCCAATTATGATAATTATTTTTCTACTACAAATCACCAGGTCTGTATTAATATATCAATTTGTATATACAAGTGTAAAACTAATATAAATATGTAAATAATTATTCTTAATAGATTGCGGATGCTAATGCCCTTCCACATAATATAGATTACGATGAAATACCACACACAATTCATTATTTGAACAATGTGTTGTGTGATGTGGCACCTTTACCTCAAACAGCATCTGCTGATCAAAGACATCAGCAAACAAATTTGTTTAGTTTTGTCCCCAATACATGTGAAGACCAGCAACACAAGCATGATGGGCCATGTTCAACTAATAAGGCAGGTTCCGGTGCTGTTTTAAGCACAGTGGGAAATTCGGGAAGTGTGTTTGGAAACATACCTTTTGTTCAAATACACACTACAGATGTTCAGCCTCAGCGTACCAGTTATGGAAATATCTTTCGAAGAAATATTAGCAGGCAGGAAGAAATTAAATCAGAACCTATCAAATCTGAAAATGCTGATGCTGCTAAGGACAGAACTAATGCAACGCCTACACCACCAAGAGCCAATAATAATTTACAAGCTGAAAACAATGTGGAACCAATTGCCACAAATGAAAAGGAGTCAACTAACATTTCAAATAATAATAGTGAAGAAAAATCATGCTCAACATTACATATATACAAATGTGCACAATGCCCGTTCATAAGTTTGAGGGATACAGTACGGGATAATCATGTAGCTATTCAACATGGAGAAAATGAAAATGTTAGAAGTAAAAGCAAAGACCATCATCCAATCAATTGCCCAGGTAATATATTATATATTCATTTATAATATAAGTTTATCAAATAAAAATTTACGTTTTTTAAGGATGCAGCAATGTATTTTTCAACCAAGAATCTTTAAAATTCCATTTAAAATTAGATCATTTAATGAGAGACGACGAAGTTTCAAAGATTATTAATGTTTTCACTGAGTCAACTGCAAAAACAACAGAAATAATATGTAGTTCAACTTTGGAACCTTTAAATAAAAGTTCAGATCTTGCGGCATCTAAGGAACCTATCCGTAAAAGTAGAATTTATTTAAAAAATGTCGATTGCCTTCGAGAACCCAATCGACAACCTATGGAACAAACTGGTAATCAGCTTACAGAAAATAATACTAGCCAAACCATAGAACCAACAAAAACAAATCCTCCTAAACAGAAAATATCCATTAAAAGTGTTGATGTATTAAGAGAGCCAGCTCTACTTAGAAGGGACTTTGAAATGCAAAATTCCAATTTAAATAATTTTTTAAATTTCAACACTGATGTATTAAATAACAGTATTGATTTAATAAGCAGTCCCATGAACTTTAATACTACCACCTCCTACGACTACAACCAAAATTTAGACAGCTCTATAAACAAAACGAATTTAAATAACAGTGACAACAGCATGATTAATTCAAATAAATCGCGAACAGTTATGGAAGTTGCAGAGAAACCTAGAAGGCCAAAAATCTATGTGAAAAGTGTTGAAAGTTTTAATTTAATGCCTATAGATTCCTTACCTACTAAAAATACCGGATATTTAAATGATAATAGTAGTTCGTGTAATAATTCCCAAGTTTATGACTCAAATGTCGCACATTTACCTTACATATTTGATTCGAATTCAACTGGCACAAATTTGAACAGCAATGCTAATTTTATTAACAATCATAATGAGATGGATACGTTTCACTTTATTAACCCCTCTAATTCAAATAACAATTATATGTTAGACAATTCGTTATTTCTGTGTAATAGTGAAGAACTTAATGAAAATTATGAAGAAATGGAAAATATCACTTTCATACCGGATACTGCAACTCCTACTCCACCTGCTTCGGCAGATATGAACTCAATTTTGGTAAGTTGGTAGTTATTACTAGGTTTGTTGGAGTACTTTAATTGTTAATTTGTTTCCGAAAACAGAGAAAGCTTAATGAATCAGTAAGCTTGTGATTTTGTTTTGCCTAAGTTAGATGAAAACTTAGCTTTTCTAATTTCGTATTCTTTCCCTTTTTTCAGAATAAGTCTTCTGCAACAATCCAGGAGCAAAGAGGAACTCTTCATTTACGAACTGTAGATGAATTGAATTTGATGAACAAGACAGAAGTTCAACATCTAATAGCTCCCAATTTGGAAAATAACCACAGTACCGATGTTCTAGATAAAGTAAACTCCTCCAGTCTGAGTGACATAAATCTTATAGGTGACGATTTGTATGAAGATGATAACTTTAAATTTCATGATTTAGACACACAAATGGTAAATGATTGGCCAGAAACATATGAAGATCTTGCTGAAGATATAAACTGCATTATAGCTGATGCTTCAAATGAAAATAGTGCTGAAAATATAACCTACACTACTGACAACAATAATCAAAAGATGAACAATAGTAATTTTGATATTGATACGCCGCAGGTTTCCCTAATAACCATACGTGACATCGAAGAATTAACTGGTACAATAAATCATACTTCCATACATAATATAGCTGATCGGCAACAAGATTCAGTGGTTGAACAAATACAAGATAATAACAACGTAGTTTCTTCAGAAATTGATATTGGTAATCAACAATCTTTAATGGTTAAAAAAACCAACAATGAAAGTATAAGTGATAGCAATCTGAAAAGAGAATTGGTTAATGCTACCCCTGAATCAAATGAAACTGCGCTAGTTGAAAAGATAACTAAAACAAATGTCACCAAAGAGACCATTAATAAAACATTACCGTCAATAAGTGAAATACCACCTTTAGTACCTGTTACCAATACTGACTTGTCTGAAAGTAATTCACATTCAAATAATATTATTCCGTTGCCGAGCAGTAATGTTCCGTTGCCACCATTAGTGCCAGTCTCCCCCTTGATAAAACTTAAAAACGCAGCTAACATACCCACGAACAAGTCATCTTCACCGTTAGAAAAAGGTCGTATATATGTTGCTAATAATTTAATGGAGCCACCTAAAAGACCAATAGCAGTCTCGGCGATTAGCGGCACTTCGGTAAGGGGACGGCCATTTGGTTCTAATCGCACACGCATTACCAAACTAAAACAAACAATTGGAAGTTCAGCCGAGGAATTATTTCTCAAGTGCTCTGTTAAAGGTTGTGCATTTCGCTTTAAAAAAGCTGAAACTGTGGAATATCATAGAAAATGTCATGATGTCACATCTGACAGTCCGCAAGTCATGTTATGTCCAGAATGCAAATCAACAGATTTTAATAACTGGAATACTCTCCATACTCACCTTTGGCGAGCTCATCAAATTGATATGGAACTTTATAAATGTGAGCTGTGCGAATTTAAAACACCTATCTTTTCACGACTGGTTAATACACATGCAAAAATTCACTTTGACGATCGTAATTACAAGTGTGAACAATGTGAAAAAGCATTTAAAAATTCTAAACAACTTAAAAATCATCGTCGCTGGCACCGGGTGCAAGCGGTAGCATCTGATGTTGCAAATATGCCCAAAGCAACACCAAACGAAATATATCGTTGCTTTGATTGTGGTGCAACATTTTCGCAACAGAAAACTTTGCGAGAACATTGTTGCAAAAAAGGAGAGTCATCACTTAAATGTTCGGTTTGCGAAAAATTAATGAGTTCGAAGTCTTCACTAAAATTGCATTTACTAACTCACAGTGATGGCGAGAAACGGTATAAATGTCAAAATTGTGATTATGCTACAAATGATCATAACGCTTTTCGAAGACATCGCATGGGTCATGAAAATCGAAAAATGTATGACTGTAACTTTTGTCCATACAAATCTGTTCAAAGTGTGGCATATCAGGTGAATATTTGAAAAATTATATTGAATATATATTTTTTAACAAAATTAATTTAATATTTTAGAAACATATTCTACAAAAGCATCCAGATAAAGCCGATTCCGTTATACACAAATGTACTGTCTGTTCGTTTTCGACTATCAATCGTTCCCTTCTAGTCGTGCATCGAGCTAAACATGAAAAAAACTCTGAAGATCTAGCAAAATCAAAAGGTTTAGACGAAAGTTTAACTCTAAGGACTACGGAAAAATCCCTTCCTCTTAATGCAACAGAGCATCAAAAAAGTAAAATTAAAGTTAAAAGTAATCTATTTTCCATTAATTCTAAGGAAAGTCTGATGAATTTAAATAATAATGAATTAAATCTTGTGCAATTATATAATGTTGATAGCATTAGTATTACTTAATAAATGTGTTTTTATGTTTTGTATATATTTTAAGGAAATTGTCATTTGTTTTTCATTATGAAGATAGAATTATATTTTTTAAATAATAATTGGCAAAATCTATTAGTTACAACTATGAATGTCCAAATTCAAGAACGCATAATTATAGTATGCGAGGAAATAATCGAGTTCCGATTTTTTTGATTAAATATCTTTATTTCGTTTAATAAAATATTAATTATACTTTAAAGTCCTTTATTTCAATTTTAATCTGTTCTGCATATTTATAGAATTATTTATTTTTATTTTTTATTTTCCAAATCAAATATATTTTAACCCGATAAATATTTTTTATTTATACAAAATGTTGAATTATAAAATTGAATTTAGGTGTTAGGTGTTTTCGAAAAGTTGCATTTTTGTATAATTTAAATATAATTTCACTATCAGGCCTGTTCTGAAAATCACTTTTTATTAAAGTGATTTAAAATCACTTCTACACACAAACATTTTTGAAATCACGTGGTTTTAAATCGGTTAGGAAAGTGTCTGTGATTTCAAAGCACTGACTTATTTTTGCGAGTTCTAGGTTGTTAATTTTATAGCAAACAACTGGAATAAATATGTAGTTCGAAGTGTTCTTTTATCATTTTTATAGTAAAATTACGTAATCTTTAAGACAAATATAAGAAAAATGCACATTTTTAAAGACTCTTCTCTTGCAGTAATATTTTATATTAAAAACATTTTCATGTTTTTTCGCTTCTTATTAACTGTCAGCAGATAAAGTGTTTAGAAAGTACATCTACCCTTGCCAAATATGTATAAACATTGCAATGGCTCCATAAGTAACGCCTTAAAATGCCCCTTTCTTACACTACTTCCATTATAAACCTTCTGGAGGCCACAATGTTACCCTAGGCCATTCAGATTGCTTTTATTTTACGTATTATGTAAAATTTAATCAAAACAACAATAAAAATCAGCAAGTTTTTTGTGGTTTTACAATTTTTAAAAAATAAAAAATTCTGTGATTTACTGCACAGTGATTTTCTAAACAGGCCTGTATATATTTATAAACTAAACAATAAAATTGAGCAAAGTTGACTGTATATAATTTTTAAAATTTCGAACCTTTGTAAAACGGCTTCGATTGTTATAAGTCCGTTAACATTAAATATATTTTTAACAATATGGCATTTTCGTTGAAATCATATGTTTTGTGTTGCCTTTTTTCTTAAAACGGAAATGTCAAGTTATTGCAGAATAAAAACATTACAGTTTTCACAAGTAAAAATCTAAATAAATTAAGATATTAATAAAATAAGTTGGTATAAAGAATGATTCTACAGCGTTTGCAGTTATTGCGTAATGCAAAAGTGTTACAGAAATTAAATATAGAGAATAAAGTAAGCAAATGCCAGTAAAACCGAGCATCTAAAACTAATGACATAACCTGTAAATATTTATGGAATTGTGTTTTTTTAGTATAGTACAGCCGGCTTTGGAGCAGTATCACTTATAAATACTAGAAATTTGCATGTTAATAGTAATAAGAAATACCAAATATGTGCAAGCCGTCAACTGCCTCTGATGACTTTTGCAATGCCGAGCACGAGCATCAGATATGCAAGTACAGAAAGTGGTTCAAAGACCATAGTTAATTTGGCTGACATCCCAGCTCCACCAGAGATCGCAGACGTAGCTGCACAAGGTCTTAATGCTTTAGGTGAACCTACGTTTGCTTCAATTGGCTTAGGAGGTTGGACTCCAGTGGGTTTAGTGCAGAACTGTATGGAAGTTCTGCATGTTACTTGTGATATTCCCTGGTGGGGTGCTATTGCTATTGGTACATTAGTAGTCCGCACTTTAATTTTTCCCTTGGTTATTATGGCTCAACGAAATGCTGCCAAAATGAATAATAATATGCCCCAAATGCAAATTTTGCAAATGAAAATGACTGAAGCGCGACAATCAGGCAATGCCATAGATTCTGCTCGATATGCCCAGGAAATGATGATGTTTATAAAAGAAAAGGGATTTAATCCATTAAAAAATTTAATTGTGCCCTTAGCTCAAGCTCCTCTATTTATTTCGTTTTTTATGGGTTTACGGGAGATGGCAAATACTCCTGTTGAATCAATGAGGGATGGTGGTTTATTTTGGTTTACAGATTTGACTGTAGCGGATCCTACATTCATGCTGCCAGTTATTACAAGTGCAACATTGCTTTTGACGATTGAAATTGGTACAGATACTGCTAGACTAAACGCACAAAATATGGGCACGATGAAATATGTATTAAGAGCCTTGCCGATAGCTATTTTTCCTTTTACAATGAATTTTCCTGCAGCGATTTTAACATACTGGGCATGCAGTAATTTTATATCATTAGCTCAAGTAATTAAAAATATTTCTTATTTAAAATTTGTCTTTCCATTAAGATTATTCATCATTCATAAAACAGGTTGCCGTTTTAAGAATTCCTGCAGTACGTGACTACTTTAAAATTGATAAAATGGTGACTCATAAACCAGAAAACTTACCTGTAAAAAAGAAGAAGTTTATTGAAGGAATGAAAGATTGTAAGTAATTATAAAAAAACTAAAAACTGAATAATAAAAATAATTTTTTTCTAGCATGGCAAAATATGAAAATAACAAGAGAGCTGGAGGAACGGCAAAGGTTAGACGAAATTCGTTTTTCTAAAGCTGGCAAGGGTCCTTTGGTTAAAACTTATAAATACGATCCCACAAAACCTCGGCCGGCCGCTACTATACAAGCAAAAAAGAGTTTTTAAGTCACCACAGATCATATAGATATTAGTTTTTATTGTAATAAAACGAAAAACATTAAATTTTTTGTTTTCTATATTTAAGCAGCAGCAACCTCTTTAGTAGCGATACATTGATTAATGACTTCGGCCAAGTGTTTGTTTTCCAGGGCTGCAGCCACTCTTTCCTTATCAGCTAGCTGTTTGTTTACCGCATTTTCGGAAGCATGAGTACCAGGCGTAATCTCTACAGTAACCTTAAAACGAGGTGGCAAAGATCTTAGTAGTTTGACTCTAATGGACAAACCAATAAGAGTGGCCATAGAGCAGTGTGGTATTGTGGGCGTGAAATTTACAAAAACTTCATTGGTATCATCACTGACTTTAATTAGATCCTCCTGCACAACTCTAAGTTCTTCTAAAGTTAAAGGATGTTCCGGGTCATTGATGTCACGTATGAGATCTAAAAATTTAATTTAAAAACTGTGGATTACTTTATCTGCCAGGCATTTGTGACATGGATTACCAAAAATCTCTCGTGTGTCAAAAGGATCAGTAACATTTTCATCGGCTTCTTCTCTGGTAGTTATGCGTTCCTTACATTTACTGTACACATTGGGATTAATATTTTCTATTTCGGTAGGCATTACAAATTTTTAGAAGGTTATATACATATATTACAACTACGAAATTACGATGTTTTTATTTATTAAGAAATTATAGAATCATCCACAAAGGATGATCAACATGAAAACAAGTGCTACCAGATTATTTTTCTATGCATATTTAGAACGACAATATTTTGCAGCAATTTAATTTATAAAAAGTTTTATTATATTTTAATAATTTAATTCCTTTCTTATTTTTTTTTTATTTTCAACTGATTCAGAGTTGCCACGAATATCACTTACTTGAAGAAAACTTTAATTTAGATTTTGAGTTTTTTAATTAACTAAATCGGAGAAACTATTTTCTTCAAAATTTTTTTTTAATTTAAAGTTTTTTCCCGAATTCCAGAGGTAATTAAAAACAGAAACCTATAGGCTGAGATCTATGTCATCAAACATAACATACATAACACATGCAAGTAGTTGTGCAGAGAGAGAATACTAACGAAAAACAAAGAACGCCAGTACACAACCTCTAATCTTATAGAAATGTATCTTGAATGGGGACTAGGAATATAGTGACGACCGCTTGTAAAGGCCAGGATTCACTATCCTGCACAATCGTACGATTCAATCACAAAAAAATCGGACAGAATTCATTCCTACTCAAGAAATTTTTTCAAAAGATAAAATTGTACAGATCTGTCTAAGTCACGCACATACACTTTAAATCTACAATATCATACTTCTAGAGTACACATGCAATTTTTGACAAATCGTACGACTGCGTATGATAGTGAATCATGGCCTTAAAGCTCATTTCACACTATAATACTGAGTATTAAGATTTTCATTCGATTTTGTAAGATAGAATTGTGAGATTGTCAAAAAATCTAACGTAAAATAACATTTCGTTTTCACACTATTACACTTCAAATAAAATGAAAAATATCAGCAAAGGAACAAGCCGAGACAAGACATCGAATGGCGGCGACTGAGCATGGCAGAAACAATGTACATATATAGGCGATAAGACTGATGGCAATTTAAGGCACGTGCAGGAAAAAGAAAAAATATCATCGGCAGCGGCGAACTATCGGCTGCGACTCACTCTGCTTCGTTCTTTGCTTTGAAAAAAACACAACCCTGAGAAAATGAAAAATCTAATCGTTTAGACAATTTTCACATATTGATAACATACTGCTTTCACACTTTCACACTATCACACTTTCTCATTGGATTTAAGTATTTAACAAGTCTTAATATTCAGTATAATAGTGTAAAAATGGCTTAAGCAGTAAATGAACTCACCCCGAAGTAAAGTGAAAGCTGTAGGACCAATAGTTGGTAGCGAGCACATAAATACATACATAAATTGAGTCTCTTTTAATAATTCTTGTATAAATAAATGAGAACTTAAGATAATACAGTAATTAAAGTTCTTAGAAACAATAAAAAATCAAGATGTACATATGTTATGTATATAAGTTAATGTTTTATTTATAAAAGTTAATGTTTGAAAGAAACAAAGAAAACAACATGTTAATTTTTCATTAGTATTGTACATATTTTAAAATATTTTTATACAACTTAATTTTTTATTTAAAAAACATGTAATTTTTGTTTAAAAAAATAACGAAAGTAAAAGTTTGTGGAAGTATGGCAGCATTGTAATGGAAATGAGTGAGTATTTAACATTAAAGAATATAAAAAAAAAGTTTCAGCAAAGAACCACACAATTAAACCATTTATTTAAATGCACCAAAATTGTATTGTCTTATTCCATATAAATTAAGAATTAGTTTGAAAAAGATTTAGTTAGTAGCTACCACCCTGGAGTATTTATTTTTCACCACAGTCAGTGTTGTATTTTAATATCCTCTTTATCTCAAAACCATTCCAATTGTTCCTATATAATTTAGCCGGTAGCTTATTGCAACTAAATTAAAGAAGCATTTATAAAAATTTCCTGACGCGCGACAGTTGGGTGGTGCTGTGTGTGTGTGCATTGTTTTTGCAAATCAAATAATGATTGCAAAAAATTAGTAAAATTTCTAAATGTATTAATAAAAGAGAAGTCAATATAATAACAGTTTTTAAGAAAACTAAGAAAAATTAAATATATGTATGTTTAAAAAAATATGTTTATTAATTTAATACAAACGTTTTAAAATCATAGGGGAAAAAGTGAAAAATAGCATCCTTCATGTGTTGTGTGTAGTTCAGTTTTTTTTATCGTTTCATATCGTATGTACTGGAAATTACCAACAAACAAAGCAGCCTCACCCTCTTTGCGTTTATCCGCATTTTGCTTGTTTTTTCTTTATATTTAATCCTTGTTATTTTTTGTAAACATGTCCTGTATGTCAGCTCTTAAGCTGTCATCTTGATGTGGTAGCCATATACATAATACTGTATTTTATATTTCTTGTATTTTGCAACAACTTGTGTGTTTTGTAAAGCTTTGAGTACTTTATAAAATAAAAAATGGAAGTAGTATTTTAAATCTACTTTACTGTTTATTTGTGTTTTGTTTATAAGTAAAATTTAAAAATTACTTAAAGAAAAGATTGACGTAAAAACACCAAAACTGCAAATAATTTCCAATTGTATTTTTGTGGATAAAATTGTAAAGTGTTTTAAAAATCAACAACAATAAACCTACATAATGATTTACATCAATGAAACAACAAACAAATAAATAACAATAAAATAATAAGTAATAAATACCAAAAAAATAAATACCAACAAAGCATATACATACTTACATACAATACATAACTACAATGTGCCATGTTTGGGATGCCAAAGACCTAAATTTGTCAAACTTTATCATGTGATTCTTGTTTTCTCTTAATACCTACAACATTTTGCTTCAATTAATTCTCTATCATTTGCCAATGTTACAAGTTGATGTATGATTTTCAAGGTAAGTTTCCTTTTTTTGCTTTTAAACCCTTTTTAAAAATAAGTATGCTCGTTTGTATGCATGTATGTATGAATGTACATGCGTATGCTTTTGTAAATGTACACACCTTTAATAAAGCCCCCTTCTTGGCTAAACTTTATTCACTAATTAATTTATTTTAAGTACCTATTTCTCATGATTTTCCTTTTATAATACATACATACATACATACATACATACATACATACATACATACATACATACATACATACATACATACATACGTACATATGTACATCGAATATGTTCAATTGATTCCAATATATTTTCAAGAGAAAGTGGAGAAAAAGCAGTGAAAGTACGCCAATTTTTTTTAATCGATTTTAAGGTACTGCATACTTGGAGGCTGCTTTTATTTTTGAAAATAATTACTAAGTATGAATTGAAAGTGGGATATTTTAAACACGGTTTAAATAGATACACTGTTTTAAAATAGATACAAATTATGAAATTCTTACTGCCAAATAGCCAATTGAATAAAATTTGTATTTGTTTTGTATTTTTACTTTGTGAAATTACATTGTTATTAAAATATTTTAAACAGCTTTTACAGAGCTTTAGAATAATTTTTAGAATTTTATATAAATTTTAGAGTTTTATCCAGGCATGGGGTTCCTTTATATAAAGTAAGAGTCTTAAAATTTGGTGTGGATTACTTTCAAAGCAAAATGTAACAACGTTTGTTGTTGTTGTTGTAACAGCTCTGCTGTTGTCGGAAGTTCTTTCCTGAAAAGATTTAAGGTGTATAAATTAATTATTGTAAAAATGTCACGTGGGTGGAACTTGGAGCTGGAGAAATTTCGCAACTTCAATCGGTCTTAACCATAGGTCTATGGGGCGCAGATCCGTAGGCCTATTGGGACATTGAAATAGATGCACCGTGTCATGGGGGCTTTGAAGACAGGCTGGGCAACGATTTAAAGTTCCGGGAACTATACGCTCGCGGTAGCAGTTAAGAATACTGCACCATCCGGCCCTTAATTGTGCTAAGGTGGTTCTAGTTTGCCTGGGAAGAAGCCTTTCATTTTCTGCAATCGCTGGGGGGTGTTCATTAAGGACCCTATTACATCTATAGCCATTCATAGCTCCTAAAACCGCCTGTTGATGTAATAGATTTTGGGCGTCTGCAATGGCCACTCGATCTATAAGAGATGGAATAATATCTCGAATGTCATTGCGATATAGACGAAAGTCCTGCCGGATGTGACGGGGAGACGGATCTTGAATGATCACTTCATGGTTAGGGTGGTTGGGCAGGTGACAAGCCACCAGGTATTGCTTTGTCAGTAGCTCATTGTGCTGCCTGACCGGCAGTATCCTGGTCTCCTCATGAAGATGATCTATGTTTGTCATTCTGACACATCCGGTAGCGATTCTAAGTGCATTATTTTGTGCAGTTTGTAAAACTCGCCATTTAGTATCACTGAGGAACGAGGTCCAAATAGGGGCAGCATAACTAAAGAGAGAGCGACCAATTGCCTTGAAAGTTGTTATTATGGTCTCTTTAGTCATTCCCCAAGAGGTGCCTGAAAGAGCTTTTAGAACTTTGTTCCGAGAAACAACGTTTGTGGGCACAGCTAGTTATACATACCTAACAAGTTAAATTGTAATATGGATTTTGACAGTTACATTTACAATTTCGACCATTAAATATGTTACTTTTACTAGTTTTCATAATTGGAACCCAGAGAGTAGAAAAGAGCATTTTTATATTTTATGAAAAAAAAAAAATTGTAAAAAAAAGTTCCAAATACAATAAATTACAGTTAAATTATATACGGACAGGAGGATTTTATTAATGTTTTACACGGGTGCAGCCTACATTAACAGATTTAATAGGCTACGTTCGGTTAATGTCATAGCTAATACTCACTTGTTTTGTAAATAGAGTTTATTTGTAGTACGCTTCAATTTCTTAATATTAGTTTTGGAGGAAACACTTTCTACAGAATCTTAAGTGATTTAAGGTCAACATCATATCCAGAGTCCGTACATAAACCCTCCTTTGTTAAATTACATTAGATGTATTGGTTCTTAACCTTACCTTGTGGTTTCTTTGATAAAACCTGAAGATACTTATCTTTTAATATGATTATCTGATATTATGCCACACGATGCCTATACTTGAATCTTACGATATCGCCTAACCCATCGCAGAAACGTATTGCTTAACCTTGCTCTAATCCCAAAATAAGTCATTACAACTATAAGGTCCTTAAGAACTTTTCTTTCACCCAAATTAAGAAACGAATTAATCTACATATTTTACATCCATTAAGAAGGCTGCCGCTTTTATCTGAAATGGTGAGTTTGAAGATATAAGTTTCGCCTCTAGAAATTTCTGAAAGAAACGAGAAAATTCGAGAGTATTCCACATCTATTCATATTATTCTTATCTTTCAGAGTAATCGGGAGTAGACGGGAATGTTCGGAAATAATTCAAATTATATATTATATGTTTGTTTATGCGTCAATTACGATTAAACGGCTCAACGATTTAAAAAAATAAATTTAATTGTTAAGAAGAACACATAAACCCTTATTCAGAAGGTGCAGTATTTGCTTTAAAAAATCGATCCTAGGGCGGAGAAAAAGGTTAAAACTTGTATTTTTTGGGTGGAACTTGGCCTTAATTTCACATTTATGACTTTGTGCTGATTACTTTTTAGTAAATATTTCATGTATAACGTAGTCATGTGTGTATTACTTCTTAAATATTTTTTAATTTTATATGGGTTAAGGAAGTTAATAATAAAAAAATTTAAGTATTTAAAAAACTAGTATTTCTGGTATCAAATCTTAACAAAGTAATTGTGATTGTTGTTATTAATAAACAAAAATATATACATATTATTAATTAAGCAAAGAAACTAAAGGAAATATTGAAAACTTAATAAAATGTGTCTGTACGTTTAACATCTTAAGATGATAAAATAGTTAAAAGATTGTGATTTGTTTTTATTTTGTTGCCAATAATTTTGTATTTAAAATTGCAAAACTTTCACTAAAGCTTTGGAATTAAATTATTTATGTATACATATTTATGTGAAAAAAAAAACATTTAAGAGAATAATTAAAAACCAGAAATATTAAAGTTAAGCTAAGCAAATCCACAAGCTTTGTCTATATGTATGTGGTCAACTAAAATCCAAAAGGCCGAAACTTAGAAAATCAAAGTACATTTTTGGAAAGGTTAAAATGTTAATATAACTATGTACATCTATCACCTAACTTTGAATGCATTTGTTCAAATTTGGATAAATTTCGCAAAAGTTATAATAAAGCCATTATAATGGGTGATTTTTTTGAGGTTAGGATTTTCATGCATTAGTATTTGACAGATCACGTGAGATTTCAGACATGGTGCCAAAGAGAAAGATGCTCAGTATGCTTTGACATTTCATCATGAATAGACTTACTAACGAGCAACGCTTGCAAATCATTGAATTTTATTACCAAAATCAGTGTTCGGTTCGAAATGTGTTTCGCGCTTTACGTCCGATTTATGGTCTACATTATCGACCAAGTGAGCAAACAATTAATGCGATTGTGACCAAGTTTCGCACTCAGTTTACTTTATTGGACATTAAACCAACCACACGAATGCGTACAGTGCGTACAGAAGAGAATATTGCGTCTGTTTCTGAGAGTGTTGCTGAAGACCGTGAAATGTCGATTCGTCGCCGTTTGCAGCAATTGGGTTTGTGTTATTCGACCACATGGAAGATTTTACGCAAAGATCTTGGTGTAAAACCGTATAAAATACAGCTCGTGCAAGAACTGAAGCCGAACGATCTGCCACAATGTCGAATTTTCAGTGAATGGGCCCTAGGAAAGTTGGCAGAAAATCCGCTTTTTTATCGACAAATTTTGTTCAGCGATGAGGCTCATTTCTGGTTGAATGGCTGGTGGAATCATTGGACCGTATTTTTTCAAAGATGCTGTTGGACGCAACGTTACGGTGAATGGCGATCGCTATCGTTCGATGCTAACAAACTTTTTGTTGCCAAAAATGGAACAACTGAACTTGGTTGACATGTGGTTTCAACAAGATGGCGCTACATGCCACACAGCTCGCGATTCTATGGCCATTTTGAGGGAAAACTTCGGAGAACAATTCATCTCAAGAAATGGACCGGTAAGTTGGCCACCAAGATCATGCGATTTGACGCCTTTAGACTATTTTTTGTGGGGCTACGTCAAGTCTAAAGTCTACAGAAATAAGCCAGCAACTATTCCAGCTTTGGAAGACAACATTTCCGAAGAAATTCGGGCTATTCCGGCCGAAATGCTCGAAAAAGTTGCCCAAAATTGGACTTTCCGAATGGACCACCTAAGACGCAGCCGCGGTCAACATTTAAATGAAATTATCTTCAAAAAGTAAATGTCATGGACCAATCTAACGTTTCAAATAAAGAACCGATGAGATTTTGCAAATTTTATGCGTTTTTTTAAAAAAAAAAAGTTCTCAAGCTCTTAAAAAATCACTCGTTACAAACTCCTTAGATTTTAGATATTATTAATGCATTTTTAGGGTTCCGTACACAAAGTGTAAAAACGAAACCCTATTGTTTTCGCTACAATGTCTGTCCGTCTGTCCGTCTGTCAGCGCCTTTTATCTCTGGAACCGTAATAGGTAGACTCTTGAAATTTTCACAGATGATGTATAGTTGTTGCCGCTATAGCAACAAATACTAAAACTTATAGGGTGTTCCAATAGAGAGGTGTTATTTACGAAAATGTGTTTATTTCTTGAACTGTAGGAGGGATACACTTGAAATTTACAAACAGTTATTTAAACTTAGTTCACTATATAAACAAGTAAAAAAAATAAAACTAAAAATTAAAGGGTGTTCCGATAGTGGTGTGAAATACATGTATAAGGCATAAGTTTTGTACCATAATAGGTAGACTCTTGAAATTTTCACAGAAGGTGTATAGCGATGGCCGCTATAACAACAAAAATTAAAACTTATAGGGTGTTCCGATAGAGAGGTGTTATTCACGAATATGTGTTTATTTCTTGAACTGTAGGAGGCATACACTAAAAATTTACAAACTGTAATAAAAACGTAGTTCGCCTTATATAGAAGTCTAAAAAATAAACCTAAAAATTAAAGGGTGTTCCGATAGTGGTGTTATTTTGATTTATAAGGCCTAAGTTTTGAATCTTAATAGAATCTTGAAATATTTACAGAAGGTGTATAATTTTGGCCGCTATAGCAACAAATAACAAAATTTATAGGGTGTTCCGATAGAGAGGTGTTATTTACGAATATGTTTTTATTTCTTACAAACAGTAATTAAAACTTAGTTCGCTTTATAAACAAGTCTGAAAAAATAAACCTAAAAATTAAAGAGTGTTCCGATAGTGGAGTGATTTGCATGTATAAGGCCTAAGTTTTGAACCATAATTGGTAGACTCTTGAAAATTTTACCAAAGGTGTATAACTATGGCCGCTATAGCAAAAAATATTAAAACTTATAGGGTGTTCCGATAGAGAGGTGTTATTTACGAATATGTGTTTATTTCTTACAAACAGTAATTAAAACTTAGTTCGCTTTATAAACAAGTCTAAAAAAATAAACCTAAAAATTAAAGGGTGTTCCGATAGTGGTGTGCTTTGTATGTGTAAGGCCTAAGGTTTGAACCATAATAGGTAGACTCTTGAAAATTTTACCAAAAGTGTATTACTGCGGCCACAATAGCAAAAAATATTAAAACTTATAGGGTGTTCCGATAGAGAGGTGTTATTTACGAATATGTGTTCATTTCTTACAAACAGTAATTAAAACTTAGTTCGCTTTATAAACAAATCTGAAAAAATAAACCTAAAAATTAAATGGTGTTCCGATAGTGGAGTGATTTGCATGTATAAGGCCTAAGTTTTGAACCATAATTGGTAGACTCTTGAAAATTTTACCAAAGGTGTATAACTATGGCCGCTATAGCAAAAAATATTAAAACTTATAGGGTGTTCCGATAGAGAGGTGTTATTTACGAATATGTGTTTATTTCTTACAAACAGTAATTAAAACTTAGTTCGCTTTATAAACAAGTCTGAAAAAATAAACCTAAAAATTAAAGGGTGTTCCGATAGTGGTGTGCTTTGTATGTGTAAGGCGAAAGTTTTGAACCATAATAGGTAGACTCTTGAAAATTTTACCAAAAGTATATTACTGCGGCCACAATAGCAAAAAATATTAAAACTTATAGGGTGTTCCGATCGAGAGGTGTTATTTACGAATATGTGTTTATTTCTTACAAACAGTAATTAAAACTTAGTTCGCTTTATAAACAAGTCTGAAAAAATAAACCTAAAAATTAAAGGGTGTTCCGATAGTGGAGTGATTTGCATGTATAAGGCCTAAGTTTTGAACCATAATTGGTAGACTCTTGAAAATTTTACCAAAGGTGTATAACTATGGCTGCTATAGCAAAAAATATTAAAACTTATAGGGTGTTCCGATAGAGAGGTGTTATTTACGAATATGTGTTTATTTCTTACAAACAGTAATTAAAACTTAGTTCGCTTTATAAACAAGTCTGAAAAAATAAACCTAAAAATTAAAGGGTGTTCCGATAGTGGTGTGCTTTGTATGTGTAAGGCGAAAGTTTTGAACCATAATAGGTAGACTCTTGAAAATTTTACCAAAAGTATATTACTGCGGCCACAATAGCAAAAAATATTAAAACTTATAGGGTGTTCCGATAGAGAGGTGTTATTTACGAATATGTGTTTATTTCTTACAAACAGTATTTAAAACTTAGTTCGCTTTATAAACAAGTCTGAAAAAATAAACCTAAAAATTAAAGGGTGTGCCGATAGTGGAGTGATTTGCATGTATAAGGCCTAAGTTTTGAACCATAATTGGTAGACTCTTGAAAATTTTACCAAAGTTGTATAACTATGGCTGCTATAGCAAAAAATATTAAAACTTATAGGGTGTTCCGATAGAGAGGTGTTATTTACGAATATGTGTTCATTTCTTGAACGATAGGAGGCATAGACTCAAGATTTAAAAACAATAATTAAAACTTAGTTCGCTATATAAACAAGTATAAAAAAATAAACCTAAAAATTAAAGGGTGTTCCGATAGTGGTGTGATTTGCATGTATAAGGCCTAAGTTTTGAACCATAATAGGTATGTAGACGCTTGAAATTTTCACAGAAGGTGTATAACTGTAGCCGCTATAGTAGCAAATACTAAAACTTATAGGGTGTTCCGATAGAGAGGTGTTATTCAGGAATATGTGTTTATTTCTTGAACGATAGGAGGCATAGTCTCCAGATTTAAAAACAGTAATTAAAGCTTAGTTCGCTATATAAACAAGTATAGAAAATAAACCTAAAAATTAAAGGGTGTTCCAATAGTGGTGTGATTTGCATGTATAAGGCCTAATTTTTGAACCATAATATTAGACTCTTGAAATTTTCACAGAATATGTGGCCGCTATAGCAACAAATATTAAAACTTATAGGGTGTTCCGATAGAGAGGTGTTATTCACGAATGTGTGTTTATTTCTTGAACTGTAGGAGGCATACAGTAAAAATTTAAAAACAGTAATTAAAACTTAGTTCGCTTTATAAACAAGTCTTAAAAAATAAACCTAAAAATTAAAGGGTGTTCCGAAAGTGGTTTTATTTACATGTATAAGGCCTAAGTTATGAACCATATAACTGTGGCCACTATAGCAATAAATACTAAAACTTATCGGGTGTTCCAAAAGTGCGTGTTATTTACGTTTATGTCTTTTTTTTGAGCTGTAAGAGGAAACCACTTACAATTTGCAGAATGTAATTAAAACTATGTTAGTTTTATAAACAAGTATACAAAATTGAACTTAAATATTAAAGGGTGTTCCAATAGTGACGTGATTTGCATGTATATATCCTAAGTTTTGAATGAATAGGTGGAATCTTGAAATTTTTACAGGAGGTATATAACTATGTCCACTATAACAAATAATAAAAATTAAAGGGTTTTCCGCCAGTGACGTGATTTGCATGTATAAAGCCTTATTTCTTGAACCGTAACAGGTAGACTCTTGAAATTTTGTACAGAAGATGTGTTGCCACGGCCGATATGACAATTACTAAAAATTAAAGGGTGTTCCGACAGTGACATGTTTTTCACTTATAGTGACTTATTTTGTAATCGCAATAAGTAGACTCTTAATATATTTATAGAAAGGAAGTTGCCATGGCAACTATAATGAATAATAAAATTAAAGGGTGTTTCGACAGTGATAAGATTTTATAAACCGTAATAGATACCCTCTTGAAATGTTTACAGTAGATGTAGTACTTCGGCCGCTATAACAAATATTTAAAATTGAAGTGTGTCCATTAGTAACGTGTTTTTCACGAATATTACCGTATTCTTTTAACCGCAATAGGTAGGCTCCTGATATTTTAATAGAAAGTGTATTACCATGGCCGCTATAAAATCAATTACATAGTAAAATTTAAAGGGTGTTCTAATTATGATGCGATTTTCGCGAATATTACTTTAATTTTAAAATTTAAGGGTGTCCCATAAGACATAAAGAAATAAACAACTGGAATTTTTAAATTATACTGAACATAGTACGGAACCCTACGTGTGTGAGTGTAACTCGCACTTAACTAATTTATTTTAATACGTGTGTGTCTATACATTTCTCTTCTTAATTTATTACAAATCAAAAGAAATACCTACTATTCAAAGAAATGTTTAGTGTTTGAATTATTACATGAAATATCCAAATGACATGCACGCACACTTTTTGCTTGCTTTATTTTCGCTTTAAAAGTTAACAACTTGCTGTTACTTAAAAAATTAATACACAAAAATTTTAATTGAATTATTTTAAAAATACAAATACAAATTCATATAAAAAAAAAATGTTTTAAAGACCAATGCACTCTGAAATGGCGAAAATAAACCATTTTTGTTAAATTCATTTGAAAGATTAATGTACAGTTGTTTTTAACTCAAATTTTATTACGGAAATTTTACTTTAAAATCATATTGAATTTTTATTAATTATTCTTTTTATTTTTAAACCTTAAATAGCCACTCATAATTGTAAGCGGTTTTAACTTTCCATATTTGAGGCAACCATTTTATTCCTATTTATTATTTGATTAATCACACTTTTAAATTGATTAATTAATATTGATCGATTCAGTTTCTCTTTATTTTTTATATGAATTTGTAATAAAAAAATTTTTAGTTAAACCACAGTTAAACAAATAATAATTCTATTGGGAATTGTGACCAAAGTGGCAAGATATTGAGGTGCGATTCACTACCTCCACCTCATTGAGGCTCTACACTAAGGTGTAATTGCTATTCATTTAACACGCGTTTAATGTTACTCGCAAATGTCGCTTTAAGTATAATCGTTTTATGTAAGAAACCAATGCAAAAAGAGTGGTTATGTTCCAAGATTTCTAAAAAAGTCTTTCTCAGCCATATATTTCATATATTTTTCGATTTTTTCAAGATTACCAAAACATAACATTCAATTGCTTCACTAAACTAAAACTCGGAAAAATATTTAAAAAAATTTAAGTTTTCATCTTCGATTGAATGGAGATCTCGGCAGTTTAACTTTACGCATATTGTTCCAATATCCACTTAATGTTAATTTTTAGTAGGTTTAATAATAATTGTTTTTATTACAAACTAGCTGTGCCCGCCACGTCGTGGTCGTCCTGACAATATTTTACTCTATTTTGCTTTGAAAGTATTCCACACTTGTAAGAATCTTACTTTTATAGTGCTACAGTTATGGTTTATGTATTTCTTTATATAAAGGTACCCATCCTTAGATAAAATTTTAAAATTTATAAGGAATTATAAAATTCATAAAATTATTGTAAAGCTCTGTAAGAGGTGTTTAAAATATTTTAATATCAATGTAATTCCACAAAGTAAAAATACAAATTGTATTCAACTGCCGCCATCTGTTGCGTAATAGTAAAATAAAAATAAATAAAAAAGTGTGTTGAAAATGTAACCGTGTTGAAAATATCCTAGTTTTAAACCAAAATTTTCAGTACCTTTAAACAGGAAATTGCGTTTTGCACTGCTTTTTCTCTTGGAAATAAGATATTTTTGCGGAAAAAAGTATCCTATCTTGGGATCAGCATACTAAGGAACCTCCTTACAAAATGTTGTTAAAATCCATCCAGTAGCTTTTAAGTGATGCGAACGCAAAAGAAAAGCAGACAGACAGACGGATATGAGTTACTATTTTATTATACATATGTAGAGATTCTTACGAAAAATTAAGAAAATTTGAATTGATCAATATTAATTAATCTACTTTTTTAATTTTATGATTAATCAAATAATTAATAGAAATAATAATGCTTGCTTCAAATAAGGAAAGTAAAAACCACCACACATTATTAGTGGCTATTACAGGTATAATAATAAAATAAATAATTAATAGAAATTAAAAATGTTTTTAAAGTATAAATTTACGTAACAAAATTTGAGTTAAAAACAAATGTTCATTCACCTTTGAAATAAATTCAACAAAAATGGTTTATTTAATTGTACGCTGTGTGGTCTCGTTTCACCATTCCAAAGTGCATTGGGCTTTAAAACATTTTTTTATATTAATTTGTATTTCTATTTTTAAAATAATTCTATTAACATGTTTGTGTAAATTTTATAAGTAGCAGCCTTAAGGCTAAATTAATTAATTAAAACTTACTTTAAACAGTTGATGTTTGGTGATATTCGCTCCCTTAATGGTTGATAACCCAAGCACACACATAGCAAGAGAGGCTTAAACAACAATTTTCATGTATTAAGTTCCGTCAAAGTACGTTTTGAATAATTCAACCTTAAAGGTAGTGAAATTCGCTGGTAGGATCATGGTCACAGATTATAGGGATGCGATTGCAACTATATACAGTGACTGATGTAAAAAACAGTAAATGGAGAATATGCAGACCTCATACTATGATCTATGAAGTCTGCATCTTAAGCCTATTCCACGTCCAATACGTTGTATAAAACTTATCAAGCTTAAGCTTAACCTAACCTAGTAATGTAATGTAAAAGTTTAATTAATCGAGAGTATTTAATATTGTATGTATGTAGCAAAAAAAAAAAAAAGAAAAAAAAAATTAATGAAATAAAATCATGAAAAAATAACCTATTTTTAGAGATATAAGCAAGCAATGACTTGACGCCCAGTCTCTTGTTGGCATTTTATTGGACCCAATCCAAACAGCGTTCACACTGACATATGAAGAATAAATTGCATTGGAGAAAACAAAATATCACAAACATATTGATAGTGAAATTTTAACCAACATCAAATCCATTCATGTCCACAGAAGAAGTGGTAAAAATGTGACACCACTATAGTGGTGGATCTCACAGAAAATATGTATATTTAGTGAAGAAAATATGAAAATATATATTTTAGTGAATTCAAAAGGTTGAATGTTTTCAACCTTGTTGAATGTTTGGTTGAATGTTTTCAATCTTAGATCCCTAGTCTTTAAAATATAATTATGTGATTTTATGTCGATTTCTGTGAAAGAACATCAAATTAAACACATTTGAAATTACTGAAATTTATTGCAAAAATCATTTGAGTTAAATCTCGATTTAAATCATGATTTAAATCAAAATGGAATAATCGTACCAACACTACTTTTAATAATGTAATAATCACTAAAAATATATGTATATTTGGATCATAATTACGTTATTTTTTAACACACTTTAAACGGATATGCCAATACTATCACTTTGTTACGTTGTGTTAAAATATGGTAAAAATACAAATATATAAGCGGAATTCACTGTTTGCTTTGTAGGTAGACCTTTTACATCTTGTAGGTTTGGTAAATATTTATAAACAACAACAAAATACATTGGTGATTTTAAATTTACCAAAATTTACCAAAGCTACAAATGTAAAAGGACTACAATAGCAAACCGTGAATTCCACTATAATGTGAATACTTTATATAATATTTATAATAGACAACAAGGTCCGAAAGAATCTGTACAACAATATGCTTTAACTACGACCTTATAATAGTTACCCTTATAATATAATAATCATATAGTATAATCAACAATGTTTGCTTTTTCAGATTTTATTCTTGTAAAGATAAAATCAAGCCTACTCTAATTTAACTTATCATAAGTGTTGTATTAATTTGGTGCTATTATTTTGAAACACACTGTACAAATAATTAAAATATCTCAACACCTCAATTACTGGGCGTAAACTTTAAATAAATTATAATAAATGGTTTAATAATATTTACAAAGTAATCGCGTGTCAAAATTTCATTACACTTTTCATGTGAGAATTTATATTGTTAAGTTTATCTATTTAAAATTTTTAGATAAGAATAACTATTAAAACAAAAGTTGAAATAACCATATATCAGTTATTTTTTAGAACTCTTAATTAATTAAAATGAAGCTAGCAAAATTACTAGACTTTCAAAGCATAGTAGCTTAGGAAATTACCACGTTGGCTACTTAGCTTGGCCGCGACATACATATCAACCATTTAACATAAATTTTATTTCATATGTATAAGTGTTTTCTATTCTATAGACTAAATCATCGGCGAAGTAAAATATTAATAAAATAAAACTAATGTGCCTACTTTACACCAGATGCGCTGATACTAGGTGCAAAGTCCTGTCGTTTTTGAATATTGCAGATCCAACCCCCGGGGGTTCCAATTGTCACTGCAGGAATATGGCAAATGCGTTGACGCGGTCCACTCGGGGAAAATAGGGGCACCAGACGCTGGGGTTCCTAGAGCCTAAATCTGGAAGAAAAGGTCTGTGTGTGAAAACATACGGGTTCTCTTCGAGGCCCGACCAGTGCCTAAAAGACTGGTACCACGGGAATCGGTGGCCTCACAGAGAGCCTATCTCTGTGACCGGTTATTGGTGAGGTCCCCTTCGGGGGTACACGTGGTGGTTGTGGTTTAAGATCGATTTATGTAGGTAAGGTGCAAGGTCGATCAAGTGTGCTGTTGCACTCTCAACAGACGGAGTTTGGATAGTCTCCAAACCCCTAAGCAAGAGGTTATAATGTGGATCTAGGCTTGCCTTGGAAAGGCTTGCCATATTGTATAAATTGCTACTCATTGTGACTGTATACACACAAATTGCGACTGGTGGCAATCGTAAAGTGTTGTTATACTACACAATGGGGGCGCTAGTCTACGCCTAAGTTTCACTCGGTGGTAAGACCACCGTGAGGTTAGGCCGAGTAGGCAGGTACTCACGTTAATCTTGTTCTACAATATTGCAGATCCAACTGAAGGCTTTTAATTATATTTAAAATAAAAATAATGGATATTTTTAATTTCTCAATTAGACATTTTGTGAGGATAAAAATTCAGATCTAACACGGAAAGGTCCGGTTATACGACCGGAGTTTAAAGTTTCAAAACTATACAGGTTATCTTTAGAATTTATTTATGTACAAGTATCCTTTTATCAGTCAGTATTACACTTCCTTGGACCAAAATGACTTGCGTTACTCTACAGAAGCTGGAAGTTACAGAAGCTCTCATTGGAAATCGAATTCGGCCGAAAAATTATTTTTTTATACGAGGCGCAGGAAACACACATGTCAAGAAGACAATGCAATCACAGAGAGTGACAGTTTGGTGTGGACCATTATTTTAAAGATTTAGATTAAAAACCGATACTAAGTGAATAATCCAGAGACTAACTAAACCCTTAAGTCGGAGCCATTCGTAAAATAGAATCCAAAACCGTCAACAAAATCTTGGAAAAATTGACTGACAGACTGGACTGCTGCAAAGCCAGCCACAGCAGTCATATGAATTAAATCGTGTTCCATAAATAATGCGAATATATATTCTTGTTTATAATAAATTAAGATTAGGTCATTTCCTTTCTTTAATTTGTAAAAAGATACTTCTATTTGGATCGCCCGGTAAAGGGTTAAATTCGAAAATAAGGTATATATGGCTTAGAAGATATGATTTCTCAGATGTAACTGCAAACCATCGACGTTTAATTTATCCAAAACACAATAGAGCTGCGTGCAAAGTAAAATTTGGACGTAGGGCGGAAAAGATTTCGGAAAAAATGTAAACATGCCTTAAAAAAAGAGATCTAAAGAAGGGTTGAGGTGATTTTGTCTTTATAGGCTTATATCTTGAATCGATGTATGTACATATATGACTATCTTTTGAATCGGAAACAAAATTATAGGGTTTACCCTTAGTAGACATGATTTTGACGCGTATGCCAATATCTTTATGGGCTGTAACAGCCTGGCACTTGAAACTTACCCAGTTTCAAAATTTATATATCACCTTTAAACACAAATAAAAAATTTAATAAATTATTACCTCATCTTTATTAATATATTTTTTTTTGAAAATGTATGCTCAGAGATTTCTTTGTTTTGAATTTTTAATTTAGATTCGATGCCCGTCTTCTGTTTTGAAGTGTTTTTTTTAGGAATTATTTATTAAAATCTACTTTTACAACAAAAGCTATTTTTTTAATAATATTTTTTTTGTTTGTGTTATAAACATTTTTCCTATAATAAAGCAAGGTCAATGGTTTTCTACTTCTACTCTCTACCTCAGTTTTTACTTTCTATAAAACAGTTTTTAAAAGTATAATTTACAATAAATAAACATTTGAAAAGGAAATACTTAAACAAATGGTGCCATTTGGTCCGGATTTACATACATAAATAGCTGATAATTTTTTTGGGCATGCCGCGTTTTACTTCAAGTTTTTTGCATTTTGTGCTTTTGTTGGAAAACAAAAAATCCCTTCTACTGTTTGAATTTCAAGTTGCTAATGTTTACAGATGTTTGCCACATGAATGTTTATAAATATACAACGGAAGGATTTTCATAAATTCTGTTGCACATCTTTCTTCCCCCAAAAGCAACTGTCACATAAATTTATATGTCACAGTTTTATAGTTCTTGTCTGCTTACACTTTTACTAATTTTTTTTTAAATTATGAGTTCGACGTACTCGTGGTGGTCCCAGGCGCAGAAGGTCAGGAGGCCTAAAATGTTAGAAATCTATACATAATATAACACTGTAAAAGGACCATTTCTGTACAGGGAATATTATTTGAAAATATTGTTGTTGCTAATGCAGATAGTAATCGGAATACAAAATAGCAATATTTATAATTTTTGTCTGTCCGTCTGCCTGTGTTTACATTACGTAAAAACTACTTGATGAATTTTAATAAAATTTTGTGAAGGGGTACCTGAGTATCTCGGATCAAATATAGGATACTTTTTTCACCACAATATATCATTTCTAAGAGAAAAAAGAGAAAAAAGTAGTGAAAGTACGCAATTTTGTCGATTTAAAAGTATGTATTGCAAACTTGACAGCACCTTTTATTTCTGAAAGTGGGATATTTTAAACATTATTTACAGACCTCTGCAATAATTATAGAATTTTATATACATTTTTGTTTATATAAAATCTTATATATATAAAAATTGTCCTGGTGCTTGGCGATTCTTAACCGCAATATGAACACGATTTTTAGTTGTTTCGGTTGTTTCGACGCCGAGGATGAGAAGTGTAAACGTACACTAAGACGTCCAGTCGGTCAACAAAGCTACTTCGAATACCTTAAAAACAGGTCAACTATCACCGGAGAATGTTTTTTACAGCTGTTGGAAAACTCGAAATTGGTTTAAAGTAAAACCACATTCATTCATCAAAAAAAAAAAAACATATTTTTCATAATTTTAACGCACCTAACCCATTGCGTGTGGTCGTCATACCATAATAAACCTATAAATGAGGCTAATAATTACTACCTCTTCAGATTTAGCCCCCTGCGACTATTTCCTTTTTCTGAGCCTCAATAGGTGGCTCATCGGTATGAGATTTGTCGCGCATAAAAAGGTTAGTACTAAAAAACTAAAAATTTGAGCTCCTTTAATTTAGAATCTGGTCATAAAAAGCTATGATGGGTCTGGATAATAAGTGTGTGTTCACAATGAAATGTGAACACACGGTTATAAACAAATGTTATAAGTACTTTTTGGCGATTATTGGCTAAATATCTTAGAAAGTCAATACCAAAAAATAATTCAGTTATAATTTTTATTGATCCTAGAATTTTTGAATTATTTGTGAATTTTTTTCTCTATAGTTTTTCTATGATTTTTGACGTTCATCAATTCAACACATTATTAACTACCAATTGTAAACCATTTAATGCCAACCGTCTTTTTATTTGATAACAGTCATGGTTCATTCTCCACCACAATTATTCTAGCTCTCAAACATCGGCTGAAAGAATGGCCTATATTATTGGTAAAACATTGCATTGATAAACCATTCGCTGCACAGCCCTGCTTTTTTTATTCACGCATATAAAGGGTGTTTTTTATAGAGGTATATAACTTTAAGTTGCAATAAATTATTCGATTATTCGATTGACATGAATTTTATTTATCCGAAAGATAATCTTGTGGCACTGCATTTTAAATAAGATTTCTGTCATATGACCGCCACGGCTGGCGCGGATGTAGTCCAATCTGGACGTCCAATTTTCGATGACTTTTTCCAACATTTGTGGCCGTATATCGGCAATAACAGGGCGAATGTTGTCTTCCAAATGGTCAAACGTTTGTGGTTTATCCGCATAGACCAATGACTTTACATAGCCCCACAGAAAGTAGTCTAGCGGTGTTAAATCACAAGATCTTGGAGACCAATTCACAGATCCATAACGTGAAATTAGGCGATCACCAAACGTGTCTTTCAATAAATCTATTGTGGCACGAGCTGTGTGACATGTTGCGTCGTATTGTTGAAACCACATCTCCTGGACAACATGGTTATTCAATTCAGGAATGAAAAAGTTAGTAATCATGGCTCTATACCGATCACCATTGACTGTAACGTTCTGGCAACCATCGTTTTTGAAAAAGTACGGACCAATGATTCCACCAGCCCATAAAGCACTTGAGGATTACCTTCACTCCAAATGCGGCAGTTTTGTTTGTTGACGTAGCCATTCAACCAGAAGTGCGCTTCATCGCTAAACAAAATTCGCTTATGAAAATCGGGAACAACGGGAAACTCGTTTTGGGCCCTATTTGCAAGCGTTGTTCAGGCATGAGTCTATTCATGATGAATTTCCAAACCAAACTGAGAATAAATCACTTGACAGCTGTTAAATCGGTAGCCATCTTGAAAAGTAATGCCAACTTAAAGTTCTATACCTCTATAAAAAACACCCTTTACAAAAAATGTGTCGTTTTTTGATACCTGAAGTGACTCAATCAGAGAGGAAAACTGCTTTGGAAATTGGTTTAAACATACGAAAAGGTTTTTTAAATGTCATAAAAAACTTTTTTTAAATCAATAAAAATAGAAAAATTTATTAAAGATTTTTAACAATAATAAATGTCGATAAAAAAAGAAAGCATTTTATTTTCTTAGAATTGTGTTTTCTTGCTAGGTTGGTAATTCTGGGACTGCCGTCGTATGTCTTATGTATGTTGTGTTTTATTTGATTTTAATAAGGCAAATAGTGCAGTCGTGTTGCTTGAATTAAATTTCAAATGGAACTTGTTGGGGTATATTTTAGAAAAACTTTTTTATTTGCAAAAAAAACTATGTTTTATGTTCAAGTTATAAAACAACACACAACCCCAATTTTCGAATATATTAAAAAAATTGTGGGACTAAACACATCTCAACAGTTTTATAGGTTTAGGTTTTAAGTTCAACATACTTTTAAAAAGGGAAAAGAATGCTCGTATAAAAAATTAAATCAAAGGGAGTTGTTGTGTTTTTGTGAAGAAGAAATGAATAAAATTTAGTTTTACATATATTTCTTTTTTATGTCTTTACACTTAGTAGCAAGTGGATATGCATATGATAGGAAGAAATAGACGGAAATTTTTAAATTTAAATTTTATTTATGTAATTTGCAAATAGCTTTAATCTTTTAATTACAGAGTTGTTTTCTTTTGCGTATAAAAATACCAGAGTAGGAGTGAAGAACTATAAACTCTAAAAGGTTAGAGCGATATAAAACTTTTATTTTCTAAACAAAAATGCTGCCAAATTTTTACGTAAGTAATTTTAAACGTTACTCATACTATCTCGAAGTGCTTAATAATTTCCAAATACGTATGCTTTTTATGACTTAAGCGAGGCTTTAACAATTATTTTCATTTCAAAAACTATTGTTGATTGTAAGTTGTAGCACATAAGTTGTGAACACATTAGCGTTGCTGACTCCTTCTCATTGGTAAAATTGAAAATGCCGTCTCAATTAACGCCTTCTATAAGGCATATTTAGACTCCCTCTTCCTACGACCCTAATTTTTCTGTGCCTTTCAAACAAGGCCTTAGCTCTCCCTTCTAAAAGATCTACACATACTACTAATTTGTTTCTTTTAGAAGGGAAGTAGGAATGTGCACTCACTTTGTATGGCAAATACATAATTTTCTATTTTTAGATTTCTCATTTATAAAACACAAAAGCTCATTTAATTGCCCTTTATTCAGTGCTGCTTGCAATTGAGGTGCTTCGATAGACTGATTGGTAGTGCGCTACTCTATCAGCCTGGTAGTTGGAGGTTCGATTCCCAAAAAAATTAAGAAACAATTAAAATATTTCAATTAAAATTAAAAATATATTCAAATTTAAATTTAAAATGTTAAATAAAATTAGAAGAGAAATAAAAATAATCTTGTCCCAAAACATTTTTTCAAAGTTTTTGCTACGAAGAGCTTTCTAAAAGGCATTAAATTAAAGGCCTTCTAGCAGACAATTTTCTGAGCCAACCTTCTGGAACAATTGTCGGGAGAAGCGAGAGTGGAAAGCCTGCTCCGCAATGACAACCTATGTAAAAAAGATATGAGAATGGAATACAAATGTAAGGCTTTGTGCCTCCAAAATAAGGAGTAAAGAGGCCTTCTATAAAGCCTTCATACTTTTTTTTAACACTGGGTTGTGCAGAACTCTAGCATATTTATACATATTTATAATAAAACTATAACAGGACTATACGTGGAATATCAGTAAGGATTTCTGTGGCCGTATCACGTAAAAACTACTAAATGAATTTTAATAAAATTTTGTTGGGATGGATGATATGTACATTAGTACCTCGGTACAAATATAGTATTATGTTAATATAGGGGATATAGCGAATTATACCACTTCCTTAATAGGTACTTTTTTGACCTCTTTCTGTCCTCAATGATTATAGGCAACCGTTCGTAATTTACGGCAACCTTACTTTCATTGAGTCACGTGCTAACACCCGCCTTTACTCTTGACTTTAGTGATTTCATAATGTCCACTAGCAACTTTCGGCATTCTTTTTCCTCACGGAGTCTCTAATAATTGCTAGCATTTTTCTAAGGCTTAGATCCCCGTTGGCGTCCACATTTAACAAGTTTCTGCCGGTAGGCCTAAATCTTTACAACCTGCGCTACCGTTGCAGATAGTCTTCATATTCTTCGATTTTCATCTTGACTGGACTTGTCGCCAAGGCACCTTGCTGGCACTTTCCGTGTATACCTGTAATAACAAAATGTCAACAAAAATATTATTACAAAAATGTGACTAACAAGTATTTATCTATATCTATATCTTTACATATAATAAAATAGTAACTCATTTCCGTCTGTCTGCTTTTTTTATTATTTGTGTTCGCATCACGTAAACACTACAGCATGGATATTAACAAAATTTTGTGAGGTACCTTAGCATCCTGATTCCAATATAGAATACTTTTTTCTCATATCTCATTTTCAACAGAAAGTGGAGAAAAAGCAGTGAAAAAAACACAATTTCCGGTTTAAAGGTGCTACAATTTTCGGCTTAAAACTGGGATATTTTAAAAACTATTGCACAACATTAGGCGCCAATTGAATAAAATTTGTATTTGATTTATATTTTTACATGTGGAATTACAATGTTATTAAAATATTTTAAACACCTTTTTTTACAATAATTTTTAGAATTTTACGGATGGATACCTTTATATAAAGTAAATACATAAACCATAACTGAAACACTATAAAAGTAAGAGTCTTACAATTGGTGTGGAATTCTTTCAAAGCACAATCAAGCAAAATATTGTCAGGACGCCCACGACGTGGCGGGCACAGCTAGTATACAATAAAATAGTAACTGATTTCCTGTCTCTGTCTTTTTGTCTGTGCAACACGTAAAAACTACTGGATAGATCTGAACAAAATTTTGTGAGGAGATACCTTAGTATCCTGATTCCAATATAGGATACTTTTTTCCGCAAATATATTTTATTTCCAAGAGAAAGTGGAGAAGAAGCAGTGAAACTATGCAGTTATTTTAGTAAATAAAGTATATACATAAACCATAACTGAAGCACTAACCGATATGCTTTAACTATGCATATTGGTTAGTGCTTCGGGGTTATGGTTTATGGATTTACTTATTTTAGCCTTAGCAAAGTAAATACATAAATCATAACTGAAGCACTAAAAAAGTAAGGATCTTTGGCGTGGAATGCTTTCAAAGAAAAATCGAACAAAATATTTCAAGGACGCTGACAAAGTAGCGGGCACAGCTAATTTTCTTTAAATATATTTTGTTTAATTGATCAGTTTATATAATACATTTAAAAATATGCTTGCTTATACTTTATTTAAAATTCATATCAGCATTATTTGACGGAAATTTATTAAAATAAACAGCAAGAGGAAATAAGTTAATAAATCACAATGCATGGTTTGCTATTTTATTTCCTTTCAAATTTTGTTGGATAGTGAGATTTAATTATAATGAGCAATTTGCCTACAGAAGCATTTATATTTATTGGGAATTGGTTTATAGCAGTAGCCACAAAAAATGGCATAAATAAGAATTTTACATAAAAACTACGTACCATAAATGTTAGTGCTGCTTAAAAAAGTTTTTAACAGCCAATTAAAGAGATTTGCTGGTGTTTGTTATTTTACACCTTATTTATTTTTTGGAATGTGTGCGGTTTACTAATCGAATTTTAAGCGAGAAAGGTTGTATTAAGAACCATTTTGGCTAGTACAATCGAACAAAGATACCGTTTAGTTAATGTAGTTAAAAAGGTCTTTGAAGAAAGAAAAGTTCCCCTTGGAAGAACTAATCCTACCTCTGAAAAATTCAAGTTTTTTTTTCAATTTTCCCGTCATTTTGTTTAGCAATTACAACTTTTAAGGTCAAAGAATGATCAAAAACTTAAAGTTGGACTCAAGAGATTCTTAAATGCCATTTTTAGCCCCGCCCCCTTTTGTGGGTGGTGAAATAAAAAATTATTTGAAAAAATAATGTAATTATTAAAAGGAATAGATTACATAATTTTAAAAACCATAAAAATTTATTTTTATGGGCAGGGGGAGGTATTCCTACAATCCCACCACCAAAACGTCAATGTGAAAAAAAAAAATTTTTTTTATTTTTTTTTCCAATTTCCTAAAAATATTTATTTTTAAGCTTTCCAATGCCTAACCAATCCCCGCCTCCCAAGAATATTATTAAAAAAATATTTTTGGAATTTGTTACTTAATAGTATTTTATTTATCGGAAAATAATTAATTTATTCATAGTAATAATTTATTTATAATTGTAACGATAAATTTTATTTAAAATTATAACAATTAATTTATTTAAAACAACTTCTCCTTTGCACTAAGATGATAATGAGTGCCAGGGTTCTTCTTCGTCTGATTCTTCAAAGACCTCTTCCGAATCTGAATCCTTTTCAGCATTAAATACAGGTGGAAGCATATATTTTTTCACTGTCAGTTTATATGACAGGTGTAATATGCTCTCTAATAGGCGAATTCTGGCGTGTAAATTAGATAGTCCGAAGGAAAGGGCATCTACGTCTATATCTCTTTTGATATTTAAATTGTTTTTTGTACAGGTAATACCAGTGTTAAATGTAATGATTTAAATAAAAAACATCTACCTTCAGTCATTAACAACCAAAACATTTTATGAATATACAAGGGTTTCTTACTCGTATTTACCTATCCAAGATAAGAAAAAACATAAAAAGGTAAAATTTTCAAAAAATCGCAAAAAAATGGTGCAAAAATGCGAAAAGTTTTTTTTACAGTATAAAAGTAGAGATCGTAAATTTTTTAGTGATATATAACAATTTAGGATCGCGATGGAGATCCCTCTTAAAAAGCTTTTCACTTTTTTTTTGACAAAAAATTTAAAAAAAAACTTAATTAACTTATTAATCTGATCGAAAGTTCATAATGTAAGAAGCTGTCTTTTTAAGCTCACCTCAGCCAATTAAAGCCAGGGTTTCCCAAGTTAGCATATTGGGACCTATTTTATACCCCTGCAAAAAATTATGTTTACTTGGAAGCAGGCTTGTAAGGAAGAGAAAAAAGGACTCTCCCTTCCAAACTGCTTCATGAAGGCATGATTTTTGTTTGCGATGTCCCACTTGGTATGTCTCTTTGCTTCACCAAATTCTTTATAAAAACAAACCTGCATCCGCGTAAGCGAGAGAGGTATTTTTGTTTCTTAATAAATTTAATAAAGAAAACTTATTAGCCTACATACCGGCATCCTCGTAACCGAGAGAGGATGGAGTTTGTTATTATTGTCTTACAATTATTAGCATTCTCAAATGCACTTGTTAGATGCGCTTATGAGAACCGCTTCTGAACCGCTTTTGAAAGACATTATTTTACTGCTTACTTACTGGGACTTCGGATATGCCAACTAGGAACCGAGTCCACACATAGACATTTGCTGATGACACAGTTTTTTAAGTATTCATAATCATCTTCAAGTAGCTTTACGATATTTACAATTCAATTTAAAAATTGGTTGAAGAAATAGAGAATAAGAGTGACAGAACAAAAATCTTCTGCGAAGAGCCACATGCCCATCTATTCGAATAAATAACCAAGTTATACCCCAACTTTCAGAAGTCAAATACCTCGGTATACATCTTAAATGGCTTCTTACTTGGAAAAACCATGTAGAATCCAAGTTAACAAAAATTAAGTTAAAAGCAGTTCAACTAAACTGGCTTATTGGCAGAAACACTACCCTTAGCTTAGATGGGTGCTTTTTTGTATTTTAACTTTATTTTTGTGCGTCACCAACACAAAACTTCATTTTTCAATCGATTTTTTAATTTTATATAGAAGAACTCGAAAACTAATTCTTTTTTAAACATTTTGTTGTTGCTTTTCACCTTTTAAAAGAATTATTTTTAGGCTCATTTTAAACTACTTACCAACGAACTAACAAAAAAAGTTTGTTTATAGGGTAAATTATCAAGTGTTTGTTTTGTGTATTAACAGTTTATCATCTTTAATATAACTGAACTAACGATAAGTATATTCATCTTCTTAGTTCCCAGTTAAGCATAGGGCTTAAAAATTTCTGCAGTTTGTAGAGGTTTTAATTGTATGTATATTAATTTCTAAAAATGGGTTTTGCATCTCCAAATCAGATGTGCACGCTACCTGTGATGGCGATCACTTAGCTCCGTATTTTGCTGGTTTAATGGAAAGTAGTATTGAATAAGACTGCGTTCCACTTAAAACAGGCGCCTTTTGTAGCCGCAAGATACGAGTACAAACGCTACGTTTGTATATTTTCTAGGTTCGCCCCGCCCGGGGTTGCGCCCTATGGGAGAGAAATAGCACAACTCTGCAAGGGAAACGATGATTATTATCGTATTTCAAGCCCATAAATATATATTTAAGCCCAGCCAGTGCTAGACAAAAAACTTTTACTTCCTGCTGTCATTTTACGATCATTTAAATACTTTGCCGCATGTTTCTTAATTTCAGTTTTAATTAGTGCCGCTTTTGGATCTTTCTGATTATTTGAATTTTTTTATAACAAGGGGGCGGGCGGCTTTTATTAATCGTAGAAACCTATATTGCAGCCTTTGTATTTAGTCTAAGTAAAAGTTTTCAATTTATGCTAAGGGTAGAGTGCCACCAATAAACCTCTGCAATTGTACTGCTTTTAACTTCATTTGAGTCAATTTGTCTTCTATGGTGGATTTTTAATTTTAAGTGTCGATTAAGAGCCTCCACAGACTGCAGACTTTTTATCGGTCTATAGTTTAGTCGGGTTGGCCAAAAGATTAGTTGGAATGGAATCAGGAAGCCCATCAAACCTTTTTATCGGTCGTTTATAAATCGCTGTAGTGTGGGCAATTGCATTCCTCTCCATACTTATCAAGAAGCCGGCCAAACTATCGGTCGGCGAGGGCCTTAAGATGTATACCATGGAATTGGAACTCCGAAAGTTAAGGTATTATTTTTATTTTTTTATTTTTTAAAAAGACAACACTACCTCTGCGAAGCTTTTTGCTTGTCGGCAGAAAACATGTTTGGCGGGAACCCGCAATATCTAGACTGATAGACTAGCGCGCTACCAATCGGTCTACCGAGGCACTTAGCAAGAATCTTTAAGTTAAGGTATGTGTGAATGTTACGTTATCACTTTTAGATTCGTAAGCCTTTATTCTCCATTTCTAAACCATTTTCCATATTCCTGTGCCTTTAGTAAATATCGATGTGTAGACTCGGTTGGTAGTTGGCATAATCGTAGTAATGGGTATAATTTAGTTGACAGAAATATTGGTGGAATAATGTTTTTTTATTATAAACTGGTATATAATGGCATTTATATTTTAACATAATTTCCAGCATTGTCCGCGGCGACCACGAGTTACTTGGTCCATTAGATAGTGCTACTTATGACTATTTCCAATAAATTTGGCCATATGGCGTCAATAGTGGCTTGAACATTGTCTTTAATGCTTCAAGGTTTGCTGGTTTGTCGGCATAAAGCAATGACTTAGAGAGCCCCCATAAAAAGTAATCCAGAGGCATTAAATCGCACGAACGAGGACCACTTCTGGAAATAACGTTATCATCAAATTGATATTGCAATAAATCGCTTGTTAGGCGCGCTGTCTTGTTGGAATCAAATGTCGTTGATGTTTGTGTCATTAATTTATAAAAAACAATAATTCAGTCTGCATAGCTCGCGCTTGCCATTCACCGTAACGGAAGCTTCGTGCTCATTGCGAAAAAATAATGATTTTTATTTTTAATGAATGCAATGGTAATTTGCTAACGTATTAAGGATTAACTTCGCTTCAAAGACGGTAATTTGTCCGTCCAGCAGTGTTAAAGAATATGGTGGCAAATTATTATATATCATTATTGCTAATACCAAAGATTACTGATGGCAGTATTAGACAATTGTTGTCATGATTTGCTAATGGCAGAGAATTCACAGTTATATAGTTTCTTGTCTCATCGAAAAAATACGACCCACTATTCCATTTATATAACGTCACTACGATTATTTTGTTTGAGTGAATTGCTAGTTAAACTACATTTAGACTCGAATTTAGCGATTATATTAAGCACAGCGGTCTCTGAAGGCGATTGATAACGCTAAAAAGTCGATCGAGTTTTACGAAGTGATACAGTAAAATTTTTATCATTTTGATTGTAAATTCTCACAGTGTAGTCTCCATGGTTAAAAATTCCTAATTTAGTACTAAATAAATGGCAATAAAAATGTTTCACTCCGACAGAAGTCACAAAACACAAAGCAATTAGGGAAAATTCGACTCTTAAAAACAGCCAGCAAAAAATTACCCTATAGCCAATGTCATACATTTTTACTACAGAAGCCAGTCTCTTCTTTACACCCCTCTTAACCGACCAACCCAAAAAAACAGCCATATGTTTTATTATAATAGTAGGCAAGCCACAAAAAAAAAATTACATGCAAATGCGGAAACCCTCTCTTGAAGTTTTCATTTCTCTGGTTTGCCACAATCCATCTGTCACACATATCTATATATGTATTAGTAGGAATACGTTATAAAAAAAACTGTTAAAAGCTCAATCTTTAAAACCAGTCACGCACACGCATTTAAATTTCAAGTGTTAAGAAGGCTCTTTGTTCCTCACTTATGTATGTACATAGTTTCTGATATTCAATCTTTTTGTATTAAATTTTTATTAAAACACGTTAATGTTTTTGTAACATGCAACACACACAAGTGCCTTAAATAAATGTTTTTGCCTCTTGATCGGCGCTTGGATATTGTGAAAACTAAAACAAAAATGTATCTTGATGGAACCTTTCAGTCTCACAATTTACATGTGTATATTTACTTAAATACCACATTAAAGAATAATAAATAAGGTTTGTCTGGAACTGTGACAACAACAAAAATACCTATTTAATTTATTAGAAAAACACCCTCAAACACATGCATCCGTTTAACCATCGCTAAGTATTGGCATGGGGAAAAAATTTTACAATTTTATTACACACTGATAGTAAAAGTTTTCTTTAAGTGTACGTTGTTTTTAAATGTTTACGTAAATAAGCTTAAGTAGATTTAATTAAAAGAAAAATAATCAATTACATTTTTTTACTACTTATTGGAATTGTCGGTGCCAAGGTGTACTTAAGAGCCTTTCTAGGCATTTTCTCACCATGTGTATCCACTTGACACAAGGCAGTAATAATTTTTGATAGCGAAAGACTAATTTCTTAGAATCAGCGAACATATCGGGTCAAATCTATCAGGTCCGGTGATAGATATAGAATACAAAACACCAATCTTCGGAATTTTTAGTCTATCTGTACGTCCGACTGTCTGCCTGTGTTTGCATCGCGTTAAAACTACTTGATGAATTTTTATATCAGGTAGTAGAACGGTTCAAATATATATGGCCAAACTTTTGAACCTTTATAGACAGACAGTTGAAATTTACAAAGTACTTGTATTGCTAAGTCCGCTAAAATAACAAGTGTAAAATATGAATTTGGAAATTAAAGGGTGTCCCAATAGTTAATGTAAAAGTAATATATATGGCCAAACTTTTCAACTGTTATAGATAGACAGTTGAAATTTACAAAGAACCTATATTGCTTAGTCCGCTATTAAAACAAGTATAAAACTTGGATCTATAAATTAAAGGGTGTCCCCATTATTGATGTTATTTGACCATTATGTCCTCATCTTTGGAACCGTTATAGACAAACACTTGAAAAATAGACAAAATGTTCACTACTATGTCTCGAATAACAACAAGTATAAATATTTAAAATTGGAAATTATAGGGTGTCCTAATAGTTGATGTAATTTGATGTATATGGACACAAAGTTAAAATTTAAAAAGAATCTGTATTACAAAGTGTTCTTTAAAAAGTATTTATATTAAAATTTGAATTTAAAGGGTGTCCCAATAGGTGACGTCATTTGATATATATGACCCTATCTTTTAAACAGTTATTGATAAACACTTAACAATTAGACAGAATGTCCATTACTATATCTGTTATAATAAGTATAATTATTTAAAATTATAAATTACAGGGTGTCGCAATAGTTTATGTAATTTGATGTATATGACCAAACTTTTAAAACGTTACAGACAGAAGGTTGAAATTTACAACGAACCTGTATTGCTACGATCGCTATAACTAGTATAAAATTTGAATTCGGAAATTACAGGGTGTCGCAATAGTTACCGTCTTAAAGAAACATGCTTTTAAGTTTGTCTGTTTTGAAGTCGGTTTTTTTTTGCAAGAATTATCCCACAAAATATCTCATTTCCAAGAGAAAGTAATGATAAAATGGTGATACTAAGCAATTTTACCGATTTAAAAAAACGCAAAATTTTAGACACTATTAACAGAAGTCTACAATAACACAATTTTATGAAAGCTATGTTCACGGTGGACAGATTAGGGGATTTTCCCCTGATTTAGGGGATTTTTTTCATTTAGGGGAGAATTTGGGGGTTAACATTTGTTAGGGGAAAAAATTGGGGGTGTTTTTTGGGGGATTTTTTATGTTGTATCCCTTTCAAAGAAGGGCTTTTAGATGGCCTTGGCTCTTTCTTCTAAAAGATCCAGTACACATTCTTACTTCGCTTCTCTTAGTAGGGAAGTAGGAATGTGTACTCATTTGGTATGACAAATACATACATAATTTTCTATTTTTAGATTTCTTATTTATAAAACACAAAAGTTCATTGATTTGCCTTTATCTACTTCATTGCTGCTTGCTGCGAAGATCTATCATCCTAGAGGTTGACGCTTCAGATCCCAAAAAATTTTAATATTTCAATTAAAAATAAATTAAAAGTGCTTAAAATTAAAACAAAAATTTTTTTTTTGTTTTTTAGGGGTTTTTTATTTTCTTTTAGGGGAGAGAGAAAAAAATCTGGCAACCGTGCCTATGTACCTCTATACAAAATTAGTATATGGGTATAAAACATATCTCCAGCACTATTTAAATTTAGGGGGAAGTACAAACAAATTCGTAAAAAAAAAGACACTGACGTCGCTGCGGGCACTGCTACAGTAAAATAAATATGTATCATCGTATAGCATATAAAAGCTATGATATAAGGCTTTGCGTTATAAACTTTTTTATAAAAAGCTAGTAACCATAATAATTTAACTATTTTATTTTAAGCTTTAGGTCTTTAAATAATTTTATTTATAGCTACATAATTAAAAAAGTAGGCGAGTCCTTCACTACACTAAATATACAATTGTTATTATGTATCTAAAAACTTTTAAAGTAGATTCCTTAATATATGTATAAATATATATACATTATAATAATACGTAATTCTACCATAAATTGACGTTAGAAGAGCTAAGGGCGTTGCCATTCTCACACAAAGTGAATATTAATAATTTTTGGTACCGTGAAATAACTCCCAAATGAAATAAATCGCAATGCAATAACTCCCAATGAAATAAGTCCCAATGAAAATGAAATAACTTCCAAATTAAAATAACGAAGTAACTTCCAACGCCAAAATGAAATAAGATCCAAAAACTTAACCGTTAATTCAAAACAATTATATTTAAAAAAAAATTAACTCCCAAATGAAATAAGTCCCAACAAAAATGAAATAACTCCCAATACAAATTATATTTGCACTCGGGCACTGTTTAACTGTTTTAACCTCTATGGTATAACAGATACCTCCCGATGAAGGAGATCTATAACTTTGATATCATACCATATATCATAGATATATGACCAAATGCCGGCTATAGAGACAATATTTTGTTAGCGAAGCCGCTATTCCATATACCATAGAGAGATCATTGAGCCATCCCATCGCTTACTAAAGTTTTCTGCATAGACGGCCTTCGGCCGGGCGCAAGGATTTTCTCCTCTGTGGTATAACCAACACCGTCTTCGCTTACTAAAGTTTTCCTGCATAGCAGGCCTTCCGCCGAGCACAAGGATTTTTCCGCTATGGTATAACCAACACCGGCTTCGCTTACTAAAGTTTTCTGCATAGCTGGTCTTCGGCCGGGCGCAAGGATTTTCTCCTCTATGATATAACCAACACCGGCTTCGCTTACTAAAGTTTTCTGCATTGACGGCCTTCGGCCGGGCGCAAGGATTTTCTCCTCTATGGTATAATCAACACCGGCTTCGCTGACTAAAACTTTTCTCTGTATCCAGAATAATGCAATTTTAGTCAAATGAAATAACTCCCATTCAAAATAAATGAAATAACTCTCAACAGAATTAAGTTAGGAGTTATTTCATTTGGGAGTTATTTCATTGCGAAATAATTCCTAATGAAAAATTATGAAATAACCTCCAAAAAATTGTGAGTTATTTCATTATGAAATAACTTCCAATTTGTATGGGATTTTTGAATGTTTTTGTTGGGAGTTATTTCATTTTTTTTTGGGATTTATTTCATTTGGGAGATATTTCACGTTACCTACAACAAATTACTACAAAATTACAACAAATAAATATGTATATATAACAACCATAAAAATAATCTTGTCAAAAAACAGATTAAACTAAATGCCTTCTAGCAGACAATTTTCGTAAGATCTGAAACATTTGCCGGCAGAAGCGAAAGTGGAAGGACAGCTCCGCAATGACAATATGTGTAAAAAAGATATGAGAATGGAATGCGAATTGAAGGCATTCCGCCTCCAAAAGAAAGATTAAATAGCCCTAGAAGGATTTTATACTCCTTCTTTTTACCACTGGGTAGTGCTGTTTCGAACTCATGTAATAGTATATGTTTGAGCATAACTGCTCTATACTATTAGGTGTTATTCAAGCCAAAAATTGTTAGGAATATAACAGCGACTGTGGCACCTTTAATTCAGAGTGAACACTTTTTATCGAATTGAGCTCTCATGGTAAATATAGACAACGCAATATATGTATATCGAATATTTCTCCCCAACCCAAGTTTTTTTTTATGATTTGAACAAAGTATTTGATTGTCATCTGATTTTTTTTGCATTCATAAATTTGTTCAGTTTGTTTTTACACCACTTAACAAGTTGTTGTTACGTATAAAATATTTTTTTTTAATAATTGTTGCTTTTCTTGTTGTTGTCATTTTCAACGTAACACTTTCATCCAAATTATTACTTGTACGTTTTCATTTAAGCACATGTCAAGTTGTTTGTGTACGATTGCAAAGACTGACTGACTAGATAGCTGGCTGACTGTATTTAGCAGTGTCTGAGATTGAAAACTGAAATAAGTTAAAATTAACACATTCAGGAAGATAATCAAAGCAAATATACTCATACATAAATATTATTTCATACAACTCATTCTACCTACGAATATTACTCGTTATAAATAAATTTATAAAATTTTACATTGTGTTTTATAAGAATTTTTTTCTTGAATACTATTTTCCAGACCTGTGGATTTTAATTACATCTCAATTACAATTACACGTAATGTCAAATTAAAAATGAAAAAATAAAAAATCTCAATAACAATTACTTTAAATTTTTTTGTGTGCCTCGGTGTGCTAGTAGATAATGTGCAAGTCTATCAGTCCGGTGTTGTGGGTTCGATTCCCACCAAAGACTGGAAATTTTCACTACAAGTTGGAAGGAAGACCAAGAAGGATCTTGGACAAAATCTGGGACCCATCAAGTTAGTGGTCTGCTTCGGTATCCCCCCTACAAAAAAAAGCAAAAATAAAAAACTCAAATTTTCAAATACGTTTTACATGCAATTGAAAATGTTTGAAAGTAATCGTAATTAGACAATAACACAGGGCAACAGCAAAAATATGCTCGAGTAACTACTATATACATTTGATGTATCATGGCTACCTTAGTACAAAAATGGTAAAATTTTTAAATTCTATGGATAGATTTTTTTTTAAAAAATTTTTTTTTAAAATTGCAATTTTTTTGAGACGTTTCTTCAAATAATTAATGATAACTCAAAAACTACTAGTCCGATATTAATCAAATAAATTCAGAAAAATTAAGATTTGCATAGCCTTTAATTCGTCTATATATCGCGTTTCAATCGGATCAATAGTATCGGAGTTATAATAAAAAACTTAAGAAAAAAATATATTTTTTACGTAAAAATGGCAAAAATTTTCGTTTTAAAAAAATCATAAAAAATCGAAAACGGCAAAAAACTTCCAGATTCATTTTTTTATCGCATAGCGACATATAATAGCAACAAAATGAGATATCGACCATAAAAATCGATTGATTTTTTTTCGAATTTTTTCACATTTTAGTGAATTCGCTCATTTTCACAAAATTTTAGTTTTTTGCTTGATATACGCATTATAGCGGGTTTTCAAATGTGTGAAAAACATAAATTTTCCAATTTCAAGGGGTGCATGTCGGATTAATGTTAGATTTGATGAGAAACTTCCACCCACAAAATTTTAGTCGAATTCGACAACGTTAACACGTAGCGCATAGGCCCCAAATCTGAAAAAAAGCGTTTAAATCGAAAATAATTGACAAATTTTCAGTTTTTGCAAAATTAACGCTATTTATTTCCCCTTTTGCAAAAAAGTGGATCCTGGTCCTTAGGGCAAACACAATAAGATTTACAATAAGCTACATGTCTTTAAGTTTTCGAGTTATTACAATTTTCACTGGCCATTATATGTCCTTGAGAACTTGCCGAAGACAATTTACAAAAACATTTTACTTTTAAAATTTTTTATTTTTTTCTTTTTTAACAATAAAATATAAAATTTCGCTAAAATTGACTGATATCTTCCTATTACACAACGCAACAAAATAAAAAAATTAGATGCTTTTGAAACCACTATACAATATCCAGGTACTGCCAAATTGTACAAAGGTAGTCATGATACATCAAAATTATATAGTGGTTTTAAGAGCACATGAAATTTTTTTTATTTTGTTGTGCTGTGTAATCATAACTTAAAATGTTTTCAATTACATGTAATTGCAATTGGAATTTTTCAATTACAAATTACAAGTAATTGCAATTGGTAATTTTTTATTAATTAATTAATTTAATTTGTAATAGTTGATTATAATTGCAAATAGTTGTTTGTAATTGTAATTGAAAAATTCCAATTATAATTACATGAAATTGTTAATTGCATGTGCAATTAATTACGCAATTGAAATTCCCAGGTCTGTTTTCAGTTAATATAACTATTTTGGTGCGGATTTTTTGTTTTGACATTATTACTTTGTACTTCGAGCATAATTAGTTATAGTTCTTACAACCAAAACAGGGTTTAAAAACGAGTGCTGTGTTAGAAGCATTTTTCAAATCAAGCTCCTATACAATCCGCCTACTTGTAAACGTAAAATGGATACAGAGAAAAATATTTTTGATGTACTGGTCGGTGTTGATGGGTTCGTAACAATTGGCATTGCTTTGCTCAACCACATGGAAGTTTTAAAGCAAATCATGGATGTCTGAGCGTAGAAAATATAACAACTTAAAGAACTTAAGCCTTACGGCAGCCAAATTTTTTACCGAGTAAAATAAAAGAAGACCTTTGACTCGTTAAATAAAACTGTTTATCTATATTTAATTCGAATTCAAAAAATATAAGCATAAATTTTAAATACGTACATATAAATTTTTTATTTTTTTATTTTATTTTATATCATTTAATTTAGTGGTAATTTATTATGATTTACACTGTAAAAAATGATTACCCAAATTTTTTTAAACAAAATGTTTGATATTTTTTTTAATTTTCAAAAACTTTTTTAATTGGATCTAATAATTTTTTTGTTTTATTTTTATTTTGTTGCTAACAGTGTTGTCGCAATTAAAAACTAAAAGAACAAAAGTTTATTTGTTAATATAATGTTGCTAATAAAATTAGAAATTAGAAGAGGAAAAAAAAAATGGGCGTTATAAAACTAAACTATTGTATTGTGTTTTTTATATAAATATAAGAGAAATATTACATTACGCTTAGTTTTATAAAAAAAACAGCTACAGTTTTGTCGAAATTACGAGTTCCTTTCGCACAGATAAAGAAACAGAATTATTTAAAACTAGCTGTGTCCGCCACTTCTTCAGCGTCCTTGCAATATTTTGTTCGATTTTGCTTTGAAAGCAATCCACACCAAAAACACTTTTTTAGTGCCGCCTTAAACTATGCTTGTTATGGTTATGTATTTACTTTTTAAAAGAGCGCCATCTGTTAGTGGTTAGTGATTCAGTTATGGTTTATGTATTTACTTTACTACTAAAATAACTGCTTTTTCTCCACTTTCTCTTGGAAACAAGATATTTTTGCAAAAAAAAAAAATATTGAATCAGGATACTTTAGTATCCACCTCACAAAATTATGTAAAAATCCACGTGATGCGTGATGCGAACGCATAATAAAAGCAGACTGACAGACATACAGACAGTCAGAGTTACTGTTTTACTATTTTATTATATGTATAGATTACACCTAAATATAACTATTTTAAAGTTTATTAGTGAGTCAGCTTAATTGAAACGTACTTATTTGTTAATGATTTTTGTTCAGTGAAATACATATAATTAACATACTTAGGCCCATTATTATAACTTGCCTTTAGCTAAAATTAGGATTTTGTTGCGATAAATAGTTTTTCGTTATTAAATGTAAGCTAAAAACCACTTTTAACTATTACGTGCTATAAGAAAAAGTCATAGCAATGAGCATTATCCTCATTATTATAACGAAAAACTACTTATCGCTCCAAGAAAATCCTAACTTTAGCCAAAGGCAAGTTATAATAATGGGCCTTACATAGTTTATTATTAAACGTTATTTGTTACTAATTTCAAAATTAATTGTTTGAATTGACAAATTTAAAAAAAATAGCACCGTTTTTCAAAAAAAAATGTATATGCATATTAATTTGTTTGAACCAGAAAAATATTTTTTTCTGTGTAAATAAAATTTATTTTTAAAAATATTTTTTTTTTTCAAAATTTTTTCTTTCTTCTTTTTTAAAACAAGCCGCAGGCAACCACATACAAATTCTGCCATAAGAATAAACATTTACTTATTTTTTATATTGTGTGTTTAAATAGTAAAAAAAAGAAAAGTATTGTTGTATTGACTGCGAAATTTCTTTAGCCTGGCAGCAGGCCAAAATGAGTACAAACTAGAAAATAAGTGTTTAACCCTTAAAATGAAACTAAATGTAAAGCAGTTGCCATAAATAACATTTTTAAAGTAGAATTTATTTAGTAGTAAAATGTTGTTTTAGACTAATATAAATGTAAAATTCATAATATATAAACAGTGACTTCCAAAACTGTTTTACAAATAATATCTAACGAAGTAATAACTTATTGCGCTTATATTATAAGCGCGAATAAATGTGAAACAATAATTTTCTGTTTGAAAATGAATTGATTCCTGAGACTATGCTGTAATCACTTCTTTTTTGAACTACAAAGGACCGAAATGTTTTTTGAAGGAAATAATTCGATTTGTATTTAAGCGGCTTAGAGCATAAGGTTATAAGTAGCAATTTTTAAAATATTAGAAAACTGAGCTTAAAGACAAATAGAAATAAAACATGCTTGAAGTTGTCTAGAAGGTAATTTTTTGGTTACATAGTTCTTGACACATAGTATGGTCGTTTAAAGTGAAAATGTATATGATTTCATTACCGTAAACAACAGAAATGATCTATTAAATGAAAAAGGTTCTATTTATACCCTTGATGGGCTCAATATTTTACAATGTTTTTTGTTTTTAATTTATAAATTTCAAATGCTAGAGTCAGTCTCCAGATCTCAGCATTTGATAAGAATTCTACTTTGAGGTTTTGTGTTCTGAACTTCTATGGATTTCACTTCACACACTTTTTCACATGTCAACTGAATTTTTTTACTTTAAAGCCCTCTTAAAGCCTTCTTCTACTTTAAAGCCCTCATTTATACTCCATTTATAAATTTAAACATTTGTGTGTAAATCTTCATACCAAAAAATTCTTTTATTGATTGAATTGGGTGACAAAAACACAAAATATTTTCAAAAAACTATTGTTTAGATTGAGCTAGTTTTAAAGAAGAAATCATCTTCAAAGTTTTTTCAAAAGCAATTATAACCAAATGTTATCATTCAGCTTATAAATAAAAAAAAACATTTAAATGGGATGGATGACTGAAGAAAGTTTGTTGAATAGTACGACGAAACAAAGATAAGCCACATAGGCTCTGACGATCGCATTCGGACCTGCATTTGCCCAAAAGCACCAACAGCATAACCATAATGCATCAAATCATATTATACTCAAAGCATAGAATTTGGGGATAGTCTTTAATGTTTTTTGCAGTAAAAAAATTCACAGACTTGTCAGTATAGGTTCGATTCTACTACCAAGCGGTAGTAAAACCCTATACTCAGTTTGGCGCATTTGGTGACCAATTTTAATTTATGGGCTTGGAAAGATTCGGAAAATCAGAGGCCCTTCAAAAACGATGTCATCAGTTTTTGTCTAATACCTCATTCATACTAGGTGATAGCGCTTAACTTTCTGCAATAATGTAGCTGAGGTTTCGTTGATAAAATTCTATCAGTACTTCATACCAAAAATAATATATTTCTTCACTTTTTTTAATAGGAAAATTAAAAAATTATTTTTTTTACTCTTAAATTATATTTATATCGAACCTATACTGTCAAATTCGTTTTTTTTTCGAAAAGTTTTTATTTGTTGCACTCTGTAATCAGTATGTTTAAAAGATTTTACCATATGATTTAAGCCTAAGGTAACCAAATTAGGTGCTGAGTTATTAAGATTTAAACAAATTAAGCACAAAAGTTTTAAAAGTGTTTAAAAGCTTTTATTTTTTAAGAAGATTTAAGTTTTTTTTTGACACTTCTTTAATTCACAACTTTGTACTGAGTTTAAATCATATCATCATATGCAGGTTAATTTAATTTTTATTTTAAACTCAATTACTTATTTAATGACAAGTTTTTTAAGTCACTGTATATCAATAAATTACCTTTAAAAGTTGATTTTTTTTTATTTCCATTAAATAAAACCACAAAATATCATATTATGTTGAATTGTGTTTTAAATTTAGAATTTAAATTAGAGATTAAAGTTTTCTTATGCACGGTCAAAATCAAGAATCTTACTAATGAACGTTTGATTCCTTTTTATTGCTCTTGCTTATGCACTCTCTTGTGAGTGTAAATTACTTAGTTACATTCACAAAATAATTAAATTTTTAAATTAAATTAAAATTATTTTTTTTACTTACAGATAATATTTTACCATTTCCAGGTGAATATAAAAAGAATTTACATAAAAATATAGTAAGAAGGTTCGTTGTAACTTATCCGTAACCCTCACATTGAAAGAGGAGCATACTACTTGCTAAATTACCGGAACGGCATAATTTTTTCAACACCTTTCAATTTCAGAATTTACGAATTCTGCGTGAATGAGAATAATTGAAATGAATTTAATTTGAAATTAAGTTAATTTTTTCATGTCTTATAGGGCGTCCATTAATTTTTAATTATTTTTTATACTAGAGCATAGTATATCAAGTGTCCTTCTATAAACGAGAAGGCCAAATTCCTTAAATTCGCGACATTTAGGGATCATCCTTTTATTTTTATTAAATTTATTTTCGGTACTTGTTACAATAGATATTGAAAAAATATAAGAGGTGTAAATTTTAAGTCTTATCACATCTCTGTTCAAATTTAAGGTTATATATGCAAAATCGTGTCATTATAGAAACACCCTTTAATATTGGGTTTTATTATTTGTTTTTGTTATAGGTATAATTTTAATATTTGTTGTAATAATCTTTCTATAAAAATATTAGGAGCCTACCTATTTCGGTTCGAAAAATAAGGTAATACACGTGAAAAACATGTCACTAAAGGAACACCCTTTCATTTTTAGCGGCTCAAAGTAAGACAACGCCGGCATTAAATACAAGGAGTCATTGTAGAGGTCTGAAATTTTGCGCAGGTTATTTTTGAGACAATTCCAGTTAAAAAAAAATTAAGAAAATTCCCCCACTTTTACGCCCACCTCCCATACAATCGAAATTTGTAAAATGCCGTATTGTCCGTAATACTTTAGGTATAACTTTCAATTTTGGTATATTTGAATGTTAAATTGTTACAAACATTATCGAAAAAAAATTTTGAATTTTGGCCCACTTTTACCCCAACCACCCATACAAATTCAACATAAAAAGTGCCATATTTTCTAAAATATTTTAGGTACAACCTTCAAATTTGATATTAATGTAATTTATATCATTTAAAATGTTTCATGCAAAAATTACAATAACACGCCCACTATTACGCCCACCTCCCATTGAAATGCAATAAAAAAGAACAATTGTTATTTTCATTCTATCAATAATTTTTTAACATCATCATGGTATTCTAATTTTTTCAATTTCATTCTCATTCTAAATGAATTAATATAAGGATCAGATGATATTTGCAAAGAGTGCATTACATCTTCATTCGTAGAAATACGTGAATATTTACGAGAATGGAATATCCTACAACAATTAAACTAACCACATTAGAAAGTGAGCATAACAAAACTTAGATAAGAACAACAGCTTGCACTATCAATATAAATTAAAAATTATGCAAGTCAAAAACCTTCAAAAAATTATCAATCAAATGAATAATGTAAATGAAATAATAATAAACAATAAGTGAATAGTTGTAAACAATTAAAAAAAAATAAAAGTAAAAAGTTGTAAACATGCTATTGTATGCTAACATATAACGTATAGCGACAGAATGTGCGCGTTGCGTATTTTTGTATGTTTAAAGTACTTTTGCAAACTTTTGCTATATGTCCTTTACTTCAAATGAAAGCTGAGACTTCAATCTTTCATTTGATATAAGTCTGCACCTAGGGCGAGGGGCTGCTCTATATTGAAAATGCAAAATGTTCAATTTTTACACCACAATTCTGTTGTTAAGAAATTTTTTGTGTGTTTTTTTTTTAATTTATTTTTTCATCTACTCATTCTACAACAACTAAATTAATTAAAAAATACTTTAAAGTTATATTTATTATGTTTTTTTTTAATAATAAGCTTTTGAATATTACATATTGAACTGACATATTTCAAGCGCGTTGGCATACCACATCTTTGACTTGTTCTAGACCAAAAAGAAATGAAGTTATGAGGCTGAGGGAATTGTTACTCATATATCTGTTAATATACTGTGAACATTTGAACCAAATTGGACGACACGCCAAAAACCATTTTTTGCCGCGGTTATTATAGGGCTGTCTCACTGTGTGGCTGTGGCTACACATTTTCTGTACAAATTTCGGTTCAAAAAAAAAAGGCAAATCACGTCACTGTCGGAAAACCCTTTAATTTTTACAGTTTTTTATAGGGGTCATAGTAATACACAATCTGAAAAAAATACGCAATCTGAAAATTTTAAGAGATTAAATATTATGGTTAAAGAATTAGGCCATAAACATGCAAATCACGTCACTAGCGGAACACGCTTTAATTTTTAGGTTTAATTTTGTATACTTGTTTATAAGGCGAATATAGTTTAATTTACTGTCTGCAAATTTTAAGTGGTTGCCTCCTACAGCTCAAGAACGCAAATAATACGTCACTTTCGGAACACCCTATAAGTTTTGTATTTGTTGCTATAGCGGCCACAGTTATACACCTCTTGTGAAAATTTCAAGAGTCTACCTATTATGGTTCCAAACATAGGCCATATACATGCCAATCAAGTCACTATCGGAACACCCTTTAATCTTTAGGTTTATTTTTTTATACTTGTTTATATAGCGAACTAAGTTTTGATTATTGTTTGTAAATTTTAAGTGAATGTCTCCTACAGTTCAAGAAATAAACAAATATACGTAAATAACACGTCTCTATCGGAACAACCTATAAGTTTTAGTATTTGTTGCTATAGCGGTAAAAGTTATACATCTTCTGTTTTATTATATTAAGATATCTTTAGTAATTCACGAGCTACCACATTATTATCTATTGCATTATAAAAATTAAATTTTCCCAATTTTTCTTTAATATTATCACCTAATTTGTAATTTAATTAATTCTTTCTTAGAGAGAATAAAAACGAACTTAAGCTTGATTATAAATTTCATTGTATGTAATACGTAAAATAGTTCGACTAATAATAATTAAAATTTTCAAAAACAAAAAATTTTAAAAACATGAGCAGCGCTGAAAAGAACCATTGCAAGCTGTGAATACCTCAAATAACAAAAAAAATAAAAAAACCGCCGCTGAATAATGAAAATTGATAAGAATTTGCTCAGGAGCATATGGCATGGTAGGAAATCATTTCAATGACTAGCGAACTGTGGTTTTTTGTGAACAAAATAAATTTATTTCGACCAGATGGCTACAATTATTATTAGAACGCTACGTTATTGTCTGGGGTGCTCCCCACGACATAATCGACTTAGAATTTCAAAATGCAAAAATGACTGGAGAAAATTAGATACGAGTACACAAGTCTCTGTTAAAAAAGCTTTCCATAAATGAAATGATATTTTAAGACCGATGAATTTATGTCAAACCAAAATGTTCGTCTTCCTTACTGACGACCTAAGCGAAGTCATTAAAGACTCTGAATATATTTTTTTTGGTTATTTGAAGTTATTTATGATTCAATAAAACTCGTATATTTTAAGTTATTTAAAAAGGGAGCGGATCTAGCACTTACTGTTAAATTGTCGACAATGCCTGAACAATTATTGATATTGATATAACATGTGATTACACATTTCTATTTTTTGCTACAAATTTCTTATTAATTGTGTGATGTAATTGTACTGTTACTATGTATTTAAAATAAATGCGTAATAACCATTCCAAACTCTTAGTCCCGGATTACATTATGCAACTTTTGTAGCTGCAATTCTTCATTAGCAGGCGAGAGGGGAGAGAGGAATTGAAAAGGGTTCACATATGCATGTACTCTTGAAATTCGTTTTGTACTCTCATTCGCAGTTTTAAAATGTAAAAAAATGTATAAATGTAAAAAAATGTATAAATCCAATACAATAAAAATTGCACGATATAAAGACAAATGCAATATTAAAGAAAAAACGAGAAAGATTGCAGCGACAAAAGTTGCATAATGTAATCCGGGACTTTGTTTTATACTGCTTCAGTTATGGTTTATGTTTTTTTATATAGAAGTACCCATCCCTGGGAATATATAAAATTAAAATTATAGAAGATTCTATAAAGTGTTTAAAATATCCCGCTGGCAGAAATAAAGGGTGTTGTCAATTTTGCAGTACCTTTAAATCAATAAAATTGTGTACTTTCAATACATTTTATATATTTTCTCTTATAAATGAAATATTTTAACGAAAAAATTATTCTCTATTTGAACCGAGGTACTAAGGTACCTTCTCACAAAGATTTATTAAAATTCATCCAGTAGTTATTACCAGACTTGGGGGATATCAATTACAGTTAGTAATTAATTACACATGCAATTAGGTATATGTATATATAATTGTAATTTTGTAATTACAATTACATTCAATTATTTATGATTGTAGATGAGATTTTTTCAATTACACATTTAATGTAATTTGTAATCAAAAATTATAATTACAATTACTTGTAATTTGTAATTGGATATTTTCAATTACAAATTACATGTAATTGTAATTGAAAAAAATCAATTATAATTACTTGTAATGCAAAATTTTAAGGGATATAATGGATTTTTGTTTAATTGAAAGTAATGATTATTGTCTATTACAATTACTTGTAATTGACTGTAGTTCCTGACTTAAATTACAATTGAGAATATCCAATTACACATTTCCTTTAATTTTTATTGAAATATAATTAAATCTACCCATGTCTGGTTTTAACGTGACAGACAGACAAATGGAGAGAGACAGACGGGCAGACAGGCAAAAATTCCAAAAATTTATTCCCATGAAAAAACTCCCAAATTTTCCATCGTGAATGATTACAATAACAAATTTACTTGTATTTTACGATAGAAATCAATCACGATAGAAAATTTGGGAATATTTTCATGGGAATAATTATTGCTGCACCAGCAATAAAATTTTCAAAATATATTTCATGTACATAAATGGCCCTGCTACTGTTTTTTTATATGTATAGATTTATACCAAGAATCTAGATGTAATGAAACAGGCAATATTCATTTTATTATAGTTTTTTTGTAGGTTTGAATCGAGCTCTTTTCCTAGTTTGTGTATATTCTTTAAATAAGAATAAGAAATGGTCAGTCCATTTTTATGTTTTTGCGCAGTCGCTAATATTAACCCTTCCTTTTGGTTTTTAAATGATAAATAGATGTTTAGATTCTGCATCTTCATTTTCTGAATTTTTTATTAGTTTTTCGTTTTTCTTGAATCAAAACGTTTGTTTAGCTTCTCACTTCAATATCTGCTTGCCTTAACCTTGATATTGGTACAAACAAAATAAAATACATTAAATATCACCGTTTAACTTGGCATCAACAAGTTCTTCTTACGTTGTGAATGCTTTATTGACATACACCTTTGAAAAACATAAGGTTTAAGTGTATCAGTTGGTTGTAACGTCAAACTCTAAGTCAATTTTTTCAATTCGGCGTACGCATATTCAGTAAAGAAGAAGTATAAAACTGTTTAAGTGGCCTGCAAACATGCCTTACATAGAACTAGCCGATTATGAACAGATACACGCACTTCAACCAGTGGAAAATTGGTTACAACAGTCTTATTAGAATCAATGTTGGGTTACCTTTTGTGGTAAACCAATTCCTTTAAAAAGGCCCTGAATTTGCAATCAAGAGGGTTCAGATCAGAGCTGCCAGATGTAATTTTTCAGAGCAAACGAAAGCAGTAAAATTGTTTTGGTATTTTGCGTTATTTTAGCTTTATGATCTGGCAAAGAATCCTGCTGAAAAGTCCACGGCTAGTTTTAGAAAAGAAACTGATTAAGTGGCCTCACCACTGCATCAAAAACAGTTACTTGGTAAATTTTCGCCGATGTATTGATATCCTGAGAAGTGAAATGCAAGTTTCGCCGATGTGTTGCTATCCTGAGCAGTGAAATGCAAGTCAGTGACTCCATCATATGGGACACCCCACCAAACTACGCCTGCAGCTTAATGACGACTATTATCGACCTGTATCTCCATGATTTCCCTAAATACTTATATAATGAAAAAGGGTGTGAAAAAACTAAATTGCTAAATTATTTATCATTTTTCACTTTCCATTCACATGTTATTGATAGCATGAAATTTAATGTGGGCTTTAAATGAACTAATCCCATATAATTATCAAAAAAAATTTTTAAACTTTTGAGTTTAATCAATGCGGATAATGTTAAATTCTAATGCTGATAACAAAATGTTAAATTTATTTCAGGTGGCGTTAAAAAAATAAATTAATCCCGGCTATGGATTTAATACAAGAATTTCAAAACATGTGAAATAAGAATGCAAAGTTTTATCACCCTTTTCAATGCAAATTACCCACAAGTTTATACTATTTTATTCCAATATAATAATTCAACCGATACAACAATACAAAGAAGTTTGTGAATTGAACAAATAAGAAACATTTTTAGTCGTATTGTGACGTAAAGTTGCAACCTAAAATATTAGTAGTGTATTTAAGTTATGATTTTGCACTAACATTTTTAATTTTACAATTAAGGCCAATATTTTGTTAGTTCGTGTTAGGTAAATTTAACAATAAAAATTCGTTTTGTTTGTAGTTTATGAAAGTAGTGGTGTTCACAGCTTTTAAATGAAGGAAAATATAAAGTTTTGACCAAAAATCTGATCAATTATAATTTGTTTCACCAATAAGAATGTGCGGAATATCAAATGGTCGCTATAAATTATTAGTAAAGAAAGGATGTAAAAGATTTACGCAGGATTAGATATTAATGCCATTTGTGTAGAAACAGTTCGGTAACGGTGTCGGTACCTATAGAAGCATCATATCACTGCAAATCACTGCAAATTGACCCAAAAACAAAAATAAGCGATTAAAAATCGAAATTCAGCCAAATTCTAATATAAACTAGAAATTCACTTTAAAATCTAAAACAAAAATAAAACTTGAGTGGCCTACACTCAACTTTACCATACCCAATATACACAGATATTTTTATGGATATATTACATAAAGAATATAAGTTCAAAGTATATTCGAATCGTAAAATTAATTTTTTTCGGATTGGGGTGTTAAGTAAACTACCCCTTGCCCCTTCTCGATTATGCCCAAAATTTATACAGCTCTTCAATTCCATAAACCAAAGGCACATACTTAATTTCGTTTAAATATGTCATACAGTATGACATGTAGACCGTTCAAAGGATTTGGGGGTAAGAAAACTACCCCTTGCACTCTCTCGACTATGCCCAAAAACTATACAGCTTTTCATCTCCATATACCAAAGGCACATACTAAATTTCATTTTGATATGACAAACGGTACGACCTGTACAAACTCCACAGACATAGACACCCACCCAACCGCACAACCAACAACCCACAGACATCATCGCAAAAATAGTCAAAATGGATTCAGGAGACCTCAAAACGTATAAATCCGTCGAAATCCCGACCTCGATTTTTTTTATGATTACTTTAATTTACCTAATACTACGTATGGTAAAGTAAAAAACTAACCGAAAAAAAACTTCATTGATATTTCAAAAATTTACTCATCAAATTTAAATTTAAAATTTCATAGAAGACAGCATGCGACCGACTAAGGCCTGTCAATATTAAAATACATACGTTAACATAAAGACGATTATTTCAACGACATCTTAGCTATATGACTACACGATTACCGTTGTTGTTGTAGCCAACATTGGATAATTTTTATTTTATATGCCACAATTTTATTTTATTTATAACAGAGGATAATGCCACAAATTTAAAAATTACAAATTTATTTATAATTAAAAAATTTAGTTGTTTTGACACGATAAAAATATTTTTGAAAAAGTTATTTCATTTTATAAAACTAAATTATGTATTTCTAAAATAATGTCAAAGTTTAGATGTCTTTAATATATTTAATTAGCTAACTACACGGCAACCATTGAAGCCAACGGCATTTGTGGTCGTGTAGCCGCTGTCATCTATGTGTTTAAAGCATTAAACGGAAAACCGATATTCAAAACAAAAAAGTAATAAATAATCAAATTACACATATGTATATGTATGTATGTATGTATGTATGTATGTATGTATGTATGTATGTATGTATGTATGTATGTATGTATGTATGTATGTATGTATGTATGTATGTATGTATGTATGTATGTATGTATGTATGTATGTATGTATGTATGTATGTATGTATGTATATGCCATTTTATGAATTCTAAAAAAACAAACAGGATCGTGAGAATCCGACAGGAATGGACATTGTAATCTTGGACGAGGGAGTTGGAGAGCTTAGTCTCTGAAGGGACTCTGGGTTTTATTGGGCAATCAATAATATCCAGAAGAATATCCAGAAGTAACAAGAATACCTCGTAATCTCTAAGGGCTCTCCTGAGCAAATAGCTTCTCGCAGAAAGGCCAGAAAGTTCCACAGTAACTCGGTGACGAAGTAACATAAGCTGGGTAAGCGTTAGTAACAATTCATGAAAACGTCAAGTAACATTTTGCCAAGGTGAAAATTAAAGAAGAAGAAGATACTTGCAGACTGTATCTGGAAGAGGCTGAGACAGTAGTATAAATTGTTTATGAATGTCCAGCACTGGCTAGCAGACACAGACATTAAATAAATTATTCATAACTGTGACAGTCCTTAATCTATTTATTTTTGATACTAAATTGTTGTTTGTTGTTTGAAAACACAATTCCTTAAAGGTCATTTGGGCAATAAAATAGTTTCTTGTTCTTATACAATTTTTTATTATAGTAGTTGTTATGAAAATTTGCAGTCAGGGTCAAAATACTTGTTGTAGGCTTAACAACAAGGAATACTTAGTCGTGTTTATATTCAACAAAACGCAAACACACGCGCGCAGTCCTTGTAAATTAAATATTAACACTGGAAAATTTAAATAAGTAATTATTTTTTATATTTAAATAAAGGACAATTACAGCACTTACATACGAGTACCCGTATATACAGTATATGTGTAAGAAAATTTTCTTTCATGTGTTTTCAGAGTGGACAAATATTTAATATAAAAAAGCAAAAGCTTATTCAATCTCAAATTAAGCTATCACCGGTGTGGTTCGCTATCCCATTGTAAGAAAATAAAGTAAACAGTTGTAAGTTTTCAATTCAATCTCAAATTAAGCTATCACCGGTGTGGTTCGCTATCCCATTGTAAGAAAATAAAGTAAACAGTTGTAAGTAAAAGTATAGTCAAGTTTTAATTGAAAACGCATGTTATTCTCAAAGTAGATTATGTCATATTTAGAGTGTCACTATTTCAGTTCGCTAGATATATGATAATTACTTTGTATGGGGGTACCCCCGTTCCTACCAACAAGTTTTAGCTTGTAAGCACCTATTGTAGTTCCCTAGGATCACCACAATAATTTTTCACTTTGTGTGCAACATACCACGTCCACTGTTCCCAAGAATATGTTGGTTACTCGTAAATTATTTCACAAGTCTACCTATTTTAGATCCAAAATTAGATAATGGTAAATGTTTATGTACTTTATATGGGATATACCACACCTACTATTCGAATCCAGTCAATTTTGGGATCGTTTATGTACATTAATAAGATTACTTGTACACAATTACAAGACTACATATTATAGTTTCCATAATCAATAATTTACTCTGTATGGGAATTTCCACGCTCTGCATGGAACTGTCACTGTTGTAATTCAGCTCCAGTGTTTTTCTAAACTATGTATAAGAGTGTTACTTGCACAAAATTTCTAAATTTTAGCTGTTATAGTTACCAAGTAAAATTATAATAAATACTCACTTTCTATGGAGAGTGCCATATCAATTATGAAAGAATGTATAACCTATTTTACCCACCCGATAGCTAGAGTAATGAACTGCGAAAGTTTCAGGAAGATCGGTTCATTGGCATAGGCATAGGCAGCTAAAGCGTTCCGACAAGCATGGCTAATGTGTGCAGTGTGAACGTTATACTCTTACATTTTTTATTGATTTCTTCAACCATTTATCTAAATTGCATATATATATAATTGAATGGTGTTGTAGATATCGTGATGCTATCTCGCACTTTCGTAATTGCTGAGAAAACCTCTGTCGTCAGCAAATGTCGATGTGATGATTCTGTTGCCAAAATAATTGCAAGTTTCCATCCAACATTTTCAACCGTTAAAGGAAGTGAGATCAAAATGAGAACCATATTCTTGATTGGCTTCGTTTTTATAAGTTTTTTTATCTACATCTTTTAAGTTAAAGTTTACCATGTGTTAGGATTATGTAATTACCTGCGGTAAAACTTATTTACAGAGTCTTACTTCTATACTAAAATTCAGCTTTTTAGATATAGTGGAAAGCCCTCGTAATATTGATAAGTCAGTGACACCTACATATATCAGAAAGACTTCAAAAGCCTGTAAAACTTTAAAGCTTTCATCTTTCTGCTTTCATTTCATTACTTTTTGATAAAGAGAAAAAAATTTTGAGGGAATAAAAACAACGTTAATCAGGGTGGTCAGATTTATTTTCACCTATTTCGTCAAAATCAATGTGAAAAAACGGTAAAATCGCTAAAACATTTTTTTGTTAAAATTTTAAAAATATTTTAAACCAATCGCAAGTAATAAATTTAATTGAAATAGCTAAAATTCGCCAAAATATATAAATATTTTGTTTTTTTTTAATGATTAACGAACACGAGAAAGGTAAAATTTTTAGTTAAAACAATAAAAAATATTGGTTATCTATCTATATAATTAATGGGCAAACTCGTTTTTTGTAATCTCTTTTACGTCCGTAATATTGCACCGATTTTGGAACGACTTATATGGTTTTAAAGCTTTTTCTTCACAGATGTGCACACTTAATTTTATTTAAATCGGCTCAGTACTTTAGGAGTAATACGTTTATAAAGTTCTTACTAACATCAATAAACAAATACATATGTATGTATGTACATGTTGTTCTCTCAGCTGCAAGTCGAAAAATCAAGTAAATTTTAAGAGAAACACGTGCGTTTTCGGATTTTAGCATGGCCATAATATTTCTTCCGAGTGTTTATTTTATTTTATTAAAAAGGGGAAGCGAAGCGCACCAATGATATCCCGTTATAATAAATGGAGATCTAAACATACCCATACATAAGGTATTTGTCAGCGTGTTCTGATTTATAATTTATTTAGAATTTAGTTTAAAATACATACATACATACATACATATATAATAAAATAGTTACTCATTTCTGTCTGTCTGTCTGCTTTTCGTTCGCATCACTTAAAAACTACTGGATGGATTTTAACAAAATTTTGTGAGGAGGTACCTTATCATCCTGATTCCAATATAGGATACCTCTTTTCGCAAAAACATCTTATTTCCAAGAGAAAATGGAGAAAAAACAGTGAAAGTACGCAGTTGAACTAACCGGATATGCATACTTTATTTTTTATAAAGTAAAAAAATACATAAACTGATATGTAGCATATCTTAAGGCAGTTCTAAAAATGTAAGAGTCTTTGATGTGGATTGCTTCCAAAGCAAAATTGAACAAAATCTTGCAAGGACGCTGACGAAGTGGCGGGCACAGCTAGTTTAGAATATAATTTAATTTTTATTTTAATTAATAAAATTTATAGCATGTGTTTCTCAGTCGAGTTTTGGTGGAATTTATTATTGAAACCGATCTTTCTATCCAGTAATTAGCAGCATATTATTAGAAAAAAATCCAATTTTTCTTTAAAATTAATCACCTAATTTGTAAAAAATATTCTTTCAACTTTCAACAAGAGAGAATATAACCGAACTTAATCCTTTCTTCAAAACTTCCTTTGTTTGTAAAAAGTAAGTTTAAAAAATTTATTGGTATTACCAGCACATCTAGTACGAAACTAATGTAGCTGTACATAATTAGCTAGAATATAATATTTATCATTCATTCATATATCTTTCTAAATCAAAAGTTAATATTTTCTATTATGGTTGATAAGAATCCACAGGTATGTAAGGATTTATAAAAATTTTTGCAAACAAGAAATTTTGTTTGTGATAAGGAATTGCATCATTTTAAAATCGAACGATGTTTGTGAACTTTGAATAAAGTTTCCAGTTTCCAGAATAAAAACATCTTTAGATATGAACAATATTTTTAACTTTAAATAAATTTATGTTTCAAAAGTTTCCGGTTTCCAGAAATAAAATCGTATTCATGAAAAACAATTTAATTTTAAAACTTCAATTTCTTTGTTATCCATTTTGATATTCCTTAATTCAGTTTGTAATGTTAACCAAAAGTCAATGAAAAATAGCCAAAAAGTCGCCATGTCGCCAAATAAGATTGAAAATTGCTACGTTTGGCGAGAAATCTCCATATCTGACAACCCTGGTGCTAATAGATTCGTGCGCTAGATAGGACCATGCGCCTGGATAGAAACTTAATGAGTTTTTGATTATAATTTAGTGGTTATTTTTAATATAGTGGTTACTTATATTTCGCCAAATATTTGTCTAGTCTGAACACAAATATTGTTCGAGTCTGAATGACGGAACGTAACGAACGACTGTCACATTTGAAAAGTAGGCGTGGTCGACAATAATTATATATGATTTTGGATAAATTTGTTGGGTTCTATTTGATGATGATATTTTTAGAAATGTCGCAATTAATTTAAAAGTTAAATAGTTGCTATGTAAGCTAATGCATTTTAAAAGTCGAGGGTGCTGTAGCTCAAGTGGTTAGCACGTTGACTACTAAAGCATGCTTACGAGCTCAATACTCAGTCGTGGCAACATCAATTTTTCTGATACGTATTAATTTTCTTTATAATAATGCGCCCTTCGCCTTCGCCGGTATTACCACATAGCACTAAATGGTCGGCGAGGTTAAATAATTATAAATTGCTTATGCTAGCTTCAAATTAATAAGCCTGCATAACACCAGGGGCTTTGCAACACTGTTCTAAAAATAATCTTAACGTGCATTTGCAGTGTTGCCATACGTGAAGCACTAAGCATCTTACATTCTATCACTTTCCAAAGGAAGTAGCACAAATAATATATGCATTAATTGCCTGAGGGTTACTTCTCTTATTAAAAAAAAGGCTGCATCATAAAAAATAAAAACGCGTAATTATATTAAATTAAATCCTGTAATTAATAAACATGCCGTATTTTTTTGTAAGCTGTCGTATTATTTACTACTTTTTTTTTTAATTTAATCGGGGTTTTCGTTTACTTTTTTTTTTATTATTAATTACCCTTAATAAGTCAATCACCTCTTATTTTTAACCGACTTCAAAAAAGAAGGAGGTTATCTATTCGTCTGAATGTTGCTTTTTTTTTATGTATGTAACCGCAGATCTCAGCCATTTCTGAACCGATTTTCAAATTTTTTGCTTTATTTGAAAGGTTATGCTTCAAGGTTGGTCCCATTTTAAAAACAGTTCATTATATTAAAAATTAAAGGGTGTCCCCATACAACATACATGTTTTTTACGTGTATTAAGAACCGTAAAGGGCAGCAAATTAAAATTTTAAAAAACTGCGTGCCGCTATAGCTCCCAACAGCAGAAATTAATAAAAAATTAATTTAAAATTTAAAGGGTGTCCCCATAGGTGACATAATATGACCTATTTGGGTCTATCTTTTGAACCGTTATAGACTAAACCTTGAAAATTTGACAGAATGTCGACTACTATGACCATTATAATAAAATGTATAAATACTCAAAATTTTAAATTAAAGGGTGCTCCAATAGTTCATTTAATTTGATGTATATGGCCATACTTTTGAATAGTTGTACACAGACCGCTGAAATTTACAATGAACCTGTAGTGCTAAGGCAGCTATAACAAAAAGTATAAAATTTTGAATTTGGAACTTAAAGGGTGTCCCAATAGTTAATGTAATTCTATGTATGTGGCCAAACTTTTGAACTGTTAGAGACAGACAGCTGAAATTTACAAGGAACCTGTATTGCAAAGTCCACTATAGCAAGTATACAATTTGAAGTTAGAAATTAAAGGGTGTCCCCATAAATTACGTAATTTGATCTAAATGACCCTATCTTTTGAACCGTTAAACACAAACACTTAAAAATTAGGCAGAATGTCCACTACTTTCTCTGGTATGATAACAAATATAAATATTTGGAATTATAATGTAAAGGGTGTCCCAATAGTTCATGTAATTTGATATATATGGTTAAACTTTTTAACCGTTATAGACAGATAGTTGAAATTTACAAAGAATCTTTGTGACCAAGTCCTCTATAACAACAGGTCTTGAATTTAACATTGTAAATTAAACGGTTTCCGAATAGGTGATGTTATTTGATCTGTGTGCCCCTATCTTTGAAACCGTTATAGACAGAGGCTTCAATGGTGTCCCCATACAAGACGGATGCTGGTGAAAATAACTTAACTTTTAAACAGTAATAGGGAGAGGCTTGACATTCAATAGTCTTATTTTTTCCCTCTAATTTTGGCGCATCTTTTATTTGGTTTAAATCTAATTCTTACAGATTACTTCTTACATTTTTAGTTTAGAATTAGTGCCCTTCTATCTGTTTTGAAGTCGGTTTTTTTTTGCAAGAATTATTGTTCATATCATCATATAATTTATCATCGATGTTGACGGCATATAAATGACAATTAAGGGTGTTTTTGTTTTTCTAAATGGCCATGTATTAATTTTAAATATTAATCGATTAAATATAATATCAAGGACTTTAGGGACATTTTATATACATTTTTTTTCAATATTCAAATTTAGTTTTCCTCTTTTTAATATTTATCAGTTTTGTTTTTGTGGGTTTTTAGTTTTAGTTTCCAGTTGATGTTTTCGTAAATCAATATAAACTTTTTTTAAATTGAACTTTTATGAAATTGTTAAAAAAATTTCCTTCTCTTGTTCTTGTTTTACGCTATGCAAGAATATGTACTGGTGTTAGTATTTATTTATTTTTCCTTAACTTTAAAAAGGCGTTTATGGAAAGTTTGCCAGCTGCTTGTTTGGCTTAAATAAAATATGGTAATGAATACAAAAAAAAAACACAAAAGAAAAGAAAATAAAATTTTAAATGTTTGTAAACAAACAAAAAGAAAATGTAGAAAGGAAAGCAGATGTATGTAAATATTCATGTTTCTGTTTTAATTAAGGATGCAAAATGATCTTTCAGTTTTTTCATATAACTAACGAGAAGTATTCATATCTTAAGTCCACAAAAGTATACTTAATTTAGTTCAGCAGTCTATTGTATAAAAATTTTCATGGTTGCAATTATGATTTGGAGGCGGTTTCTGTTATGTACAACCAAGGGAAGCATTACCCCTATGTTTGGCGAATTTTAATTTTTTAAGCTAAGCCAGTGCCGCACATATAAATCCCATAACACCATATTGGTTCTAGTATCGAATTATAAAGTAGAAATTTACAATCTTAGCGAAGGTAGATTTTCGATTACAAATCGTCACCTAAAATGGAAGAGAGTGTACATGTCATCAAAAATTTTTAGGCTTCTATTTTAAAATAAGGACTGATCTTATGTTCCCCTAAATGCAACTCTGGCCTGGATTTATCATTAGTACCAACAAACTCTATGAGAAGCAAATTGGCTGTCTAATTAACAAAGTAAAATTGTAATGAAATGAATAAATATTTAACTTTGCATTTTATTGTGAAATAGTTTTAAAAGACTCGCATACTTGCTATATTGCCCAAATTAATGTGGTCGTATGTATATGACATTATTTTAAGACAATACTATTAAAATGGCTTTTTCATAAGTCATTTTATGTAAGTAAGATGTAAGCACATATTAGGCCATGCCAAAACAAAGTTTTATTAATAAACTTTCAAAATAAAATGGTTTTGTTGGTATTGGATAATAATACAATAGTAATAGTTAATATCGACCTCGCTGAGAAACGAGGTCCATATATGGGCATCATAACTAAAGAGAGAGCGACCAATTGCTTTGAAAGTTGTTATTATGGTCTCTTTAGTCATTCCCCAAGAGGTGCCTGCAAGAGCTTTTAGGAATTTGTTCCGAGATTTCACTTTCTGGTTGAGGTAGGAGGTGTTCGAAGCGAAAATGTTTGGGTTTTGCACCGTAGGGATACGTCGACCTTCGATAGAGATATCTAATTTCATCCTTACTTCTTTAGTTCAGGACGTGAAAAGAGACACCGAAGACTTTGGGGGTGATAGCTGAAGTCCACGTTCCTGTATTAATTGTGAGATGGTGGCCAAATATTGGGTAAATTTAGCAATTTAGTAAAGTTAGTCGTCTGCTTCGGTAGCCCCTACAATATACAAAAGGATCAATTCGTGATCTTATCGCCAATAGCTAAAGTTTAGATTTAATCGCAGAGATAAGTAATATGTTGTTATTATAAGTAAGCTAAAAATAACATTTAACTATCACGTACTTTACAGGCAAGTTACAGTAACGAGCCTTAATGCCTAGTTAGCCGACCGTTACTTTAACGGAACGTAACACATGGAAATTGTTGTTTTTTGAGGCCCATGCTTTCGATTGCCTACATCACTCTCGAAAACATTGAAAAAATACAAGAAAGACCGAAAAAAAGCATCAACAAATAACAAAAATTTTCATCTGTTGCATTCCGTTAGGTTACGGTCGGCCAACTAGGCCTTAATAGCCCATTCAGGCTACCACGAAATTAAGTAATTTCGAGCTGAAATTACGAACGAAATCTAAAGTGTTCATACTGGGCTTTTTGACATTTGAGTTAATTTCGCAAACAGCTGATCACGCTTAGTTGCATTTGTATAATTTAATTCTTTTGCAAAAAGTTTTCGCACAACACTTTCGCAGTGATTTAAAATATACCCGAATATTAAAAACAACACTACAACAAAATTAATGTACAATTATGTACATTTCCATTATTTCATTTGGCTTTTAAATTTTTTTCAAACAAAACGGACTTTCTAGGTTGTAAATATGGTCATGGTTGCAAAAAAGTAGCTTTTTCTACAAAACCAGCGTTGTCTATCGTAATTTCAAGTTAATTTCGACGAAATTAAGTAGAATGAGTTAATTTGGGCAATGGTAAAATGTATGCGAAATTACGTAATTTCAACTTGATTTCGGCCGAAATCACAAAATGATTAATTTCGTGGCTATAAGGCTACTTATCTATCCGATAAAATCCCAACTTTAGCTATTAGTAAGTTCAAATAATGGGCCTTAGTTTTTTCAGAATTATTCATTCTATTACGCATAAAATCATTTATAGTTGTATGCAATCAGTTACAAATCCAAAAATAAATATAATTACCATATAAAATAAGAAAATTGACCACAAACAATATACAGTTTTTTTCAGGGCAAATGCACAAATGCAGCATACTCATTTCAAGCTTCTCTCTGAGAACGCGTGGTATTGACAAATGAATTACGTACCATAGAATAAATGTCGCGTTGACTTAATTATTTATTTTCTTATACCGTTTGAAAAAACGGTGCTACTCGTATGATCATCATTGTGTTGTTAAGCAATTAAATTTTATCTAGAAAAATATCAATCAATAAGTTTATAATCATTGTTTTTCAATTAAAATATTTTAGCTCAAAATATGTACGTTATTATTTAATGGAAAAAACAAGTAATTTGGAATTTCCCTTAAATATTTCTTTTTTATACAATTATTTTTACGAACTACACTTTTTTATTATTAAAACACTTCATTTAAATATAATAATCATAAAGTTTCTATTTTATGCATATTGAGTTTGTTTTAAACAAAAAAAAAAGCGGTGTAGCTACACGACTGCAAATGCCATTATCTACTATTGTCGCCCTGTAGTCAGCTACTTAATTTTATTGAAGACGACAGCTACATGTGATATTGTTGTAAAAATACATATTTAATTTAAAAAAAATAACTTTTTCAAAAAATGTCAAAACAAACAATTTTATTTGCAAAATATCTCCTGATTGTAAATAAATCAGTAATTTTAATTTTGTGATATTATGTTTTGTAGAATAAAAAAAAAAATGTTGCACACATATGTAAATAGAAATTAGCTAAAGTTGGTTACAACCACAACGATGCTCGTGTAGCCATGTGGCATGATGACGTTTTCATATAAACGTGTGTATTTTAGTTTTGATAGCTTGTAGTCGGTAGCCTACTGTCGTCGATGTGTTTAAAGCATCAGTTGTGTAAAAGTATTATTACATGGTCTTGTGTTCTTTGCAATGACGAATATCTTTCGAAATTGTTGCTTCAATAGAACATCCAAGTGTAGCAGGGTATCTGCGATATAAAGAATCCAGTGCGTGTTTGTCAGCGAAAAGCACTAGTACAGAACGTGGAAAACCTTTTCTTTTGTATCTTTTTTTCTGTTACCTCTTATATTAATCATTGAAGTTAGGGGTCATTCTCATTGCATGAGTCTCCCTATAGTCTAGTCCTCTGTTAGTACTGACAACAGTAGCCGCCAGTTTAAGATTGAATTGAACCATTATTTACCCATACTGAAGCATATCGATGGCAAATTCCCAGGAGAGTAACAACCACAACTATCACTATTCCAAAACCTGGTTATGGCACTGGGACTACCGGTTTCTATGATATTAGAGTGATAGTACATTGGTTAAACCCCGAAATACCGGTTCTTTCAGTTTTAGACCACATTTGCTTATTTCCTGGGAATATCAATATATCAAAGCGGCAGAGAAATTCTCCCGGCATTATTATTAGCAAAAAATTATAAGGAGTAGCTTACGCATCAATCCGGAAGTCTAATAGAACTAAATAGTATTACTGAATCCTACCACAAAAAATTATTTGTGGCATACGAACGTCAAAACAACAAACAGATAACTTAGTAAAAGTGAAAAGAAAAGTAAGGTTTATATTGAGGTCTCCTGAGTCCATTTTTACTATTTTCGCGATGATATCTGTGGGTGGGTGTGTCTGCCACTATTGTGGGCACGCTCTACTAGTCATACCGTTTGACATATGAAAATGAAATCCAATATGTGCCTTTGGAATTTGGTGATGAAGAACTGTATAGTTTTTGGGCATTTTCCCCATCGGGAAGGGGGAAGGGTAGTTTACTAGACACCCCAAACCGAAAATAATTATTTTCTCGATTCGATATACTTTGAACTTTTATTCTTTATGTAATATTCGATAAAAATATCTGTTCCCATGAGGTATGGTACAGTTGAGTGTAGGCCACTCCAGATTTATAATGGTATTCAATGTTAGCAATTACCTAGTTCAAAGAGGTTTTGCATCATGTCACTATAACAAAGACAACAAGACAAAACAGGTGCTTTATTGCGATAAGGAAAATTCTAAATGACATTGTAATGATCAATTGTAATCCCATCAATTTGCTATTTGTCGTTTATTACTTGTTTATTCTTAATCAATAGTAAATAAAAACTCAATAATCAACTAAGAATTTTTTTGTTATAATTTTATAATTTAATTAATTTAAAATTTTATTATTTTTCTTGCAGCTGCTGCTTTTTGAAATGAAAACAGAAAAGTGTAAAGTTATAGCTTGTGGTAAGTTTAAACGTCATGTCTTTGTCTTTGTCATTGTTATTATATTACTTTATTAAATATAATTCATTTAAAATACGAAGTCAGATATAAAATACAGTAGCTTACAGCTTAATTTCCCATTAAATGCTTTATAAAAACGAAACTAACAGAAATTAAAAGTTCAGATAATAGAAAATGTATCCTTGTTTCTTTGTATGTAGATTCCTTGATAATGGAAATAAAATGAAACAAATAATTTTGTTTATTGTTTATCATTTTTAACATTTTGGAAAAGACCTTAAGCCGAACAAAATTCTCTCAACCCATTGAGAAAAAACTTAACTTGTAAAAACTAACTAACTAACCTTACCCTTTTCATCTCACAACTTCCCATCTTTGACAGGCTGACGTTACGACTGGTAATTGTTGGGGTTAACATTTGGTGTACGGTGTCAATTTGACAATTCCCGCAATTTTTGGATAAGGAATGTTTTTTGGTCGTTTTATTTCTCAACGTAGCCTTCTGAATTCTAGCGTTTTCTAGTTTGAGAAATTAAACTGGTTTTCTAGTTTAATTTCTCAAGCCCAAAAAAGGCGTTTGTTTTAATGTTAACTTCCTCGTTTGACCTAAATTTCTTACCACCCAATAATTTCTTCATATTTGTAAAAACGAAATATTCGCTAGGAGATAAATTTAGAGAGTTTGTGTAATGGATTAGGTGTTCGCCATACGTGTGCATTAGGGTGGAACGAAAAATATTTTTTTCAATTTCAATATGTAAAAGTGATAAAAAGTTGTCATTTGCTATTGTTAAGTCAATTGTAAAGTTTGAACACGATTGGAGTAGGGTAAGAGGTGCCGCAATGCCAAATGCCGCAGATCCAAATATACATAAAATTTAGCAAAATTCAATACATTTGGATCTGCAAAACCCGTATTATAGAAATAAAAGGACCCTTTTAAGTACACTAAATACGTTTAAGTCAAAGAAAAATCATTACAACATCATTCCTACCCCCATCTTTCCAAAACAATGAAAAAAATAAATAAATAAATTGAAACAAAAAAAAATATTTTTCATGTTTTTTATACCCCATCCATGGATTTTAATGTTTTGCATTATTTTAGGATTAATTTCAATGAAATTAAAATAATAATAAATATGAAAAACCACTAATAAAATAAAAAATTTACCTCTATAAGTTTTAAAGGCAAAAAAATATGATCAACGCTTCTGCGGCACCTCAAGATGTGGTTCTATCAAAACAAAAATTTTTAGGATAATTTCTCACATAAAAAGACAAATTTATATCAATGTTTGAACGAGTAATACAAACAAAATATTTTTTCCAAAATTCAATCTGTCAAAAAGCTCTTAAAAATATCGGCCGGTAATCGTTTTACCTTTTTCTAGCTAATCAATACGGCCATTGTGGCCATTACATTGACCGTTAGAAAGTTTTTCATATCAAAATATTAATGCAAAATATAATATACTTAAAGAATCACCACAATCAGGTATTTTTGTTTGTTAAAGACCGAATACTTGTCGTAAGACCGAATACTTGTTGTAAAGCAATAGTTTTATTAGAAAACGAGAAGATTCATGACTATTATATTGCTCTAGTTATGGTTTATATACATACTATATATAGAGGTTCCCATCTTTGGGGAACTATTCAGGTTTTTGAAGCATAGGTTTTATATTAAATTCTTTTATTTTGGGTTCTGTATTGTCTCAAATTTTCTGTTTTCTGGTGCTGCCAAGTTTTCAGTATTAAATTATTTTTATTTTCTCTTGGAAATTAAATATTTTTACTGGGAAAAGTATCCTATATTTGATGCGAGGTGCTAAGGTACTTTCGCGCCGAATTTTATTAAATGCGAACACAGACAAATACAAAATCGAAAAATGTGTGTTTTTATCGATTATATCTCCACCAGCTATAATTTAAAAAATATACATTTCATGTACAGACACTGGTTCATAAGCACTAAGCACTTAATATATAATATACCCACTTTTAACAAGGTGACTTAAAGTATTTATCTTTTACTGACACTGACAGCTCCTGCTTCTGCTCTTGACAGTTGTCCAACGTAGTGTGTTGCATATACCGTTCGTTAATTTGAGAAATAGAGAGTTTACCAATTAAAACTTGTAGATTTTAGGAATGTCTATTGTGACATAACTTTGCGATTTGGGGCCTTCTTACCACTTTTGCCAATGTTCAAAATCCCTTAAATTCAAAATAGGAGATATGTTTTGGTAAATATTTTCATTCCGTAGATTTGGATTTTGTTTGTTTGCACATATGTATATATAAGGATTTGAAAAAAATAAATACTTTTCAGAACAGACATTTTGATTTTAACCCTAACTTATGTCATTTAATATTTACTGTTAAATATAAATTAATTAAAACTTTAAAGTTTAAATAAATTTCATTACAAATTTAAAAGATTTTTTTGAATTACAAAAATCGAAAAGGTGAGTATAAAAATATTTTTTATTTTAATTTTTATTATACTACATACATACACATATGTACGTAGTATAATAAAAAAAAAAAGATGCTCACATACTTGTCTTTAGCACGTATTACAAAACTCTTGAAATTGACAAAACAAAATTCAATGGCACTTGTTATATCTTGTTTTTTTTTTTTGCTAAACCAATAACCCTAAGTCTAATAAAAATCTCTTTGATAGACAATGAATGTTTTCTCTCCTGGCGATGCTTTTATTGTGTCTTCGTAAGCACACCTGGGTACGTAAACATAATGCGACTAAATTATACTTCATGACCTTTTAATGGTACTTTTTGGTTCTTCTAAATCAGTGGTGTATACACACTTACGTTCAAACTACTTATATGCTTGCAGTAGAAACAGCACAAGCAGCTCATTTGATATTCTTTGTTAAAACGTAATTAAAACAACACGCAAAAAATTATTTCCCTATATTCAAGAGCTTAGGAAATTTCAGAAAAAGCGCACCTCTGGTCTAAACGGACTAAAATAGTAATATAAAATTATTTATTTTTATTTGGTTTCGAGATCAATAAATAAAAATAAATAATTTTACAAAACGGTCGAATAAAACAAATAATAAATAGTAATATAAATCGTAAATGTTTTATGGTGGGGATAGGCAAAGAAATTGACATACATATATCGAAAAGATTTTTTCTTTTTTTAAATATCGGTGGCAGAAATGCCTAAATAATCGATGAAAATAATTTACTCCAATATAGTAATTTTTTACTGATGGTTTACCGTTCAAACAATAACATTCATATCAGTGCTGCCACGGCCAGTCTAAAAAAAGTTTCGCTTTTCTTTAAAAAGAGTTAAATTTTTTTTTAAGTTACATTTTGAAATTTTATTGTTGAAATTGCACCACAAGTTACGAAGATTTAGCTAAATGTTACGAGGGGCCTTTACATGTTACCAAAAATGAAAGCAAACGGTGTCTCTCATATACTCATATGTCAACACAAAACTGTCTCTATGGTCGATCCTCTAGGGATACCTTGCAAGTAAGTGGATCAATACTCATTGCATGGTGATATAAAAACAGTGCTTAAAAATGTTTCATCTTACTGGACCTTGAGCAAGCACAAGGGACGTCAAGTGCAAACATTAACACCTAAGGCCGTGGCACATAGAATCCGTCGTACTTTGCCGTCTTAAAATGACGGAAGATGTTGTTACATTGAGTACTTTGCTGACGGATTCAGAAAAACACATACTTAAAAAGCTTCAATAAGTTTGTTCTCCATTTTCTTTATTTAATTAATTTAATTTTTTGCTGCGACACAACACAAAACGCTAAATCAAAAGAAAGAAAAAACGAAACGAAAAATTTAAAAGCTGCCTAACTTTAGAACTTTCCGTTGACGGAGGCGTACTGTTTGGGTCAACGCTTATAAGAAAACCTGAATTCAGCTTACTTGTCAGTTGAAAAAGACAACGTACGACGTATTCTATGTGCCTCGGACATTATTCTATACAGATTAAGTTTGAATAGTCCCGATGTTCTGAAACAAATAACAATACTTTCGTATTTATTCCATGACTTTTTGGATAAAAAATATTTTTCGACCAAAAGCAATGAGCCCAATATAGTTAGTACTCCGTCTTTTTAGTTCTTTAGTCCATATATATAATAAAATTCCTTAAGGCGTTTGTTCTAATGATGGTTCTTCGTTTGTCCCAAATCTCTTAACACCCAGCCATTTCTTAACACACAGCGATTAGTTGTAAGGGCTACATCAGCAGAGTATGCATTTTCATTGACGCAGCTCGCTCCAAATTAGACAAAGATGTTGTATTAAAAGTCACTACGCTATAAACACAAAAGGGTACGGAATTATTAAACTATCGTATTTTCCAAACCCGGCAATTTTCAATTACATTTGGTAATAGTATATATTCAATATGCTCAACCACCCAGTTACCCAGCTTAAGTTACGTGAACAATGTTCAAGGCCATTTTATTCAATTTATTTAATGTATGTGTCTGCCAGTGGTCATAAGCTAATTGCTAGCCAGTGCTGGACATTTATATAGAATTTGTGCTACTGTCTTAGCCTCCTCCAGAAACAGTCTACAAATATCGTCTTCTTCTTCTTCTTCAATTTTCATCTTGCCCAAATTTTACTTGAAGTTTCCATGAAATGTTACTAAAGCTTATCTAGCTTAAGTTGCTTCGTTATCGAGTTACCGTTGAACTTTCTGGACTTCCTGCCGGTGGGTTATTGCCTCAGAAGTTACTCTGGAGACTAAACTCTCAATATTTGGCGAGGCTTCCTTGTCATGCCCTGTCGGATTCCCCATTCCTGTTTGATTTTATCATATTATCCCCATTAATGAAGAAAATATGTTCACCCACATAGAGTACCATATGCGCAGGTAGCTCTATATTAAAACTGGAGGTGAACAGATGTATCTAGAATTCTGTGGACTTCGCCCCCTAACTAAGAGTCTGTTACCGGCCACCGCTGCGAGGAAGTATAAGTCGAACTACTGACAGTACGAATCTAATACGGCGAGTACTTGAACTTTAATTGAGACCTCTAAGTCTGTAATATATTAAAAGGCGGGTTGCAGGTTCGATTCCTATTCAATACTCTGACATTTTAAACTATAACGGGCGACGGTATTTGCTTATTCGTTTACTCAAATAAGTTAGACTAAAAATTGTAACATTTAAATGAATTTTTGATGTAAGGCTTAAGTTCGTTATATTCTCTCTAAGTTGAAAGAATATTAATTACAAATTAGGTGCTTAATTTTGAAGAAAAAAATGGGAAATTTTATTTTAGACACTAGCGAAATGCAATGCATTTTCTAGATCGCTACTTTTGTCTTCAGCATCCTTCGCATCTATCTACTTCGGGTGGTGTTTAGTTGTAAACATCATTTACTTAACCAACCAAACACAGATAAAGGAATACGAGAAAAACTGTAATAAATCATCATCATCATCCTCTTATCACCTTATATTTGTTTTTCCATTTTTTCTTTAAAATTAAACACCTAATTTGTAATAATTATTCTTTCAATTCAGAGAGAATATAACGAACTTAAGTCTACGGCTTTAAAATAATCGTCTTCCTATAAACGTGTGTATTTTATTTTTGAAGGTTTGAAGTCGATGGCATGATGTTGTCTATGGGCCATATTCATAAAAAATATTTTTGGTTTATAAAACGTTTCATAAACCTTTTGTAAAACAAAAATATTTTTTATGAATTTGGCCCTATGTTTTTAACCCTAGGATACTAACCTACGTAAATTTTACGTGTAGTTGTTATTACTATTGTTGCTACACAAGCATGCAATGGCCTAACGGTATCAAATTCCACAAGTGCTTTTTTTCAATAGTTTTTGAACAAATGCAAAAACATACATATATACAAAGCATATTTAGTCATTTAACTGCTCTAAGTTGGTGAATATTGAAAGGCTATATGTAAAATTTACGTGGTGTTAGTGGTAAGCGTATAATGCGTATAATTTGTGTATAATTTGTGTATAATTTGCGTACCTCAATTATACGTGGCGTTAGTAATAAGAGTATAAATTTGTAGAAGTATTTTATGTAATAAATAATAATAAAGGCAAGTAAAAACCGAAAAACTGCAAGCGTCCATTCTACTGTGAATTTGTTGCGGCATTGCCAACTTCTAGCGACTTTAGAGACATCAGCTACAGGAGTGTTAAAGAGGAGGAGAAGGATTTTGAGAGCCACGACAGTTTTGCTGATAAGAATTGGTACCCCCTGCAACAGATAAAATTTACATTGAAAAATAATTGGCAGATGGTTAGAATATAGCACTTTCAGGTTGTAATAAAAATTAAAAGAATGTATGAACAAAATTATTTAAATCGACCCGACTTTCGTAAAACTTTCTTCAGAAAAGGGAAAGCAAATTTTGTCACCACTTAAAGAAGCAACACCTACATATTCCCATATTTGTAAAAGCGTGGCAGTATTTAGGGAGCATCAAATAAAAGTAGGCAAAAACTGCATTAACCAGGACTGATGACCCCCATGTGTCAATATGAGGAAATTTTTTTTTGTAAGGATATCTTTTTGCTTTAGTCTGACCATTTTAACTTAATATAGATTGCAGAAAGGTCCTAAATTTAACAAAAAACTTTCAATAAATCTTAAAAAATATTTTTTTAAATTTTTTTTCAAAAATATTTACAAAGCATTTTCAAAAAGATATTTTACAAAAAAATATTCGAAAAAAAAATTTTTTTTAAATTTTCCAAAAAATTTTCGAATAAAAATTTTTACACACAATTTTCGAAAAATTAAAACAAAAATTTCAATATTTCTTTGAAAATGAAAATCATGACTATAACATAACATATATTTAATGTCAAGAATATACATATGTATGTACATATGTATGTGTGTATATAGAGTAACATATTTTTTTAAATGCGTTTGATTTTTAAATAGATGATATCTCTGTTTTAAAACCTAGGTGCACTAAACACATAGACATCATCAGGATACCGACTACAAACTGTCAAAAATAAAACGATTATTTTGAAGTCAGCAAAGCTACATGGCTACACGGCTACCGTTGTGGCTGTCGTCAACTTAGGCTAATTTCTATTTTATTCAACAAAAGAAAATGTCACAAAATTGTAAATTACAAATTCATATACAAACAAAAAGTTTTGGAGGAAATATTTATAATTTTTTGAAAAAGTTATTTAATTTTATAAAAGCAAAATAAGTATTTCTACAACAATGTCAGAGTTTACGATGTAGCTGTCGGCTTCAATATCATTAAGTAGCTGACAACACGGCGACAATTGTAGCAAACGGAATTTGTTTTCATTTGGCTTCTATTTCTTTAACTCATGAATAATGATTTTTTCTCATACGACTTTGCTTAAGTAAAGAGTCAACAGTATGGATAACGCTGTACATGTCTGTATAAATAAAATCACCGTGGTGAAGGGTATAGAAGATTCGGCACGGCCGAATATAGCACTTTTACTTGTTTATTTTAACTATGATTTGATCGAAAACATGTAGTTTTAATTTGCCATTAAAATTGTTTTTCTTGATTTTAATATGAATTATTAGTTAATTTTTATTATTCAATAAATAACCACAATTAAAATTGAAAAAATTGCTGAAATAACCACATTAATTGAAAAAATGCCACAGTACGTAAAATTTACCTAGAGTTAGTATAAACGTAGTATTATATATCGTTAGTATTCTAGGGTTAATGCATCAACTGTAACATTTATTAAAAAAAATATTTCCTATAATTTATTCTATTTGTTAAACAATTCAATAAAAAATAAAAAATTAAATTTTTCTAACAATTTATTTCCTCTTTTTCATTTCAGAAAACTTTTTATTATAATTCCAACTGTCTTATTTTGAACAATTGCAACAACCTGCAATGCGGTACCAAAAAACACGTAAAAAAGTATACAACAAAACCAACAACAGCAACAATATTTCTAACTACACAACAACAATAGCACTAAATTTTTACAATTATCGACAAAAAGACGACACCATCATTCAAGTACAACAAATATTTGATACATAATTTTAACACAAAAGAAACAAAAAAACTGCAATAACTTTTTATTTATTTGATTTTGAAATAGAAAGTTTAAAATTCTATCTTTATTGGAGAGATATCTTTGAAGATAACAAACACACTATTCCTTAGAATATTGTAGTCTATGAAATAGGAAGACAGTATAAAATTAAAGTTTAAGGTCATGTTTGAAAAACGACCCGTTTGGGGCTTAATAGTAGGACTTTATGTCTGCATACTGATATGGTTGATCTCAGTACAAGAGCCAGTTATGTTTGATACCAGTACAGCGGCACTGAGTAGTAGTAATAACTATGTAATAAAAAATGCCTCAGGAGCAGAGGGAGTATCACCGGTGGCAGCAGCCTTAGTAGCCCAACAAGACGGTAGTAGGGGCTGGGGTAGAGATTTATTATCGAAACATATAACTGCACAAAATAATGGTAACATTTCTGTGGTTGGCTCAACATTAACCACCTTTAATTTTAATCAGAACCACAACAACAACAACAATAGCAATAGTAATAGCCATAGCCATAATATAAATAATTCTAAGCAAACTACATTTTCATATACTTTTGATGTGAAGGCCACAACAAAAACTAGCGATTTGTCTTTGGACATACAATCACTCACCTCTAGTCTAGGCACAGGAGTGCTGGATTTGAAATCCAAACCTACAGTATCAGCTGTCGCATTAGCATTGCCGAACGAAGACTTTAGTCAATTGATTGATTTACAAAATTTTCAGTTTCTTATGTCCCAGCCAGTCTGTGGCCAGCATATAGAAGCCTTAATTTTAATACATTCTGCACCAAAAAATTATGAAAAACGTCAAATTATAAGAGAAACCTGGGCCAGCATAAGTCATCATACAACTGAATCACCGCTATGCGTGCTATTTTTGCTTGGTGCTGTCGAAAGCGAACAAGTGCAACGGGACTTGCAAAATGAAAGCAACATTCACAGAGATATTATACAGGGCTCTTTTATAGATGATTATCGCAATATGACATATAAACATATAATGGCCTTTAAATGGTTTCTGTACAATTGTCCGTCGGCACAAATTTTAATAAAGGTCGATGATGATGTTTATGTAAATACACCACAGCTAATAAAGTACCTTAATGAACAGCAGCAAGGCCAGCAAAATGGAATAAATAATACAAATAATAATAATAATCCCACCATTGCTTCAACTACCACCTCTGCCAGCATCACAACAAAATCTTCTTCAATATTTCACAAACTCAACATCTTTGCCACCATTACGCCATCAACATCAGCAGCAGAACCATTGTCTGCATTTAATGCATCTCAAGAACTCTTCAATCATCCACAAAATTTATTGTTTTGCCAAAAAATCATAGGTTCATTGGTTAAACGTTCCTACCGTTCTAAATGGCGTGTCAGTTTTAAAGAATACTCTGAACGTTATTATCCTCCATATTGTCCTGGTTACGCCATTATCTATTCACCCGATGTCATCCTCCGTCTCTATACAGCTGCTCAAAAATCCAAATACTTTTGGATCGACGATGTTCACATAACCGGCGTACTGGCCCAACAAACGAATACAACTATAACCACCTCATCACATTATGTACTGTATAGTGACGAATGTGATCAACTTTTAACGGGCAAGACTGATCTCAGTAAAACGGAATTTTTATTCGCTTGGCACAGTATATCAGCACAAAAAATTAAATTACTCTGGCATCTGCAAATGATGTCTATACAAACACTAGATGATTTGCACTACAAGAAGAAGAAAGTGATGTTTGATGATGCGTATGAAATGCAACATCAGCGACAGCAACAACAACAACAAGATCAACGACAGCAGTCGAGAAATGATGATGAATATTTTGTTGATAATGAAATATCATCATCCTACATGTTTACCTCTGCGAATGGCTTCAGATAGTAGCCTGGCATCAAAAACTGAACACAACCCACATACCCACACAGAAAAAAAAAACACACAAAAACGCTTATATTTCTTTAGTCTGTTTTAATTTATAAGTTTATTTTTTATATCTCATAACTAAGAACACATATATACTCAAAAATACGAATATAATTTATTAAATAAGTTTTAAACTCTGTAAATGTTTAGTTTTGTATTAAATTTTGTGATTAGAAAAAAAAGAACTCGAATTGCTATAACTGTATGATTGTTTTACAGTTGACGTTAGTATCAATTATAACTATGCCATGATGACAGAACAAAAAAGCAACAGAATATAGGCCGAATAATAACTCGTTTTTTCTCTTTGGGTTTACGGCATTCAATCTCTAGCATGTGCTATCAATATTAGAGATGATTGCCTACGATATCGTGCGAGCAATCGCATGCTTTTCATTCCTCAACTTTACTACGATCGAAAGCAATTTTTTTCTAAGTAGTTATATGTACATGAAAATGTGTTATCCACTCATAAAACAAAGTTAAAGTTAATGTTATGGAAACTTCAACAGTATTTGGCAAATTAGATTATTTTGAGACTATGTTGCGTGAAAGGAGCTAAAAGTTCTTTAAATAATTATGTGTATATAAAAAGCTTAATGTTACAGTTTTTTTATTACATAATCCATTTTAGTTCTAGCTTAATGGTCAATAACCGACCTTTTCGTTTTATCAAAATGTCAAGTATTTTTGAGCAGTTTACACTTACAAATATTACATTTTTTTTGCATTTTGTTGTGGATATTTTTTATATTAAGAATAAAATCGGGTTTCCTTTCTATAATCTTACTTATAAATTTTTAGAAGAAAAGTTTGCGAACATACCTCATGTGCTTTATATTTTTAAAAATTTTATTTTTGTTCAAGACAACCAAGGCACATCTAACAAAGTAATCGCAGCACAGCAAACAACTGTTTCGCTGCATTTCTAATTGCAAGCTGCGTATGTAATGATCGCTTAGTTTTTATGTATGAAGTTGTAACATTTTATTGTTGATGAGAATTTTAATTCTTGCAATCACCTGATTCTATTCGCCCTAAAGGCATAGTAAAATTTTTATTTTTTTTTTAATAAACAGCAGCAACAGAATTAAGTTAAATTTCGCTTCGCAAGTGTTTTATAAGAATATAATTAGATGTGAAATTTACTTACGTCAATAACAGTCTACTAGATTCCTAGACCTAAAGGACGGAGGATAAACACAATTATGCAAAATACAACAAACCTTGAATCCTGTAGAATGTATTTAACAAATATCAAACTCCTTTTTATTTTAGAAATAATAAACTCCATACATCAGAAATGCTGCGAATTAGTTGCTGTTGTAGAGTTGCAATTACCCTGTTAAATGTGCCTTCGATTGTACTGTTAAAAGTAAAATTATTTTTATTTGTAAAATTTTAATGCCGACTATAAGAATATTTTCTCTATTTTTGTTGCTCTTCTTCTCAAAAATAGACATTGACTGTATTATTAGCCTTAACATCATTTAGATCACAAATGAAATGAAAGTGTATCTAGTCATATATTTTTATTTAAATACATGTTTTTCACAAAAAAGTTATTTAAGCCGCGAAATTTCGATATATTATAGTTTGCGCCTTAATAAATAGATAAATAATGTGAATTTCGAATTTATTCTACAAAAAAATTTCTCTTCTAAAAATAAACTTTAGAATTATAACTCAGTCTTATTCGAAGTTATACACAAATATATTTTATCCACTCAACATCATTTTGGCAATTTAAAAAATATGATAACAATTCTATTACAATGCAAATGCAAAGAAAACTATTTTAACTTTGTTGCGTGAGCTACAATTATCTACTAATTTGATACGTAATGAAGTTTTATTCGATGCCAAATTTGTTCGTTTACGAATGCGGTAATTAAGCCCCTATTTGACTACCTTTAACACCGTTTAGTAATTCTAAATATACCCAAAGCTTTGTTTAGTTAGTTGTGCATTTAATTGCTCCTGTTTTTAATTTATTTTTTAATTGTCGTTTACTGTTGATATATAATGATTCGAAATTAATAGTTTTATAAACTAATTATTTTCAAAATTATATCTATTTTTAACAAACATAAATAAATTATAAAATAACGTAAAAGTCACACTCTTTTTCTCCATTAATACAAATGTAGAACATTTAGTTTTTCTCTCGTAGATTTTTTCAGAAATGTGATTTTGAAGAACCTAGTTACTGTCTTACACTACATTGAGTCGATTGACATGTGTTAAATACTTTTTTTTTATATATGGTAGCGCAGTGCAATTTTATAAGGCCTTCAATTTAAATTGAATGTTAATTTATTTTTGTACGTTATTTTAAGTTACAACGTTTTGATTTTTTTTTTAAACTATGTTCTCTTTACAAAAACAGTATATAATTTTAAATGAAGTTAAATAAAAAACTATGGCTTTAATTATTTTTTCCTCAAAATTTTTTTACAATTCAAAATAAAACTAAGAATTTGTTTTAAGTTAATTTTTAATCTTAAGTACAATTTAAATTTTAAAGAGTATAAATCCAAAATATTATTATTAAAAGTTTTCTTCCAAACGAAAAAAATATGAATAAATAAATACTTCTTAGTACTTGATATTATTAAATAATTAAATAATTTAAGTTATTTTTAATACGCATTTTTTAAAAAAGAAATTCAGTTGATTCCTTTATCTCAGTTTTTAGTCTTAAAAAAAAAACAAAATATATGCAAATCTTGTAGAAAAGATGAATATTTTAGTTAAAGAAAAAATAAACCTCTCAATTCCTGTAATAAAACTAAATTAATGTTTATTAAAAAATAATAATAATAAATAAAATAGACTTAAAAATGTAAAAAAACCAAACAAATAGTTTTTATTGTTAAAGTAAAATGTTATAAAAATACAGTAAATTTAAATTAATAGCAAAAAACTAAATAAATAAAAATCTAATTATATTTGTAAGACGGCGGCTATTGATTCGAGATTTTTTTAATCCCCCCTCAAAAAATTAAAATCAGGTATGTAATGAAGTTTGATTGATTTCAAGAGTAGATAAAATTTTGGAAATTCAAATATTAATTATTACTATAAAACATTTTGTGATAAAAATGCAAATAATTTGTTAGGGGAAAGGCTAGTACCTATACGTATTTCACTGGTTGCTTAGACCAGATCTTCAGGAAACCTTTTTCCTAATTTAAAAAAGCCAAAAATACTTTATGGGTAATAAAGTTCTAAAAACATTTCGTTAATCTAATAAAGATCCAGTAGGTACATATATCGGTATTTAGTAGAGTATCCACTCGATCATTAATCGCTCGATTAATCGTAGAATTTTAAGTCGATAATTGTTCGAGTAAGAAAAATTGCAAATTTCAATTAAAAAAAAAAAACGAAAACACATTATATCGATTAATCGACTAAAATTAATTTCTATTAAGATTTCCAATTTTTTTACTTCTTATTTGTTCGTTTAAGAATAATAATTTCAAACTAGACGTGTTTATTAAACTTACATTAACCCATGATTTTTTTCATAAATCGAATGTGACTTTTTTCCCAAAGTTTTTTTATTCAGTTTATGAAAATCGTAATAAAATATATGAACATACTAATGTGTTTTTAAAATTTGTACTATTTATATGCTACTTAATTGAAATCTTCTTAGTAGTAAATAGTTTATAAACTGTAAACTTTCCCATTTCGCAAGTATCAGTTAAAACATGTTTCAGAATTCCTCTTTCTACATGTCTATGTAGTATGTATCTGACATATTTACAGAAGTGGGTTAAAAGTGCAAAAGTAAACAATTAATATTTGCCATACTTGGGATTTTTTCATTAGCATTGAATTTTCATTGGCATTATTTCAAATAGTTACAATGAAAAAAAGTTTAACTACCATTTAATGCTACTGTTTTAGTTTTAATTACAATTGTTTTTACTAATGGAAATGTAATGAAATCGTATAATTACTAATTATAATTAATCATCATTGTTTTTATTAAAAACAAATTTATGATTGAATTTGGTTTTAATAACTACGAATAAAGTACAAATTTCATGCCTGCAGCACTACTTTTGCATTCACTCTAGTTTTTAAAATATGTACTACACATTCTCCAAAGGAGTAAAAATTTGTTATACAAATTTAATTCTCAGAAATTTTTCATATTTGTTTTGGATTTTTGTTTGTTTTTATCTAAAAAAAATACTCATATTAGGAGAGCAGAGAATGGAGGTATGACTTCTTTAAAAACATCACTACAAAAAGGTTGATTGCAAATGTGGCCAATACTGATAATGCTTTTTGATAATTTAATCATTGATTAATGGTAATGATTTTGTTTTTTTAAATAATTACTAATGAAACTTTTTCATTAAAAAGCATTTCCATTAATGAAAACAATGGTAATGAAAAAAAAATTTATTAGCATTATTTAGAATTCAATGCTAATGAAATTGTCAATTAGTTACTCAATCTAATTAATTAGTCCCATGTAAAATATTTGCACATCATGAAAACGATAAAATTAAATACTTTTTATGACATAATTAATTTTTTTGTTTCAATGTCATAATACAAATACAAATTAAATTTTACTTAATTATCGAGCATACTAACGAAGACCTTCACTCGTTGTAGTGAAACACTCTTTGGTAATTGAAGCCACAGCACCAGTATCATAGACCAGCATACTACCTACTAGCCTACTGGGACTGGAACTTACTGAAAATCAGTTCATATTAATAATGCTCAAAGTTTTTTCTGCGTATTGGAGGAAGAAATCAAAATATGAAATGAAAATAATTTTCTAACTGAAATTAACAAATCTGAAAAACATTTTTAAAAATCATATAGGTACAAGTTGTTATTAATAACATATATTATTAATTAATATTGTACGGTTATCGCGCTTATTTAAAAATTATTCGAATAATTTAAAGACCTTAATCGATTAAATGACGAAAATTTAATTAGCAAAATCAAATTTTTTTCGAATAAAATTAAAACCCGATTAAATAGATACTCTAGCATTTAGTATAACTATAACCATAATAAATTATTTCTTTAGAAAAAAAACTTTGAGCGGTGTAAAAACCGGAACTAGTGTCTGGTACACTACTGTGTCTCTAATTTTTAAGTAGCCTTAAAGTTAGGAAACTATGTTTACTGATGCACTTTAATTTAATTTTTTTCGGTTTTCCTTCGCTAAAAATTTGACAGAGTTTGTTGTAAAAATATTCAGTGTTCGTTATTGTGAATTTTTTCTTAAGGTTTAATAATTGTTTTGCAAATACAATTAAAATTTTAATATCGAAAACATTTGAAATATAAATTTTTAAATAAGTAAACTAAATACAAAATTCAAAATCATTCAAGAGTATGTAATTTTAAAACAATAGATTTTTTACTTCTAAGGGAGCTAAAGAAAGTATCTGTAGTTACACAAAATGTTCAAAGAAAAAAACTAAAAGAATGGAGAAATTGTAATTAAAACAAAGTATGAAAAGAAATAAATTTTACAGATAAAATTAAGGAGTTCCCAAATTAAAATAAAAGAATAGCATCAACTCAAAATTTAAATATTTTCAGTAGAGGCAAAAAACTGTTTTCTTTTTAATATAACGGGTGATCCATTTCGAGGTTCCCTACTTTTTTAAAGAAAAAAAAAAAAAAAACAGAACATGCAAATTTAATGAAGAATGTTTATTATCATTTGAAAGAATATTGGCATTAATTTTTTGATAATTATGTCTATCAAATGTTGGGCTTTGCTATCTCGTAAATGGTCCATCCGTTGAGTCCAATTTTTGATGACTCGTTCGAGCATTTCGACTGGTAACTGGAGAATGACACGCGTGATGTTTTCCTCCAAGGCCTGAATCGAAGCGGGTTTGTCCGCATAAACTTTAGACTTTACATATCCCCATAGGAAAAAGTCTAACGGTGTGATATCACACGATCTTGGTGGCCAATCGACCGACCCAAAAGTGAAATTATATGCTCACCAAAATAAATAAATCCATTGATTGATGGGATGTGTGGGAAGTGGCGCCGTCTTGTTGAAACCAAATGTCGCCGAGATCACGAGCTTCAGTTACAGGAATCAAATAGTCGGTCATCATGGTCGCCATTGACGGTTACGTTCGCACCGACATAATTTTTAAAGAAATATGGACCGATGATTCCACCGGCCCACAAACCACACCAAACCATTGTTTTTTCTAGATAAAGTGGCAGCTCTTGAATCTCTTCATGTTGCTCTTCGTCCCAAATCCGGCAATTTTGTTTGTTTGCATACCTATTGAGCCAGAAATCGGCCTATCCGCTAAACAAAATTTGCCTCGAAAACGTCGGATCTTCTTGGAGCTTTTCAAGAGCCCATATAGCGAAGCGATTCAGGCGTAAGTCTTTCCATTATGAAATACCAAACAATACTTAACAGAAATACCATGATACCATAACACGACTCATACGTGATCTGTCAAAAAAGGGCTATTGAAAAGGTACCTCGAAATGGATCACACAATACTTTTATATCAAGAAGAGCGGTACAACTATATTTTTTTGACGAAATAGCAGAGAAAATGATATAAAATTTTTACAGTGGCCACTTCATGACCACTTCATTTCTTGCAAAAAGTGAAAATTAAAAAATTTTAAGTTGACTCTAGAGGAACCAGTGCGATATAATAACTGAATTATTTTAGAAATTTAAAGAATGATATTCCCTGCTGTATATAAATTATAATATGATTGGGCAAGAACGAACTTGATATTACATTGTTGCTTCTTTAAATACTTACAAAATTAGAGTTCGACACATTAATCTGTCCTGTTGGCAACACAAGTCGATCACATCCATATTATTTATTGAACCAATTGTTTGATTGTTCACAGGAACTACGTTATTAAACGTTGAATAAGAATGATTACAGTGTAAAATGAGGCAACGTTTTTATTGGAGAATAATATTGTGAAAATGAATATGAAGTACAATTTTTAAATTTCTGGAAGGATTGCATCAGCACGTCTGGCGGGGGCATTGCACCTACATATACATATGTATGTAGTCAAATTAAAATATATTTATTTTCTTCTGTAAAAAAAATAAATTTGTTAATAACGTGCTTCTGTATTTCACCTCACTTATAACTAAAATAAATTCTTCTTGGTATATTATGGCTCTTTTATAAATAGCAAATATTCATATTATAATGGAACATTGGCTTCGCAATTGCTTATCCTCTCAGTCCAATGTTCTAAGACTTTACAAGAAAAAGTCGAAGGAAAACAATTTACAGCTCTGAAGCATCCAATTGACACCGCCAAAACGGCTGATAACACGAATATCACAAATTAGCGATCAGAAGAGTGATTGACATAGTGCGCCATGCTGCTTAAACCAAAGATTATCCAAGTTCATATCTTTCATTTCAGATAATTAAAAGACTATAACCATCGCTCTGTTGATGGAAATAGTCTTTCCAGCAGAATTTTCGTAATAAAATGAGCTAATGATTCCACCACCCCAAACTGTGACTCTGTATATGCATTGGCTTTTCGACAATGACAGTTTTGATGCAGTTTTGCTTCGGAGGAATCTCAAAATTACTGTAAAAGACTCACGTAATACTGTGCTCGTACATGTTAACATCCATAACAGCCCAACGTATTACAATTTTCGTTCATATTCATATTCGACAGACTAGGTCGTTCCTTTTGATCTTGAACTATTTTTTCAAGACTTTTAATTAATCGTAAGGTAAGGTTTGATAAAACGTGAGCATATCGCACCAATTTTTCAGCATTTGTTTGAAATAAATTAAGTTCTTATATTTTTAATTTTCAAACAATACCCTAATTTTTCATGGATGCCGCCATTAAAAAAAACATATGGGTTGATTTTATTATAAAGTTGATTGTTTCTGTTTTTAAATAAAAATTTTAATTAATATTTTTTCTACAATTGCTATACATATGTATATTCATGTAAAAAATACTACTCTAACAGTAATGACACTAGAAGTTTCCACCAAATCTCGTTTCATGTCCTGGTTACAATTCCACATACATAACAAATAAGTGTGATACAATACCGATATTTATTTGCTATACAATTAATTATGTACCTAGGATGCTGAAAAACATGTGACCATGTGATCTTTTTTTTTTGGATCCTGCCCAAAAAAATTGAAAAATTGCAAAGGTACTAAACCAAAGCGCCAGGGTGTGATTGCCTTAGCTTGCTCCAAAATCTGCAGCGCGACCTAACATTCGTATAGGAAGTGAGATTCCAAATTCAGCTAGGTAAGATAAATAAGAGTTTAATGGTATTCCTCCAGTGAAAATCGTAAGTTTATTGGTTCTCCTCCAGTTAAAAGTTGAGTTTAATGGTGCTCCTCCAGTTAACAGTTGAGTTTATAAAATGGTGCTCCACCAATGTCCGACTTATTGAAATTAAAATTTCTAGGTTATATACGATAACCAAACGATTACACGTGGCCGATTAAGCAACCACCAATAACAGTACCGTATTACAGCTATTCGAGGACGCCAATCAGCCAGCGTGAGAACGAGACGCAAACCACTCGAAGGCCGAACAACAAGGTTGGCCTGATTGACTTTAAACGATAATGACAATGACGCACGCACGTGTTCCCCGACTCAGAGCTACTTGACTACTGTCATGTGATCTTTAATTTAATCGTTTCTAAACTAAAAGTATTTTAAATGTCAGTCTTACAATTAAGAATACCGCAATATTTAGTTTAGCAAAGTGTTATAATTTTATTTCGATACATTTCCAAATCTACTCATTTATTTTTAAATACTTTTTGATAATTACTTTTATTTTTTATTTCCGGTAAAATAAAACAAGTATTTGTTTTCATCCATAAACAATTCATTTCTGTTTTTCCATTTCACATGATTTAACATGGCAAAAAGTATTAAAACAAAAACAAATATATTGTATAATAATTTTTATTATTACTATTATTATTATTACTGCTAATAAACAGTAAATTGTAAAATTAAAACAATTATTTGTATGTATGTAATTAAAAAAACAATTGAAACTAAAAAAATAGTTTATTAAATGACATCTTTTATAAAAAAATGTTGTTTATAAAAAAAAAAAAAAAAATTAAAAAAAAAATACACAAGCTCTCATACAAATACTTACACTTAGAAAAAATCTTTTGCATTAATTAAAGGTTTTAACTAGTTGTAGATACCAATTTAGTTTTATTCAGTTATACTCGTATACCTAATTAATAAAAAATAAAATAAATTAATATTCTATTTAAACAAATAATTAAAGCAATTAAATATTTAATTCTATTGATATCTGAAAGTAATTAAAACTTTTGATTGGTGCAAAATTTTGTTCTGTGCAGATTTATTCGCAGCTACAAATATTTATGTATTTGTAGTTGTATGTAATGATATGGTTGGCTGAATCTAGCATTATTTACAGTTAATTAGAGGGATCATTTGTAACCGTTTAGTGAAAAAATCAAGTTTAAAATAAAACTATTTTAAAAAGTTTTGAATATCATAATTAAAAAAATTATAAATAAAAGAAGTTTTTCATATTTATTAGATGTAAGAAATTAGAATCAAAACACATTTTAAAGTTTATAAAGATTTTAGTTAAATAAGTAAAATAAGAAAAGGAAAAAAAACAGTATTTTTTAATTTTAAATTTTATATGAATTTAAACGTTTAATATGGTATAAATAAATATTCGTGCAAAAATATAAACCTGATTATAAGGGCAAGTTACTAACGAAAAATATCGCTCATTAAAAGTAGCGAGATCAAAATGAGAAATATGTATGTAAGTTCTTGCTTGGTTCAATACCTATCACTGTAATTATATTGCACCAAGCAAGAACTTGGTTCTCTTTCTTGGCGTTATTTTTTATAGTTATATTCTTTTAAGTTAAAGTTTAGATAAAAATTTCTCGATTTAGATTTTTCTGTTTACCTATTCACCATTTTGTATATTTAGCTTTAGTGTAAGTGCTCCATAAAATTGATAGGTAGTCAAAGGAAATATATTAAAATATAAAATTTTTCAACTTCAGCCTCTATTGTAAAGATTTTACTTAGAGAGAAAGAAAGTAATGAATGTTATGGGATTGAAACTTAGGCTCATGCCTAGATTAAAGACTTGACACCCCTTTTACAATAAGACAGAAAAAGGACAGACATTTTTTGATTTCTCTTTTGCTCTTGCTTAAACCTTTTATAATTGATCATAAACAAGACAAACAGATTTTTCACATTCTATTTCGGATTAATTTACTTTACATGTGTTTATGTTTGAAAATCTGTGGTATACATACATATGTATGTACTTTGTTGAGAAATTCTAAGCAAGTAGAAGCCGACAAAGGAAGAAGCGAAAAGCAGAAAAGAAAATCGAAAAAATGTCCAGTACGATAGTCTGTAGTGCAATTCACTAACTTTTAACGATCTAACACTTGTTTTATATATCAACATGTTTTTTTGCTTGCACTAACGCATTTGCGATTCACTAACCTATGGTTAAAAAATGAAAAATACAAACAAAAATGAATGGCAATGCTGCCAAACAAAATGGCAAAATAGCGAAAAGAACAAAGAGAAATGAAAAATAATAAACAAAACTTTCCACAAAAGTGCTTTATATTTTGTTTTTTTTTTAAATTATATTTCTAAAAAATTGTTTAAATTCATTTTTATAAGGTAGGTAAAATACATATGTATGTGTTTTAATTATAAATATTAATTATTTAGAATATTTTACATCAAATGGGCGACTTTATCTATTGATATTTTGATAAATTCAACGACGCAAAAATAGTTGTAGTTAAATTAACAATACTCGACTTGCTAAGAAAAACAGCTGATTTATAACAACATCAAAAGTTATTAAAAAGCATTTCAGAATAGCAAAGTCCTTCGTTTTGTTGTTAAATTTTTTTAACGAGTCCCGAATCGTTAAAATTGAATAGTGAATCGCACTACTGGACACACTCTACCTCTTCAACCCCTTGCTTACAAATCTCATCTGTCTGCCCTGTTTCTGTCCAACTGTAAAAGGGGTTTAACTAGAATCTTAATTTGTGTTACCAGATCATTGACGGTCATTTATGCATGACAAAATTTGATGCATTTTGTCTAAAATTTAATGATTGGAAGTTTTGAAAATGCAAACATTTTTCCTATATTATTACGGATATAGGACATTCGATTTATAAATTCAATTGGATGTCTCAACTGCCATTAAATATATACTTTATAATTATGTGTGTCATATTTGCAAAACTTTTTTCTATTTATTTGTTTAAACAATTTATCCATTTGGTGAGTAAATAATTATTCTACTAAATGACACGACCACTGCCATATGAAGTTGATAGCTATCGTATATCTGGGGTCATTAAAATTTGCATGGTATCTTATATAGGATACTTTTTTCCGCAAAAATATCTAATTTTCAAAAGAAAATAGAGAAAAAGTAGTAGCAATTTTACCCATTCAATGGTACTGCAAAATTGGTAGCATTTTTTTTGCCAGCGGGACATTTTAAACATTTATTTACACTATTACACTAGAATAATTTTATAATTGTATATAATCCTGTGTTGTTGAGTAATTACCCTGAGATGTGTACCTCTATATAAAGTAAATACATAAACCATAATTTGGTGTGGATTACTTTTAAAGAAAAATCGAACTTAATATTGTCAAGACGCCTATGACGTGGCGGGCACTCGCAGGTGTGTTAGATATGACGATTTTACATCATTTTGACGATTTTTTATCCATAAATTTCACTGGTCCTGCAAACTTGGCAGCAAATTTTATTTTTGTCAATCTAAAATCTATAATTTTAGATTTTTATATAAATTTTAAAATTTTTTCCAGGGATGGGTACCTCTATATAAAGTAAATATATAAACTTTAACTAATGCAATATAGAAGTAAATCTTAAAATTTGGTGTGGATTACTTTTAAAGCAAAATCGAACAAAATATTTTCAGAAAGCCTACGACGTGGCATGCACATGCAGTTGTCTTAGATATGGCGATTTTACGTCATTTTGACAAAATTTACATTGTTCGCATTAATATATAATTCTTATTAAATAAGATTTTTTTAGTATTAAAATTTCGAGTATACTTGTAGTTTTTCTTTTTTGTCTTTTTTGGGTTTAAAAGGAGATTTTTCTATACTTTTCGAAAATACAAAATTATGTAAAAATATCGACCTTATTTTAAAAATTTTAATATTTTACATTTTATTGAAATAAAAAAATCAATAACATGAAGTTAAGTTTAAAACTTGTATTAGTTAATTAGAAAATGATTTTGTTTTATAAATTTTAATTTTTCGAAATTACAATTTTTATTCTTTGAAAAAAGTACTGTTTTTTTCTAATAAAATCTTTATATGTTTATTAAATATTCTAATTTTAATTTGCGTTTTAATCGTTGAAAAACAATAAAAAATAGTTTACAAAATATAGATACAAACATATAAACAATTAAACAAATAAAATAAAACAGAACAATTACACTTGATTTAATAGTTTAAAACTAATTATTTTTGTATTTTATTATAATGCATTTTAGCTGACCCTTCAAATTGTTTATTTATCTTTTACATTTAAATTAATTAACGATATAAGAAAATTATTAGTACAGTCATGCCTACATTATTTATTAACTATATAGTTTAGTGTAATTTAAATGTAAATTTTTATTGCCATTATAATTATCAAATCCAATTGTGTATGTGTCAGTGTATTTAATGTGTTATTACGTTTGGAATTAAAAAAAAAACCAATAACAAAAGCTCAAGAAAATTAAAAAAGCAAAACTATTAAATAATTAATAATTTTTTATAATTTAATATTTTACATTACAAAGAAATATTTGCAAAAGAAAAATCAAAATGTATGTTTATTAAAGAAATGAAAATCATGTTTTATATGTATTTATCAAAATATATATAAGTATGTATCTACATATTTAATGTTTTTTTTTTGTTTTAAAACAAAACTTTAATTTAAATAAATATTTTAAACTACAAGTGTTTATAGTTTTCATTCTTTATTAAAATGCAGCTATGTGGTCACCTTAGAATATTTTCAGTAGCTTTCAAACTGTATTATTCGTTGGTGTAATAAGGTTGGTGTCCTCACTTGTTTTTGTTTTATCAAAACTGTAAACCTATTTTAGTTGTTGGAATGAGCTAATAAAATTTTTACGTGCTGGCAATTGTTAAGAAAATTATATTGTAACACCTCTTTTACATTTGGGCAGAAAATGGGCAGACAGACTAGATTTGTATACAGGGATTCGTGAAGTAGCTCTGGGTGGAGGAACACGTGCGCGCGTCATTGTCGTTATAGTTTAAAGCCGATCAGGCCGTTCTTGTTGCTAGGTTTTCGAGTAGTTTACGTCTGACTCTCGCACTGGGTGATTGGCTTCCACGGTTAGCTGTACTGTAGTACAGTTAATTTGTGGAATCGTTCTGGTTATCGTCTATAACCACAATTTTACGAGAAAAATTAACAAACGAAAAAGAAACTTAAAATAATGCATAAATTATTTAAAAACACAATTATAAAATAAGAAAACAAAAGAAGAACATTTTTCAAATTAAAGAAAACACAATCATAATAAAAAACGATAAAATATAAATAAAAATAACATAAATTAAGTAAAGGCTTCACTATAGACTTATTGTCTCCAGAAGCCTTTTTCCATTACACTGCCATTCTAGGTTGAATGGCATAGAAGAAGAAGAAGATTTGTATACAAAGTAATGCAATACATACTCTACTTTTTAAAACCCTTGCCAACAAGTCTCGTCTGTCTGCCCTGTTTATGTCCAATTGTAAAAGGGGTGTAATTGTTGGAGTATTGCTAACAGCGTTGCCAGAATAAAAAAATAAGTTTTATAAAAATAGTTGGAAAGTTAGTCGCAATTTACATTAGACAGAAAAATGGGCAGACAGACGAGATTTGTAGGCAAGGGGTTGAAGAGGTAGAGTGTGTATTTCATGACTAGTGTACTGGACATTTTTTCGTTTCTCTTTTCTGCTTTTCGCTTTTTTCTTTATTATTAAACACACAGATTTTGAAACACACAAACATGTAAAGAATATAACACAGAAAATAAAATGTGCAAAAATCTGTCTGTCTTGTTTATGTCCAATGTAAATTGTTTAAGCAAGAGCAAAAGAGAATTCAAAAAATGTCTGCCCTGTTTCTGTCCTATGTAAATTGCGACTTACTAAATGGGAAAAATTAACCAAAATTAATAATCGTTTTATTTAGAATAGATTTAAAATTAATTTAAGTACGTTGTTTTTATTTATTTTATTTATCTATAAATCGATCTACCAAAATTAGAGACTTCTTTGAAGATATGTCTGTAGCTTCGTCGCCGAAATTTTGCAAAATATTGTTGGCTTTAATTTTAACTATACAATTTTTGGCAATATTCGTCAAAGACTCTGCTATATGAGTTGCGTTAGTTCTTCCACATTTTTTTCTTTTTGCTCTCGTACAGTGTTGTCAGCATTCCAGTAATAAATAGGCCATTAGCATGAATGGTAAATTGTGGCAGCTGAGAACGTATAGGTAAAAAAGTCATGCAGTTTTCGCTTTCAGAATTCTCAAAAGAATTTATTTTATTTGATTTCGTTTTCTTTCTACTTTTTGTATATAACTACGTAGAAATGTTTCCCTTAATAACTCAGTTGTTTACAATTTTTTTCTCCAGTGTTTCAATACCTACATATTTATGTACTAATGTATATTTATGTGTATGTATGTATATCTGTTTTGTTGGTAATGACATTCATCATCATGCGGTTCGAAACTTTTTGGAATGCTTTTACACATATGCATAAAAATATATATTAATAAAAAATAAAAATTCTTAATATTAAACAAGTAAAAGTACTATATTCGGCCGTGCCGAATCTTCTATACCCTTCACCACGGTGATTTTATTGATACAGACTATATTTTGGTAAAATATCTTTTTGAAAATGCTTTGTAAATTTTTTTTGTAAATATTTTTGAAAAAAAATTTAAATTAAAAAAAAAAATTTTTTTAAAATTTTTTTTTAAAAATTTTAATAAAATTTTTTTGTTAAATTTAGGACCTTTCTGCAATCTATATTTAGTTAGAATGTACAGACTAAAGCAAAAAGAAATCCTTACAAAAAAAATTCCTCATATTGACACATGGGGGGTCCTTTTAACTGTTCCTATTTATCAGTGGGTACCCTGAGGGTCCATTGGCTACCTCTTGTGTATTGCTTTCTATTAATACAAATCAAAGCAGAAAAACCCTACCAATCTAAACACAAACAAAAATCGCCCCTCACAGGGGGTTATTGATCCCCCGCGATATGCACTCCTTGCGATCTACCTGTCGCAGTCTAATATTTATTTGACAAAAAAAGGCAAAACAGAATCATTAAAGGCGAAAAAAATTAAAAAAAACGTGAAAAAAATATAGGTAGGTGTGGTTTTTAGCCCGCAGCCTCCAAAGGAATGATCCGATGTTGCTTAATTGCAATACCAAAATTTTCGAAACTATGCCTGACAGATTGGTGTGCTTAAATTTTTTGTATCTCTTCTCGCGCCTTGGCAAATGACATTACAACACTAACACGGACAGACGGACATCGCTTAATCAACTTCTTTATGTATAAGGATGCAGAATATATATACTTTATGGGATCGGAAATGAATATTGTAAAAATTACACACGGAATGACAAACTTATATATACCCTTTCCACCTGTGGTGAAGGGTATAAAAAATATTCACATCTCATTGCAAAATGAAATAACCATTTCTGGTTAGAAATAACCAAAAGGGCAACGCTGGTTATATGATAAAAAATTATATGATAAAAATTATAAATAAATTTAATCTTGCAGTGGTTAGCTTAATACCAGTGATAAAAAGAAGGAGTATGAAGGCCTTCTAGAAGGCCTCTTTACTTCTTCTTTTCGAAGCATATCTTTCTTACACAGGTTGTCATTGCGGAGCAGGCTTCCACTTTCGCTTTTGCCGGACAGCGTACCAGAATGTCGTCCGAAAATTCTCTACTAGAAGACCATCAATTTAATGACTTTTCAAAATTATAAATTCACAGAATTTTGATTACTACGGTAAGCCAGTTTCTATGGCTATTTCGCTATGTGCTTAATTTAAATTGTTTGACGAAATTAGAATTAAGTCAAAGCTATTTAACACAAAATATCATAGCTTAAACAAAACAATAATAACCAAACAATGAATTTATTATAATTTTGTGATTAGTGTCTAAAATTTCGGGTTTACAAAAATAATAATAAAAATAACAGGTGCTGCCAAGTTTTCAGTTCCATTTAACCGGTAAAATTGTGTACTTTCACTGTTTTATCTCTATTTTCTCTTGAAAAATATGTATTTTTATTAGGACAAAGTATCCTATATTTGAACCGAGATACTAAGGGCAGTTTTTGCGAATTTAGTTAAATTTCATTTAATTTTGAGTTGTATTTAAATACAGTTTTAGTTTTTCAGTCTTATTTAAATGTTCTTGCTTAATTGTGGCAAAAATATGGTAAGACCACAAAATATCAAAACAATTGCAGATAATTTTGCAGAAAACAGCCGTTTAACAAAAAAGTTCATTGTTTTTGCAGACAAAAAATGCAAACAACATATTGTTATGTGTAAAACTTAAATAGACCCACTGTTGCCAATTTGGAGATTTTGCAGCTAAATCTAGCGTTTTTGCAATGCCAATCGTGGGAAAAATGGTCTTTTAGCGTTTAGCGGGAAATCTAGCGATTTTTAATTTAATTTTTAGAGATAAAATTTTTTTGAAATACCCAATGTATTTTAACAAAATAAACTTGCTGGGGAGAGTAAAACTTTTTTTGTGCAGGGTGACAGTTAAAAATTATTTTGGTGACTTTGTGGTTCTTATCTCATTCATGCGAATGAGGTAAGAACCACGTTTAGTGCCGTTTTTTAAAGTTAAAATAAGATATAAGTAAGTGCTAAAGATCTAGCTCTAGGTCAAAATTTTATTCACAATAAATCGATTGTTACGCTGACTATGTGGTTGGTGACATGGTTTTTTTTAAAAATTTACAAATTGTATCGAATACCGTTAGTAACAGCACAAAAATAATCTTATTATTTCAAAAATATATGGGACGAATTACTCCACCAGGATGAGATGTAAACTAAACAACAACTTTATCTGGATGTGCTCCGGTAGGCAAGTAAGTAGTGTTCCTGTCTTTAGTTTGCGGGTTGCATTTATGTCACTTCAGCAAAGGGTATTTGTTACTACTCGTGTAAAATTAAGTTTCACTTTTGAATTTAATTGCAACTGTATTGTAACAAATAAGCCTCAGGGCAATGGGTTCTTAAAAAATTTGTGAGGATTTTCGACATTCGAACTTATGTTTGCTTACATAACCATTTAAAGTGGTTTTATACGACGTGTGTTTGTCTTATGACTTGTCAGTTCGATAATCCATATGTAGTTTCATGTGTTTATCAAAACTGGTATTTTACATACGGTTTATAATTTTTGCTTTCAAACGTACATTTAATTACATCTGACATAACCTAAAATATATAATTTTTCCGCACACAGTTTCGTATTGCCATCCACAGCTGATGCAAAGATGGAAACGTAGTGCTTTTGTCTCGCTTTTAGTGCTTTTGGAACCACAAAAAACCTCAAATAGAAAAATATCAAGTTGGCATTGTTATTGTGATTTGTCACATCAAAATAGAACACATTCTAAATGAAAAATATATTGTACACATGGATAATACACATGTTATGTTTGAAAGGGTTCACACCACGTGTTTAGAATTTACACATGGAAAAGTGACAAATCATATGACAAATACACGTCGTGTAAAACCACTTTTAGAATGAGGTTTATTAATAAACGTTTAATATGGGACTGTATTAAAAATGAACAAAATGTTCTAAAAATTTTACAAGTTCTTGTTTGAGAAAGGTTTAATTATCATAAACGAATAAATCGTTCCTATATCTGATAAAAATTACTTTCACGTTTGCCTAGACAAACTGTCGATTACCTGAATAGTTTTCTTTAATTTTTATTAAATTTTCTTCAGTCTTTATACAATCGAATAATATCCATAATTAAATGGCATAACCTTCTGAACAGGAATCCCTTTAAAATTTAAATAAATTTAAATATAATGGAGATTAAATGTAATTTTTATATTTTTAGCTATTTTTTCACTTCAATTACGGCTAAACAAAAAATTCAGCGGTTTCTAGCGTCTTTCAGTACAAATTTGGTGGGACATCGTAAGAAAAACTTGGCAACAGTGAATAGACTTTAAATGTACAAGAGTGGTCGTTTAAGTTTTATTTAAGTGCGTGGTGAAAAACTAATTTTCATATTTAAATACAACTTAAAGATAAATACGAAGTCAAAAATTGGTCCTAAGGTTCCTTCACACAAAATATTATTAAAATTCTTCAAGTAGTTTTCACGTTATGTGAACACAGACATACAGACAGACAGACACAAACTTTAAAATAGATATTTTTTATTAAAAATATATAAATGTTCATAAATAGAAACGGTAATTTTACAGTTTTATTATATATGCTATACATATAATATAGAAATATTTAAATTATACATTATTTTTTTTTGGAAATCGAACCCACGACCCCAATTTGATAGACTTGCGGACTACTACTCAGTCTATCGAGGCATTTAAATGGGAAGTAGTTTTTATAAATGAGAAATCTAAAAATAGAAAATTATGTTTTTAACATACAAAATGAGAGATATGCAATTAGAACATCACACTTCCCTTTTAAGAGAAGGGAAGTAGAAATGTGTACTTGATCTTTTAGAAGGGAAAGCTAATGCCTTCTAAGAGTTCTTCTTTGGAAGACACAGAAAAATAAGGGTCGTATAAAAAGAAGGTCTAAGCATACTTAATAGAAGGCCTGAAGAGGGAAGGCCTTTTCAGTTTTACCACTGACCTTCTACCCAGAAGCACAGACATATACATAAATCACTCCGTAATTAAAATTGGCAAAATGCTGCTGATGTTTTCAAAACGTATGATTTATGGTATAAGTGGAAAAAAATTATTTATGTAGTATGCGGTTTAGCTTTAGAATATTTATAGAATATTTATAGATAACTTTATAATATATATACATACATATTTGTATATTTAGGCCTAGTATTATAAATTTTCAATAGCTAAAGTTAGGATTTTATCAGGGAGATAAGTAGTTTTTCGTTGTAATAAGGAGGGTAAGCATCGTTACTATAAATTGCCTTTAAAGTACGTGATAGTTACAGGTTGCTTTTAGCTTACTTACTACCTATAACGAAAAACTAATTATATTTGTGTATTCTACACAAACCAAGTGTTTGTATATTTTTACACAACCCGAATACAATACATAACGATTTTTTGACGCAAGTAATAAACATTACGTAGCGTTCTCTTTTTCATCTCTCGGATAAAATCCCAATTTTAGCTATTGGCAAGTTATAATAAGGAGCCTTATTAAAGGTATAAATAAAGAAAGAAAGTTATAAATAAAGCACAGACCTTCCACATTGTCATTAGGCTCGACATGCCTCCGTTTCTTTCACATTTATTTTTCTTTCACCAATTAAGTAGATAATATATTCACTGTAAGGTCTATCCCCGGATTATAGGGAGGGGCCGCCATCTGTAGTTGCCTAGGAATATCCCCTCAATATGATCGTGTAGTACTGCAGATCCTTGCTATGTGGTGCGGATTCTTGATAAACCATTATTATCTGCATTTCCCCCGCAGATAACAATGGAGCTTCCTGTACGATACCGACAACCGAGATGATTTTCTTTTCTCTCTGCCATCATTCGAACAAGTTTCCTGCGGAACGGTAACAGTAAAAGGCTATATCACTCTTATTTTTAGCACAACAAATTTATCCTGGAGTAGAGCATGTAAACCTTGATTACAAAAATTTATAAATTTAGAGATTTTTGTTTTGCAGTCGTAGTTAACCGCAGTAACAATGAATTTGTAAAACATGGTTGTCGAAACAAAAGAAAACTGATAAATTTAAAAAAATATGTATGTACATATTTTACATACAATATATTTATACATTGTAACTATTTATGTAAGCATGTGTGTGAACATGTAAAAAAGTACTTATTGTTTTAAAAGCCACTTATTTTACAATGAAAACAAAATAACAACGAATTAACGTTGTCATGTTAAAAATGAGCAAAATAGTTTAATAAAAAATAAAAAATACCAGTTTTAAATAATTTTTACACATTTGTGGTAATGTTTCACCGTCATCAGTTGACAAATTATTTTATTTTTTCGTGCGCCATGCCATTTGCAAATGCATGAACTATTTATTCCAGCGGTTTGATCTTCACCCTATTGTTTATAGTTATACATACATACATATATACATACATACATACATACATACATACATACATACATACATACATACATACATACATACATACATAAATACATACATAAATACATACATACATACATACATACATACATACATACATACATACATACATACATACATACATACATACATACATACATACATACATACATACATACATACATACATACATACATACATACATACATACATACATACATACATGGAATATGTACGTTTGCTAACTGCCTATTTCACAGTGTCACACGAAGACTTTCTTTCGCTCAATTACATTTAAAACAAAAACTAATTTAAAAGTTTAAACGTATTTTCATATACATATATTAAAATATGAGTTTCCATACTTAAGTGGTATTCACACGGTGTGTATTTGGAACGTGTATATGGAATGTCACTTTTCTATCAATATGCAATTTCATGTCCACATCAAAATCTGTGTTTTACATAACGTTTATCATTTTTGTGTTCACACAAAATTACATATAATAAAATAAATAACTCATTTCCCTCTGTCTGTCTGTCTTTTCTTTTACGTTCGCATCGCGTAAAAACTACTAAATGGATTTTAACAAAATTTTGTGAGGAGATACCAAAGTATCCTGATCCCAATATAGGATACTTTTTTATATCTTATTTCCAAGAGAAAGTGGAGAAAAAACAGTGAAATTACGCAGTCGAACTAACCGAATATGTATACTTTATTTTTTATAAAGTAAAAATATGATCAATGTCTTTTTTTACACGGTTTTTTTTACACGGATTTTTATGAAACCAATCTACCGTGTAAAAACACATATATATATATATATATATATATATATATATATATATATCTTAAGTTTTTACGGAAAGAACAATTTATCACACCCATATATTTAAGTAGCTAGAAAACTATATAAGGTAGATCTTTGCACTACTAACCCTCTTATTATTATACTTAGTTTAGCGAAACACAGGCTGGATTGGAATAGTGGGCGTGGTACCTCCCATACATTATTATCGTGCACCTAGAGAACTGCAATAGATAGAGTCTTGAAAGTTTGCACAATTAACCTTCATGCATAGTCCAGCGAAACACAGAATGGATTAGTACATTGATCGGCTACCTCCCAAACATAGTAAAAAGTTATTATCTTGTACCTAAAGAACTACAATAGGCAGATACTTGTGCATAGTCTAGCAGTGGGCGTGGTACCTCCCATACAATATGTAAAATTCTTATCGTGTTAATACGCACAGTCTAGCAAAAAACAGATTTGATGAGAGTGATAATGGTACCTTGTATATAAACTGAAAACGTTTTGTCGTTCAAGTTCAAGATTGGCCATATTTTTTCCAAGTTTTTATTGTATTTTTAGTGGATGGTTGTGGCGAAGCGCACCGGAGATAGTTAGTTTTTAAATATAATTAAGTTATAAAATAAAAAAAATGTCTCTATATACAATGCATAGATATTTCTAATACATACAAATTTAGAAAAATCTATGGTTGGGTGCCTTTGCTTTAAAGGTAACACCCTTACAACTCGTCTAAATTAGACATGAAATACATAAGTAATATTCACATTAACATCATGTTAGTAAATGGCCTTTAAATAATATACATATTGTAGAACGTAATATACATATTGTTAAACGTTTTACCATGAAACGTAAAGCCAAGTTATCTATACAAATAATAAAATAGTAACTCATTTCCTGTCTATCTGTCTTTCTTTTTTTGCGTTCCCATCACGTAAAAACTACTGAATGTATTTTAACAAAATTTTGTGAGGAGGTACCTTAGTATCCTGATTACAATATAGAATACTTTTTTTCATCTTAAATATCTTATTTCCAAGAGAAAGTGGAGAAAAAGCAGTGAAAATAAACCGATTTTTGACCGATTTAAAGGTGCTGCATACTTTAAGGATTCTTTTATTTTTGAAAGCAGTCTACTTTAAGCATGGTTGCGCAATAGTTGGCGCTGTTTTAAAATAATGAGTAACTCATTTCCTGTTTGTCTTTTACAGAGCTTTACAATAATTTTTAGAATTTTAGAATTTTATATAAATTTTAGTATTTATCCAGGGATGGGTACCTTTATATAAAGTAAATACTTAATGTGCGAAAATTGGGTGTTGATTACTTTCAAATCAAAATCGAACAAAATATGTATGGGCACAGCTAGTCTGTAATATAACTCAGCATAATTTTTTCCATGATCAATATTTCTCTTATTGTTTATACAGAAATGATGTAAAGAGATTTTTAATGCAAAATTATTATTTTTAAAAACGCATAAAAATCTGAAACAAGCCAAAAACTTGTAAATTATATTTGTTAAATAATCTTATTGAGCGTCCAGTTTCTTTATATTTAAAACTATATTTTATTATTTTTTTCTTTCAGCGCACAAATCAGAAAATTGAAAAAGTTGATCAGTCTTTAAATAAATATGTCTATTTTTTGTCGCCAACAACATTATTTGATTTATTTAAATTTAGCCTCGAATATTTTATCGAGTGATTGTTGCTTCTAAATGGTGCTGGCAGCTTTGTCACATAATATTCAGTCTAAAATTTTCTCAAATATTGTAGATGAATTTCATTGTTGCAGTGGCTGTTCTTGATGAAAAGTTCAAAATCCTGTGTAGTATTTGCAACACTGCAACAAAATAACTGTTTATATGCGAGTGTGTGTACACGTACATTTCAGTTGTATTGTGTGTAACAAAATATTTTTTATAATAACAAAACTAAACTATGTTAATGTATTCATTTGGAAACACAAATATACACAGTCACACATAAACACACATAACAACACCATAAAACCAACATTCAAAAGCTCCTTGTAAATCCATAAGTAAATGTTTTCTAAGTGTATATTTAAGGATTCTCCGGTTTTACAAGGATATTTTGGCTGTGTTTGTATGTTTGTATATTAATAGATGTTAAAAGTTTTTGATTTTGTTTTAATTTTACCTGTGGATTTATTTTCTAAAAAATATTTTTTTAAAAATACTTCACACAGTGAGAGATACGGCAAAAATGTGGCTTTATTTGAGCAACATTTAATCTTGTACTTCAGACGTGCAGTGAGGGAATTACTTTTTATTCAATTATTCAAAAGTTTGTAGTCAAATTTTTTAACAATTTTTATAAAAATATTCATTTTAAACGATACTTTTTCTAAACGCAAGTAAAAAAAAGTACCAGAGACTGACAAAAAGTACTTATAAAATAAATGTATTTACACATATTTTTTAATAAAAGTATTTACACATATTTTTTGGTATTAGTTACACCCATACTTATAACACAGAAAATACCTACACATACTCATTTGCAGTGAAATAAGTATGGATGTACTCAATACACTTTATTTATACACAACGAACTTAAATATGTATACGTAATGCATGTATGAGTAGAACCGGTTGAAGGTAGATAATGTGATGGGTATCTGTCATACCCATACTTATAACTACCTAATACTTACAAGTATGGAAAAGTACTTATAATACTATAAGTATATTTATAAGTAAAACAACTACTTTTAGGAATTGTGTGTATAAAAAGGTGTATGATGTTTGGCAATATTTTGTTTATAATCGAGCATTGGTTAAGTATGGCAAACCAAAATAATTTTTATATTAGGATAAAGAAATTGTGAAATAATTAATACATATAGTTACATATATTTATAAAATACTCTAAGTATACTTAGAGTATTTACATACTTGTACTTATTCCTACTCTATACTTACAAGTATGGGTATAGCCAATACTTTATTCAACTTTTACTTATACTTAGTTGTATTGCGAAAAATAATGATTTAAGTTGAAATTGATATGAGTATATGTGTATGATATGTTGTTTGAGCTGTAGCTATACACATTTATACATGTTTCGCCTCAAATACTTAATAAGTACTAAAAATGATACTTTTGTCATTTTCTGGTGGGTACCCTGGCAGTCGGTATCAGTCTGTAGATTAGGGGTAAGATGCCCACCAAATACTCTGGTCTGATTCATTACATTGGATGAAACTCTTCGATTGTACTATAATATTTAATAAATAAACAAATAAATAATTACAATGAAAAATCCCGTTTTTGTATTTTGTCTTTCGAAATTATGACGATTTTTTTGTCTCTAACTAACTTATAAGTCTGTATTTGATCTTCGTAATTTCTTGGTAGTCTTGGTAGTCGATAAAAAATTTAGGAAACCTGGTGGTAACTAGCATTTTACTCTTGCCTGTAGCAATTTTAGACTGTTGACTGATAATTTTCGTGGTACAGCGATTGCCGAGAAAATATGTACAATTATTTTCCTGCAGTTTATAATTAAGCTTAATAGTAATCGTTGTGTGACTTAGGTGAGAAGTTGTATTTTGTACGCATATATGTATCCTGCACGTAGTATCCTGATGCAGTTAGTTCCGTCGTATCCTGCAGGCTGAATACCCAAACCTTCCGGACAGCCAAACCTCCCTCGTTGTGTGGGCATAGCCTTTTCGTATTATCCCGCTGGAAGGCTATTCCAGTGGACAAGAAAGTTGGCTTAGCGAAGACTCTTTGCAAAAAGAGTTTGGCGTAAATCACTGTCGCACAGAGGGGTATTTTGCCATTCTAGCCGGACATTAGGCTAAAAATTAATTTTGAGAAATGCAAAAATTTAAGTAAGCTTATCGACAGACAACAAAATTCTGCATCGTATAGTGAAAGTTTTTTTCAAGGCTTTTGCTTGAGATTTGTCGTTTTGGAAAACTGTTTAAATCTGGAAAGTTGAGTAAATTGCATACGTTTTTATTGACTTTATACGATTTTGAGCGGTTTGGAATATATTTTTTTGTGGATAAACGAATAAAGATTTTGTATTGTTTTTTTTTTGTGAAAACTATAGCTATATTAATAGCTACTTATGCTAATTTTTAGAAAAATTTAATTTAAAATTTTTATGATAAAAAATTTCTTTCGAAATTAAAAACATAATTTTTTTGGTATTTTTTTTTGTCAAAAAAAAATTAAAAGGTTTTTGAGAGTGAGGGCCATCGCGATCCTAAAAATTTTATATATCACTATAAAATCTACTATCTATAATTATATACTGTAGAAAAAGACGTTTTTGTAGGTCATAAAATGTTTTTGGAATCTAAGTTGTTTTAAATAAATTAATTGTTATTATTTAAAATTAAAAATTTATTGTTATTAGTGTAAATTATTTATTATCTATACATATGTATAATAAAACTGCGATTTTCTGCCTGTCTGTCTGTTTGTGTTCGCATCATGTAAGAACTACTGGATTAATTAAAATAAAATTTAATGAAGAGGTACCTTAGTATCGTATTTCAAATATAGGGTATTTATTTCCTTTAAAATATCTCATTAACAAGAAAGAGAGAGAACCATTATTGAAAGTACGTAATTTTACGGATGGTACTGCAAACTTGGCAGCAACTTTTACTTTTGTTAGCGGGTAATTTATAAAACTTTTTACAGTACTCTACAATAATTTTCGAATTTGATATAAATTTTGGATTTTTATATAAAGCCTATGTTTCTGAGTAATTACCCAGAGATAAAAGTAATTACATAAACCATATTTGAAGCACTATACAATTAAAAGTCTTAAAGTGGATTACTTTCAAGGCAAAATAATGAAGCTGACGAAGTGATGGGCACAGCCTATCGAGTGTCTCGTTAGACCGATTGGTAGCACGCTAGTCTATCAGTCTAGAGGTTGCGGGTTCGATTCCCGCCTAAGACTCTGGGTGTTTTTGCAGACAAGCAAAAAAGCTTCGCAGAGGTAGTTGTCTTAAAAAAAAATAAATTAATTATTCTTAAATAAATTAAATACTATAAAGTAATATATTACAAAAATGGCTTTTATTAATAGTCTTCTCCTCAATATAAACGTTTAAAAATGAATATTTTTTAGAAATAAAAAAAAAATTAGAAAAATCCCCATGAGCGTTTCGGGGGGTGTTATTAGAGGAATACCCCTCCCCCCCCCCCCCTTGCCCATAAAAACTTAAAAATTTTATTTTTATGGTATTAAGGCATATGTAATCCATTTCTTTTGATATTTACAATATTTTTGCAAATACTATTTTATGTCACCGCCCACAAAAGGGGAAGTGGCGTAAAATGGCATTTTAGAATCTTTGCTGGCTATAAAAGTTGCATTTGCTAAACAAAAGTATGGGAAAACTTAAAAAATAATAATTTTTCAGAGGTAGGATTAGTTCTTTGAAGGGGAACTTTTTTCTCCTTGGTTCGATTTTTCTTATTTTATATCTTTAACAGCCTATAACCACATGAGATTTTCTGTCAAGTTTCATTAATCTAGGACACTCAGAAAATTTTTAGAGCCAACATAAGCTAAAAAAAATAATGTCCGGCCAAATTGTGCGTCGGCAGAGTAGCCTGCGGTTATTGGCCGTCCGTTGCAGAGAGCAGGAAAAAAATAATTATACCTGATGAGTCGTTTTTCCTTCTTCAAGGGGCCATAAATAGAAATTTATATTGGCGTTCAGTTATACCCTAGCTGAGAAAACATGATCGTATTACACAGTCTGCATGTATCATCTTGTTCCTCTATTTTCATCTTATCACCAACTATATTACCAACGCAGTTAACCAGTTTAAGATAAGGTACCCAGATTATATCCAATCATCGTTTTGGTTTGTTGCTGCAACTTATAGCAAAAACACTACATTCTTTTGTTGCAATTAAACCCATAATCTTGAACTCAAAGACTAGCACACTACTTACTAGCTCTATAAGGGCATCCACTTTATAAGATTTACATTAATAAATGTCTTTTTTATAATTTTTTCAATGACTGTACAAATTTTCTATATTACTCCTGACTATAGATGTTTGAATAAATTTTTTTCGTATTTTATTATCCGATTTTGTTTGGTTAAATAGTTGATGTTTACAACTATATACCACCAAAGTAGATAGAAGCGAAGAATACTGAAGAAGGATGTAGCGATCGTAAAAATGCATTACATTCTGCTCGTGTATAAAATATTATTTTTCTAATTTTTCTTTAAAATTAGTCACCTAATTTGTAAATAAATCAGTCAAGTGCGAGTTAGTCTCACACACGTAGGGTTCCGTACTATGTTTAGTAAGCTTTTAAAAACTCAAATTGTTAATTTTTTCATGTCTTATGGGGTACCCTTTTCTTTTTAAAATCAAAGTCATATTCGCGAAAATTGCATCGCTATTGGAACACCCTTTTAATTTTAGGAATTGTTATTATAACGGCTATGGTAATAAACTTTCTATAAAAATATCACGCCTTTCTATTGCGGTTTAAAAAATAAGGTAATATACGTGAAAAACATGTCACTAATGGATCACCCTTTAGTAATTAGTAATTGTTACAGTGGCCGAAGTACAACATCTACTGTAAATAATTCAAGAGTCTACCTATTACGGTTCAAAAAATAAGGCTATTTAACTAAAAATCATGTCGGAACACCCTTTAATTTTTATTATTTGTTATAGTTTCCATAGTAATAAACCTCCTGTAATAACTTCAAGGCCATATGCACGCAAAGCACGTCACTCTCGGAACACCCTTTCATTTTACGGTTTAATTTAATAGAAAGCGAACATAGAGTTCATTATTGTCTGCAAATTTTAGTTGTTTGCCTGCTATAGCTCAAGAAAGACATAAAGACATAAAGGCAAAGTGAGGTGTTACACTTTCGGAACACCCGATAAGTTTTAGTATTTATTGCTATAGTGGCCACAGTTATACACCTTCTGTGAAAATTTCAAGAGTCTACCTATTATAGTTCAAAACTTAGGCCTTATACATGCAAATCACGCCACTATCGCAACACCCTTTAATTTTTAGGATTATTTTTTAGAGAACTAAGTTTTAATTACTGCTTGCATATTTTTAGTGTATTCCTTCTACAGTTCAAGAAATAAGCACATATTCGTGAATAACACCTCTCTATCGGAACACCCTTTAAGTTTTAGAATTTGCTACTATAGCGGCCACAGTTATACACCTTCTGTGAAAATTTCACAATTTAGGCCATGCAAATCACACCACTATCGGAACACCCTTTAATCCAGAAGATGTACCGCCAAATTTTGGTTCACCCCGAAGATAGAAAATTTCAACGCATGCTGTATCAAAGAAATCAAACTGGCCCATTTAAGGACTACGAACTAAAGACAGTTACATTTAGAGTTAACTGTGCACCCTTCTTGGCAATTCGTACTCTTCATCAACTCGCTGAAGACTCCCAGGAAAAATGTCCTAAAGCAGCAAAAATCTTACGCCAAGAAACGTATGTAGACGACATACTATCTGGTGATCACACAATAGAAGAAGCTCAAGAATCCCAGTCTCAAACTATAGAAACTCTTAAATCTGCTGGATTTAGCTTAAAAAAAATTACAGCAAATGACAAGCGATTGCTTACTCGTATCCCTAAAGAAGATCTATACGATTCAGATCTTCTTCGATTTCCAGAATCTAGCGCAACAAAAACGTTGGGTATCAAATGGAATGCGTTAACTGATACTTTTAGTTACTCCTTCTCCCCCAGCACCCAAGCAGTTGAAATTTCTTAATCCAAAAGCATTAGAAAAAGGAAAATTTTATCGGGCATTGCATCAATTTTCGATCCAGCTGGCTGGTTAACTCCCATTGTAATTAGAGCCAAATTACTAATGCAGCAGTTATGGCTAGAAGGGCTCCAGTGGGATGACAACGTTAACTCGGACGTATTAGACAAATGGAATAAGTTACTAATAGATCTCTCTCAAATAGATATAATAAAAATTCCAAGGTGGTTGCAATACAAACCCATAGATCGTATTCAGATTCATGGCTTCTCAGATGCATCCAAATCAGCATATTGCGCAACAGTATACCTACGCTGCCACACCACATCTCAAACATTTTCTAACTTAATCGTAGCCAAAAGTAAAGTAGCCCCCCTACAGTCCATATGCTTACCTAGACTGGAGCTATGTGGAGCTGTACTCGTAACAAAATTAGTTAAATACATTTCAGAAACTCTAAAACTGCCTGAGTGTGAAATTTTTTTGTGGACAGATTCACTAATCGTTATTGGATGGTTATCCAAAACTCCATGCACTTTGGAAACTTACGTAGCTAATCGAACAGCTGAAATTTATAATTTGCTACCCGATGCAAGTTGGCGCCATGTTCGAACTCACGACAATCCGGCAGACCTCGGAACTCGTGGCTGTAAACCGCATGAACTCGCCACGAACACATCATGGTGGCAAGGACCGCCATGGCTAATTAAGCCACAGTCTGAGTGGCCAAAAGTTACTCTTATAAACACTCCTGATAGCAACAAAAAAGTACAATGTCTGCAAACCTCTAGTCAGTCAATAGATATATTAGACAGATTTTCATCCTACAGTAAAGCTTTAAGAATTATATCCTATGTATTCAGATTTTATTACCATAGTCGCGTTAAACTAAGGTCAAAATATTCTCAACCTCAAATTGAACTTACTCAAAAGGAAGTCAATCATGTAAGAAATCGATTAATATTCCTAGCTCAAAATTCTCACTATGCTGAAGAAATTAAAGATATTTCGAAATCTCGTCAAGTGTCGCACAAGAGCACTATTAAAACACTAAACCCAATTTTGGACTCAAATAATCTTCTAAGAGTCAATGGTCGTTTCACTAATGCATCTCTTACATACAAGGAACGCTACCCCATAATTTTGCCAGGAAGCTCAAGATTTTGCCAACTCTTTTTAGAATATTTGCACGTAATACTAGTTCACGCAGAAACTAGTCAAATGATCCGAATTATTCAAACAGAATTCTATATATCCCGATTAAAATCTCGAGTAAAAAAAGTAATACGATATTGTAAAACATGTATTATATATAAACAAAAGCCATGTTCTCAAATCATGTCCCCTTTGCCACCAGATAGATGCACTCTGTCCATTCCATTTCAAACAACCGGTATTGATTTTGCTGGCCCATTAGATATTAAAAGTTCATCTCTAAAAAATGCCGCTTCAATAAAAGGCTACGTAAGTGTTTTCGTATGCTTCAGCACAAAGGCCTTACACCTCGAAGTATGTTCCGATTTGTCCACAAAAGCATTTCGAGCAGCATTCACTCGTTTCGTTGGGAGGCGGGGACTCCCTTTCAGGATATATTCTGATAATGGTCGAAACTTTGTAGGAGCCAGTCGACAATTAAAAAGAGAGTTTGACGCTTTTATTAAATCCGCCTCAACAGACATTACTCAAAAATATATTACTCATGGGTTCGAATGGATATTTATCCCACCTCATGCCCCTCACATGGGAGGATTGTGGGAGGCAGCCGTTAAAAGTTTTAAATTCCATTTAAAAAGGGCTACAGGATCATATAAACTTAACTTTGAAGAATTCTCAACGATTTTAGCACAAATTGAAGGAGTTCTTAACTCTCGCCCAATTTCAGCTATGTCGGAGGATCCCTCTGACTTATCAGCTCTAACACCCGGCCATTTTCTAAGAGGTGCTCCAATTATGAGTTTTCCAGAAGAGGGCATTCAAAACATAGGACTCTTAAACCGTTGGAAAAAGATAAGAGCGATTCACCAGCAGATAGCCACACGATGGAAGGAAGATTACTTAAAATCCCTACACAAACGCTACAAGTGGAAAAATATCTCAAGAGATCTAAAAACTGGCGATTTGGTAGTCGTCATGGATGACTTTCTTCCTCCCTCCGAATGGCGCCTAGGAAGAATTGATACCACGTTTACGGGCAGTGATGACCATGTACGAATAGCGAACGTTAGAACTTCCACAGGTCTCATCAAAAGACCAATCGTAAAACTCTGCTATTTACCACTAATCAATGAAAATTCATCTTAGGCTCATAAGTTCATTTTAATTTGTTCATTACTTCTCTTAAGGAATAATTTAGCTGTGTATTAAAAATCCCAATTTTTACTAATTTCATTTCTTTCCCGTTCTTTCTTTTCTTTATTGAATTCACTTATAGCTCGAAACACTCTAAAAACAAACATCATCTGAGCAAACGTGATCCTGATCTATACCAGTGTTTGTTGTGCAACCGGTTCCATTCAATACGGTTTTGCAGACGTTTCTTAAACATGAACGTACGAGCAAGAAATCATGTTGTTAGTAAGCATAACTACTGTGTAAACTGCTTGGCAAAAAGTCACGATTTGCGAGCATGCCCGTCGATGGATACGTGCAGGCGATGCGGTAGCTACCATCATACACTACTGCATCCTGGTATTCGTAGCCGATTGAACAAAAAGAGGCCTAGGCGCAGCAGCTTTACACACTCAACGAGTAACAGTCGTCGCACTACATCATCTTCACATAAAACCAAACGACACCAGACACCACGATTTAATGACGATTCTTCATCCAGCCAATCAGTTCCGGACCAGCGTATAATTTCCGAAGCCATAAAATCCTTGGCACAAGTTTTGTGCACACAACAAAATCGGAAAACCTAAATTTTCATACTTGGTGGCCGGACTGTATAAAATCGAATGATTTTATACCAAAAATTATAATAAATAATTTTTGTTAAGCATTTTTATTAATTTGAATGTAACTGAAATTGAATTAAACCAATGAATTGAATTAAACCAATGTAAAGCAGTTGTAACGAATCACTATTGTGAATTATGTAAATTCGAAGATACAAATCTTATCAGCATGTACTAAAAAACTAATTGCTACAAATCATAAAAATGAAGAAATAAATTTAATATCGTTTTTACCGTCAGCCAAAGCAAAAGTATTTGGCTATTCTTTTTATATAAAGAAAAATACTTTAAACTAAATATATTTAAATATGAAATTTAAGTCTAATGAATAAATATTATTGTTAATAAACTTAAATCTACATTTGCTACACACATCTACATTCATTACACACAGTCATACAAAGGGTAAGCTCATACTCATGCATACACTCATATCCACATTCATACCAATCTAACTCTTTCTTAAATTTATCCAAATCTAACTCCCTATTGTAATGCCTTGAGTAATCGAGATATTACAAAATGTAAGAAATTTTTATGTAATCTCATCTACAGTCCACTCAACTAACAATCAAACATCCCAAGTTTCTTCATGCTTTAATAAGTGATCATCTGCATTCAATTACTAACTGGATGTCCCAAAACTGCCTTGAAATTAATCCATTAAAAACTAAGGCTATTTATTTTCACTTGCCTAACCAGAATATATCATATCCTAGAATATATTTGGATCAACAAATAATTGATTATGTTGTTTCTATTAAATGCTTAGGTGTTACTCTTGACTGCAATTTAAATTTTGAAATACATATTAATTCACTTGCGAATAAGGTATGCTTTACTTTGAGAAGATTATATTTGTTAAAATCGTATACCCCTTGGCATGTGAGAAATAGACTTGCTCATTCTCTTATAATGTCCCAAGTTAACTATTGCCTTGAAGTTTTTTCTGGAACTTGGCTTCATAATATAGATATTCTTGAAGGAGTAGTAAGGAAAGCTGTTCGTTATGTCTTTGGTTTAAGAATACGGCAGCATGATCGAGTAACCGCACTAACTCATGAGTTTTTAGGTTGCTCTTTTCATAATTATCTCAATTTGCGAACTTTACTTCTATTTTTTAAAATTATGAAATTGGGTAAACCTGAAGCTCTGGTAAGTGAATTTTCTTTTCTTAATTCTACACGAAATATTCAAATTTATGCACCTTTACGACGTCTTTCTGTTTTTGATCACTCCTTCTTAGTAAGAGTATATAGTGTGTGGAATCGTTTACCTAACTCACTTAAGCTTTTCTCATATTCTTTTTTAACCTACAAGCGTGAATTATTAAACTTCTTAAATGCTCATATCCTGTAATCTCCGTTGCTATAGGTACTTTTTAAATTTTTTTCTTTTAATTCATATGACTGGGGAGCCATTTTTAAACTAATAAATTTTAAACAAATGTAATAATTTATAGTTATACTTTATTTTTAGTCTATATGAACTGTACAAAAATAGATTATATAACAATACATACATAATTGGCCCTATGGGCTTCCTTTGTATTGAAACAAATAAATAAATAAAAATAAAAAAATAAAAAAATAATTTTTAGGTTTATTTTTTTATACTTGTTTACATAGCGAACCAAGTTTTAATTATTGTTTTTAAATCTTGAGTCTATGCCTCCTACAGTTCACGAAATAGGCACATATTCGTGAATAACACCTCTCTATCGGAACACCCTATAAGTTTTAGTATTTGTTGCTATAGCGGCATCAGCTATACATCATCTGTGAAAATTTTAAGAGTCTACCTATTACGGTTCCAGAGATAAAAGGCGCTGACAGACGGACACACGGACAGACATTGTAGCGAAAACAATAGGGTTACGTTTTTACACTTTGTGTACGAAACCCTAAAAATATTCTTTTAATTTCGTTAGTAGCCAGAGAGAATAAACGAACTTAAGCTTTACTTTAACAATTAATTATTATGCTAATAAATTGTTCGACTTATAAATTGAAATATTCATTATTTAAAAATTTCATAAAAAAACATTGATAATGAAAATATTACAACAATAAGAAATATTAAACTTGAACTAAAGCTCGATTAAAAACATTTTTTAATCGAGTCTTTTTGTAAAAAAATGTTTCAAATTTTCAAAGTATTAAAATTAAAATACATGTTTAAAAAGAGCATAATTTCCTGAATATTGATATGCCATCCTTGCTTTTCCCTCGTTTAGAATTTATTTATTGACTGATTTAAAGTTGTCTTACAGTTTTATATTTCCACAAAAAACTTTTTAATTTAAATACAAATTAAACATCCTGAAATCATTTACACTTCTGTCTGTTACTATTATCAGACATATTTACCTTAAAAAATATTCTCAACTTTTGCTTAATCCTTTTTTTAAACATTATGTTTTTTCTTTGTTGATAAGTTTTCTTTGCCAGCGTGCCAAGTTTATAGGAAGTGCACTTACCTTTAATGACACAATCAAGTAAAAGACCGTATTGGGAAATAAAAAATACAAATATTCGTAAATTGAATAGTGTGTGTGTGTGTGTATATGTATGTGTGCGTTTGTGTTAAATGAACCATAAGTTAAGAATAATGCGTCATTGCAATCAACCTTACAAATTCCAACAGCACAAACCAATTCACGCTTTCACACTTATTCATTAGAAACAGCATCCTTTAAACTCGACGTCATGGACTTTAACAACAAAAAACAACAGCGCCAACAAAAAAAAACAAGTTGAAACAAATATTTTTAACCTAAAAATCAGTGATGCTGTTAAAGTGAATGGTTCGTGAGGTCACAAAATGACGTTGTTTATAGGAAATTGAATGAAATTTTTACTCTTGTACAACAGTGAGTTTGTGTTGGTAAACACATTGTGTTGCACAGTTTCAACACATCCATACATAAATAAAAAAGTACACACTCACACGCATACAAACTTATTCTTGTATAAAGTTTATGTTAAAAATGGTTTAAAAAAATTCAAGAGTAAAATGAAAAAGGATTTAAAAGAAGAACGACAAAAACGACAATGCTTCGTTAAACAAATATTTTGTCCGACGAGTGTTTGTTTGTGTGCGCTGGTATGATAAATTTGAAATGAAATCCAGCAACAAAAAACCCAAAATTCTCGTTTTTTATTTAAAAAGGAAATAAAGCACGTGTTTTTGCAATACCCTACTCCGGGTAGATTAATTATATTCCATAATTTTGGACAGTTTGTTTTTTTCTTCTAAAAATAAAATTAAGAATAAATTTCGTGCATCTTGAAAATAAACTTTAGTAGAATTTTTTCGCATTACAACATTTATTCTTGATAGCTAGCAAACGCATCACTTATCTTGTTCAAATTTATCTGATACTTGCTATCCCCGGTGCGCTTCGCACAATATACAAATAATACAATAAACAATTGGAAGAAAAGTGTGACGTAACTTAAACTCGAAAACACACACTATTCACACGACAAAACTGTTTCAGTTTATATGCCACATAAGACGCACACTGTTCCTATCCAATCTGTTTTTTGCTAGACTGTGCGTAATAACACTATAATAATATTTTACTTTTTATGGGAAATACCACTCCCACTATCCCAATCTAGTCTGTATTTTCCTAAATTATGCTAGTTTTGAAAATCACAAGAAACCCTCATACTAATGTGGGTTTCTTGTGATTTTCAAAACTCTACATATTGTAGTTCTCTAAGTGCATAATAATTGTTCACTTTATATGGGACCTACCACGCCCACTGTTCCAATCTTGTGTACATTTTGCTAGCCTTTTCACATTAGTATGAGAGTTATTTGTGCAAAATTTCAACATTCTACCGATTGCAAAATCTTCTGATAAACTATAATAATTGTTCACTATGTATGGGAGGTACTACGCCCACTATTCCAATCCGGCCTGTGATTCTCTAAACTATGTATATTAATAAGGGGGTTACTGATGAACAATTTCAAAGATATACCTATTATAGTTCTCTAGATACCTCAAAAGTGGGCGTGGTAAATTTTTCTTTCCGCAAAAACCTAAATTGGGTTATGATGAAGATTGAAAAAAAATTGGCCAAATCGGTGCAGCAGCTTTTAAGTGAAGAGATTACCAACGAACGACATTTTATTTTATTTATATAGATAGAATAGACATCTGGGACCTCCTCCTCCAAGAGTGCTAAAGTTGGTACAGTTTTAATTTTTTCGTACTATTGGAAACTGAAAAGTCCAACGTATGAAGTACAAAAGTATGATTGAAAAATTTGTCCACTTAATTATTGTAGATGTTTTTATATAGAAATTTTTGTAATTCTAATTTCCTAGACGTTTATTATTTATTTTATAAATATTCGAACTTAAAAAATAATAATATCAATACTTCTTTTTAGGTTATGTTCACAGATATCTCATAAGTAAGACTCACTTAGGCCCGTATTATGATCGTTCTGTGGATATTGAAAATAGAAAAGAGATGTAGGGGCTTAGAGCCAAATAGTTGAGAGACAAAGATGGAGAAAGAAGATGAAAGAGTGACTGCGAGCAGATAGGTAGAAGTTAGAGACTTTACGTCGGGAGGGGTATTTAACCACATTGTTGTCCTTATTCTTACTAAAGTGCATCCAGTTCTCCTCGTTACACTGTAGAGATGCTATTAGAGGAGCTTAAATCTAAGCAGCAAGACAGTTAAATACAGATGAAAATTTTTTTCCATCTACACCTTACAAATGTTGTTTAATAGCAATCCCAATTTTCTCTCATAATTGTCACACCTGCTATGTCCAGTTATCCTAGTTACAATGTCCTTTATTTGCTTGCTTTTAAATCTCAGAAAACTCCTGGTGAGAGCTTGAAGTGGTCTTAGCCACATGAGAATTTAAAAGGGACTATGAAAACTCAACAAGGATAGACAAGGAAGCCTCGTAAGAGGTCTTAAGGTTAGTCTCTAACCTCTTTTCCAGTTTTAATTGGCCGTAAGAGATGGAAAAGTACACTCGCAAGAGGTAGAGGTGCCTATCTCTAAAGGTACTCCAGAGGCAAGGGCCCCACTAGGCAGAGTCCGGAATATTGCTTAGATATAATCGAAGAATCTTAAGCTGGATAACTGCATTAGTGACAAGTCATGAAAACTGGAAAAGCCTGAGATAGTAGCGAGCATTGTTTGGCCAGTACAGGCTAGCATAAGGCTTAGGATCTACGAGCAGTCACATATTAAATGTAGTTTCTATGGGGGACACTATCCTTAGACTGATGTTTGAAATAAAGATAGACTGTGAGATTCAGAAATCTTTAAAAAAAGGGTATTTTTCCGGCAAAAGGATTTATATTTATAATCTCCCTTAAGCTCGATAAATAGATTTAAACTTCAAACTTTCCAAAAGCTCTGAATAATATTTGCCAACAATCGATTAACCCTTTTCAATGTATTCGTTGTGAATGAAACCGAATGATTGCAAAAAAAAAAAACTGCGGTCATGAGCTTGTTTGCCGACAGACCTATCTTAGCTTTCTTTATTACATATTCACTGAAATAAAGTCAATGTTTTTATTGTTCTTTGGTCCCTGCTGTATTGTGATGGAGCTGTGTTTCGTCTATAGTGGAAAACTGAGAAAACTGAGCAAAAAATCGTTTGAATTTTGCCTGACCATTGCCAAAACACTCCTTGGAAGTGGCCCACGGTTTCGCTTATGGTTGAACATAAGCAATCGCAGCACCCAACGCTCGCATAGATTTTCATATTCAAATATTCACGCGAAATGTGAGGTATCTATCCGATTGAAATGCATTGAGACTCAGTTACCTCAGGCTCTTTAATTTTCCAATTGGCCAATATGGAATCCATGAGTTAGATCAAATATATCTACTATTTCTGGCATAACGATCTCTTCTGAAGTACAACGGAAATCTGTAAACCACATTTAATAATTGAAATTGATGGAAAAGAGAGCTGGACATGGTTTCTTCGATTTCTGTGATGTCGCTGGCGAAATTCACTGGCTACTCTTAATAGTTGTTAAAAATAAATTTAACCAGTGCCGGTGTCTGATAACAACTTTTACAAGTTAAATTTAACTTAATTTCCTGTGATTGAGCTAAAATAAACGTAATTTTTTGCTGTGTTGGAACAATTGTGAAAACAGCTAGGATCAATTTATGAATATCTTTGGAGTTTTCTTTTACAGAATTAACTCTTTTATTGAACGAACACTTATATTGATGAACATAACGTTGGGGCTTCAATTTTGTAATACACAAAGAATAGCATGTAGGCTTATAATACCTTTTTTATGCAATTTATAGCTTTATTGTGCAGCTCATACAAATACATATCATAAAGTTGCTGATATCCTATGGCTTAACATAATCCTGTACTGCTTCCTTTTGTCTTCAATGGCCAATTGTCTGTTAATTCACGAACAAACAAACACAAATAAAAATATTTTTTGCTAATTTTGTGTAATGTTTGAATTTGTTCGTGTTGTTGTTGTTGTGAGCCAATACTCTTACGAGTGAGTGCTACTACTCATTTCATTTTTGTTGCTTTTCTATTTGCCCTTTCGTTCATTCGAATTACGATGCTCTCAATATTACACAAGATGTTTATTGGAGAGTGTATTATACTAGATAAGTGCAATGGTATTGTACACTAAATATACAGGGTGCGAATATGTGTCTATTTGTGCATAAGAAACCGACCGATAAATATATAGACATATATATATTATATAGATATGTAAACGAAAATGACAAAAACGAATGAAAACTTGGGACATTAAACATACAACAACATAGCCACAAACAAACGAATACCAAAAATAGCATCTTTACCGTTCACGTTGTCGTCACATCCTCATCAACACCACTAAAATATGGTGTTTAAACTATCAGATTTAGTTTGTTTCGTGCACTGGCAGTGGGCACTTTTCCGAGCCTTATAGTCTTTTCTTTTCGATTTAAAGAAAATACAAAAACTAACTAAACCCAACAAAAAATATAAAAAGTTGTCGTAGTTTTGTAATGTGATTTTTTGTGCTTTGGTTTCGGCTTAAAATTTCCGTTTAAGTTCTGAGTTCAATTATGTTCTTCTACATAAAGCTGTATTTACTACTGTCTATTTAAAAATGTCTTAAGTATCTATGTGAGTGCGTGTATAGGAGTTTCTCTATAAAAGTGTGTTCTTTTTGTAAAAATGGCTTCCTTATGTTAATACTTCCTGTCGTGTAACAAACCGTTTTAATGCTTTAGTTCCCTTTGTGTGAATAGTGATGTTATTATTTTCGTGTTTTGTGGTCGATAATGTGTCATTAAGATTGTGCCTGATTAACCTAAATAAAGTTGACATTTAAACAACAGAATGCGGAATGCTGTTGTAAAAATGCTTTTGTGCTGAAATTATAAATAAATTTCTGTGTTAGGGAAGCGTTTTAACACACATTCATTACCAAACAATTGCCAATTCAAGTGAATCGAGTAAACAGCCAGACAGTTAACCAGACTGGCAATCCTTGAACCAAGTCATAGATGTACATGCATTAGCTGTGGTGGCAGCAAAAAAACAATTACTACAGTGTTTGTTTGAATATGGGAATTAGTGTTACGATAGTATTGTAATTCATACAGTTTCACCTACAGCGACAGTTTATTCAGCGACGCTATACACACACCTACAAAGTAAATCAAATTATAGTTACATACCCGTATGTACATACATAACCATTAGACCAACAGGTGGTTTAGCCAGTCATCGAGTAATTTTGTGTGTGTTTGAGTGTGTGTTTGTGTAAATATGTGTGTTTTATCTAAAACCTTCGCCTTATCGAACTAAAACATGTGAAATTTCTTTCTCTCGTCATTTCTTCTAGTCTACTATGTTGGAGGAGTTTATTGAAAAATTACCCAATATTGACAGTGATAAACGCTACGAGGTAAGTCTGTCTTTCTACAAGATGTGTATGTGTTTGTGTCATTTATAAGCTTAATAAATCACTGAAAATATTTCAGTTTCTATATTTTCCTGTGCATGTTGTTAGAAAATGTGCATGTTTGAGCAAGACGATTTATTCTAATCGTTGTTTTCTATTTTCTTTATTCAATTTCGTATCCATGTATGAGTATGCATGGAGTTGTAGAAAGTGATTTATTTAAATCACCTTTAGCATACACAGTGGGTGAAAAAATTTCAAATTCATTTTGGTTTAAAGGCTAATGTGAATAAGAAGAAAATCAAAATTATGAACAAAAAAAAAAAAAAAAAAAATATAAAGAACTATTTTAATTATAAATCCAAATCAACAAAAATTAATACAAAGTTGTAATTTCATTTTATAGAATGGAAAAGAAAACGGTGCGGTGTTATAAGGAATACGCAGCTAAATAATTATATGTACAAAGCTTCAACTTTAATTTGAATTAATAAAACAAACAATGGAAATTGGGAAGAGAAATTTTTTTGTCGAATTTATGGTTAAAGTATTTTTTTAAAATGGAAAAAATAAAGCTTTAAATCTCCATACAAGATATTTTTATGTGCAAAAATTTTATTTAATAAATATAAGTTTATATTTTTTTAGTTACAAAATAAAGTTTAAAATATGTTAATAAGAGGTTGTGTTACTCTTGTGTATCCTGGCCAATTTAACACGACGAGGTATTGACTCCACCAGTTTTTCAGGACAGACACATCAATATTGACAGACACGTTCAAACAATAGTGTTTTTTTTAGCTGTTTCCAGCAGTTGTATAGATTGGAAGATGCTTATATTTTTGCAGAAGATATTCACCATAGATCCTCGATGGCATTGAGGTCTTAGTTTAAAACAGACCACACGAGAAAACCAATTTTTCCATTTATCTTCTTATCTTCTTCAAGACCATCTGGTCCGTCTAAATTAAACTTTTATTCTCACTGAATATCACAGATTTAAATTCATCTTTCCAAAATTTATACTTTTCCCAAAATGCCATATGTGCATTTTTATGACGTTGTTTTAGATATGGTTTAGGCACTTGGTACTCATATTTTAGGTCTAAATATTGTCTTATTATTTGCTGAACACGTTGTTTAGTTACATTTAGACCAAGTTATACTTTGATTTGCTTAAAACTCATGTGGATATTAGTTGCTAACTGTATGCGATGTTTGCTCCTGTCATCAATAGTCGCTGCGTTTTTATATTATTATAGTCATCTGGATTTTTCAAGAAATTTGTTTTCGTGTTACGGCTTCTCTTTACAGAAACAGCAATTTCGCCAACTTTCATGCCGGATTGACTCATTGCCTTGATTAATACACTTTCTTCATCTTCTAATTTAGTTTTACGTTACATTTTCCTAAAAATTAAAAAAATTTTATTTTCATCTTCTACATTGGCTTATCCACTATACTATCGTTATCGTTATCGTTATCTCCGCTTTATGTTGATTTGGCATCAGGTAGAGGACATATAATACATTTTGCACATATAAATATTTTACACGGGATTTGCGATATACTTTCTTAAAAATAACGGCATTACGAATGTGGTACAAATAAACTTAACAAACAACAACAAAAGATAAAGTACATAATTATAAGAGAATGTGTATGCCAAAAACAACAACTGTACCGTTAGTATAACATAAGGTTCATAGAAAAGCATTTTTGTACATATAAATATGTATTCGACTAAGAGTATAAACAATAAAGCCAGAGACCTTTTCAATACCCTAGAATAATTCCCATAACCACAGCCTGTAATATGAGAGTGGTCTCAACTACACTCTAAAATATTGCTTAAAATAGTGTCTAAATTTTTGTTGAAAAAAAATTGTTGTCTAATATTTTATCGATTTTGTGGTTAACTGCAACAAAATACATAATTTGTCTTATTTTACGCAAAAATATAAAATTGCTATTAAAAATGTCTATTTTTAAACAAATTATGCCTAAAATCAACTAAAAAAATTAATCATAAAAGTTCCTTCAATACATGATTGGCTATGGGCATGTTGACAAAACCTTGGCTACATTCAGTAATGCCGTACAAAGAAATGCAATGATATTAAATCACACAATCTAGGGAGAGAAAACGAGCAGGAAATGTCTCATGCCGTAATTGAGTTGTTTAACGGGCTGTTTTTAAGCCTTACATATGTCGTGAAATTCTACTACCGTATAGGTAGAAATGTTTCAGTATTGATTAGCAGGAAACGTGTCATTTTCGAATAAGTATGATGTAGTGATGCCTCCAGCCCAAAATCTCCATTAAACAGCGATACTCTTATGGATGTTTTGCAATATGACAATTGGAGCAGCCACTTTGGTGAGAATATGTTCAAATGTGGTCTGTATTGTTAAAATATGAAAATGCATTGATTTCTCCTGCCATGCTATGTTTAAACTGTTTAATAATATAGTAAATATAATTACAAATTGTTATATTACAAACATTATTTTAATAAATGTAAATGTAACAAATCTAACAGATATATTTTATGCATTTTTGTTTAAGGAACAAATTTTCAAATGAAACAAAGAAGGAAAAATTAAACACAGTTTGTGTACAACAATTAAACATAGTTTGTTTAAAATTTAACAAAAGGTTTAAAAATATTGTTGTCTAATTTTAGGCCGAAAATATTCGGTAAAGTATTGCCTACTATTATTGACCTAATTTTTAACAAAAGTGTTTTAGAGTGTAGTTAGTGAACTTTTCACTCTTCCGTCACTAAACTTTATCATGGAGTTTATCGAAGTAATTGCTTGAATTGATGGTCCTAAACGAGGTCCATCAATTGTAAATATAGGAGCACGTGTTAATTCATCTACTCAATAGAAGAGAGTCTTAAACACTAGTGAAAATGTTTTATGAACTTTGACTCACTTATTTTTTTCCAAGACCTGAGCTGTCTCAGGGATGTGATACTGAGTAACTTGCTAGGTTTCGTGAGAAGCTCCAGATGGTTCGCACGCACTGGAATGGAATTCTATAGGTAAAAGTAGGGGTGGATAGTCGTCGAGGCAACACAATGGGCCTAAAAGGCCTTCGAGTGAACTCGTCTTTGTACGGGCGGCCCATTTAACCTAACCTAACCTTGTCTCACTTATCTTTGATTTATTTATGTAAGCTGCCTTCAGAAATCGATCGTTAAAAATTAAAAAAAAAATTAAAATGCTAAAAAGTGTTGACTTTGAAACTTAAACTTTTAGAAATATTCTTAGAAATATTCAAGAATATTTCTAAGAAAGAAAAATAACTTTTTTTAGAAATATTCTTTATTTTGAATTCTTGGTGCTGTGTATATTTTTTTTTGTAAATACTAACTGACTTAGACCCTCTGTTTTTAATTTTTATAAATTTGAATTCGAGAATTATTGTTTTTTAAGTTAAGTATACAAATTTAATTTAGGAACCTCAGCATTTATACTAATATTTTCTTTTCTTTTCTAAATGAAAGAGTTTAATAAGCTTAATATGGAAGCAATGTATCATCTTAATTGAGAACCTATTTGGGAGTGACATAGGTGTCCATTTTGAGTCCAACTCTGTCTATGATTTATTTAAATGACTTTTACAGATACAATTTTTTTAAATAAATTCATACGCTGATAACGTTCAATTACTTGCAGGCGACAGAGGCCACAGATTCAGTTATCTTCAGAACAATGTTAACATGGAATATCAAAAAATCATGGATTTGTCAATATCCAATTTTCAATTCAAATCCTGCAAAAACTAGAGCAATGTGGTTTTCCTAGAATGTTGTGGCTCCTTGCTTAACTTTAGGCAATAGTAGAATAAAGTTTGTGTCGTATGATTGACAATCCTCTTAATTTTGATACTCACGTGAATCTCATTATCTCAAAAGGAATATATTTGCCAAATCCTGTTAGGAGACAAGACGTTTACCCAGAAGTTTACCCATTTTATTATATGGGTTAGAAATTTATTTCGGCATGTCACAGCAAAACATTATGAAACTTAAACAAGATTTCAATAGAGTAGCAAGATATATTTTCCGTCTCAGGTGTAGGGACATATGACCTCTTATGTGATTTGGTTGTTAGGTTGTGATTTTTATGATTTTATTAAGTTGAGAATATTAATACAGTTCTATAAAATTTTCAAATTTAGATCTCCTTCTTACCTCTACGAACGGTTTAGCTTTGGGCAGTCAACTCAAATTCATGCTTTAAATTTTCCTAGATATTCTTCTCTTGTCGTGAATAGATCGTTTGTAGTTCAAGTGATTAGGCTATGGAACCAGGTTGTGGCTTATGAGGAGAGAAGATTTTTTAAGATCAATATCAAGCTTTAAGCATATGTTAATATCGCAATTGTAAATAATATTTACTATGGTGCTAATTTACTGCCACATTTTGTTTATTTTTGTATTTTTTATTTGTTTTATTTCCAGTATTTCTGCAAGGGGGAGTATTTTTATTTTAATTTTAATTTTGATTTTAAAATTAATATAATAGTATTTGCTGCAAATTAATTGTATTTACTGCCAATTATATGTATATATTTGACTAATTAGGCTTCTATGAGCTTATAGTCTATTATAAATAAATAAATTAATTTTTACAGATCTGTAATATAATTTGTTTTATTTAATAATTTATCAACTTATCGATTACTGAAGTATATGAAATATATTTTATTTTCAAATAACAAAATAAAGTCACCCACTGTAACTGCTAAAGCTTTACTGACTGTGCAATAAGACCAAATGTTTAGTGTATGCATTTTTTATTAATGTGTGAATATTAGTGTGTAAATGTGTGTTTGTTTCCCACATTCATTGATTACAAAGATTAATGATTTTATGAATTGTTTGTTTGAATACAACTTTATTTCATTTATATTTATTTTATTTTCATTCGTTATTTATTGTTACCATAATTTTTAATGCTTTTATTACGGTTTCTATCAAGGATATTTCACCAGTAGAACAGCACACAATGGCATCTAATGGTATTGACAGTATTGCCATGAGGCGTGATGATGACTACCGGAATCGTATAATGAGAAGTAAGTTTATGAGTTGTCTTGTAGCAAGTATACAATATTGTAAGTGATAGTAGTATATAATTTTTTTTAATTTCTAATAGTCGAAAATAGCTTCCACGAGTTTTGTTTATAAAAGGAAATAAAAAATAAAACTTGCTGGTCAGTATCATATTGATTTTTTAATAACGGTTTTTAAGCAATTGAAAGTCCTAGTAAAAAGTCGTAAAATATCAAGACGTTATTTAAGATCATAGACTACAAATATTATGAGTGTTAATATAAGTATATAATAATTTTTTATCATATTATGATCTTATTATATTATAATTTGTTTGTATTTTAATTATAATAAAGTTACACAACATAACGGTTGCAATAACAACAATGCTGCATGTATAATAATACTATTTGACTACAACCATTTTGTTCAATCATAATACAATCTCGATCAGGTGATAGCAGCTATTTTAATATATGATTTTAGTAGCACCTTTTTTTTTATTTTATTTTCGGCAGCTAAAATTTTACTAACAACAAAAAAGTCATTTCCTGAAGATTACATAATTAACATCAATAAAATTAATGCTCAAGGCAACAGTACACAGTGGTTTAAAAAAGTTTTATTTTGTAATTAATGCGGCAGCTCATAAACCACTAGACATATCTTAATGAATTTTCACAGAGGTAAAGCAGAAGTGTTTTTGGTGAAGGTACGGACGGTCGACGGCTTATGCCTTTAAGCCCCCAAAAATTGGTTACCTCAGGTATATATTTTTTAAATAACAAAAATTTTATTTATAGGACAAAATTTAAGATTTTGAAATTTAAAATATCTACAAAAAATGCTGACATGCCTTTCCCTTTTAAGTTAGGTTAAACGGGCTGGTCGTACAAGGCGAGCCTCACGAAGGCCATTAAGGCCCATTGTGGTGCACCGACGACCATCTACCCCTACTGTTCCCTATGTAATTTCAGTACCTCCAGTGCATAAGAAAAACCTGAAGCATCCTGCAAAACCTAGTAGGCTACTCAGTGTCGAATCCCTGAGACAGAACAGGTCTTGAAAGAATCTCTGCCCCAGAAATTTTAGTCTGCGTTCTTGAAAGGCCGGGCCGTCGCAAAGAAGGTGTTGAACTGATCCATTCCTTTTTGTCCTCATTCATACAGCTTCAGCAACTCACATCACGAAGATATTCCCATATGCTCCGACATACGTCCAATCATATAGTGCCCCGTAATAATGCCTACAAGAAGCGTCATCGAATTTTTCCCGAGGGCCTGTAGTGCCTTCGTCCTTTCTCTTTTAGTTTGGGATAAAATTGGTTTAGAACTTTTTTTTACATTTTTTGCTGTCCTTGCCAGTAGTGCCTTCGTCCTTTCTCTTTTAGTTTGGGAGAGAATTGGCTTAGAACGTTTTTTTTTTACAATTTTGCCTGTCCTTGACTTCGTATTTTTGATGTGGTGGACTTATTTATGATCGGATTATTAATTTAAGATATCAAGTTTTGCTCTGATAGCATGTTTTCTTAAAAAACTACAAGCACCTGAATTGGGAAAATGTTAAAAGCTCCGTTTTTTTCAGGATTTTCCGTGAAAAGGTGGTAAGGCTTTTTTGCGTATATAAAAATAAATTAACTTCGGAAATAGTTAATTTTTATAAACTATTTTAAAGAAAACCTATAGCAAATGCGAATAAAAGAAAGGGTCATACCCAAACATAGGCAATTTTGAAACAAAATTTATGATTTATTATAAAATTCCTCCGAGCCCAAAGCACCGATTGAATAATTTTTAAGTGTCATCCCTTGTCTACATACTCCAAAACTAATATGACACTCCCGTGGTTAACAAAGGCAGGAAACATATCTTTCCCGTTTAAGGAATTGAGGTGTTAAAATATAAAATATTAAAATTTTTTGCTTACAAACTCTCCTATCTCTGCTAGTGTAAAGTTTTCTAGGGATTGCGATATTTGTTCAGAAAGGATGTTAATATAAATTCTATACTTTATTTGCCAAAGAATCACTTTTACTTTCACACACTTAAAAAATGAAAATAATAAACAAAGTTTTTCTCCAGTTTTACTTAGAATTTTATGAAGAATAGAATAATTTATTTTATAGTTCAATTTTAAACTAAAATTGAATTAAAAAAAATAATAATATTTCATTTTTTTTTTGGAGATGTGGTAATAATTGTGAAGATACCAATTTTTTCCTATTTTATAGCAAAACTTAAAGCGCTATAAATTTTTAAAATTCGTTTCCATTACCTTCATTCGTTCTTTAGAAACAAGACGACCGAGATACGAATTGTAAAGTCTGACTTCTCCTCTAACTATGTGCCGAGTTTCTGACAAATCAGAATATGAAAATCTCTACTGTGCATTGTACCATTCTGGAGTTCACTAATATAGTTGGGTTTCAGCGTGTATGTATTAAGATTATTTATAAGATATACAAAATTATATAAATTATTAGCGAATTTTGACACTGAATTTGGCGAAGAATTTTATGAAATAAATTCAATTGAATGTTTTTTCTTTTCTTCTATCTCCTGAAAAAAGAAAATATGTTAGTAACGTGGTTTTGCATTTCATCTTACGATATATACAAATATGTGTGTGGAGACAGTAACTACATACATATGTTTCTGTTATAAAATACATGAGTGACAACAATTTGTAAAGGATTTCATTTTTTGCTTTGCACACATTTTGTTTTATCTTTGAAAACTTATAATTTTTACACATGTTGACCGCTTAAAAATAAAAAAAAAAACATAAAATTACAATCATGTATTCTATACGGTCAATAGGAAAAAATTATAGAGCGATAGAGAGAAGGAAAGAGGGGGAAATAATAAATATTTACTATCGAAGTGACAGGACAAATGAATAAATTGTCAAACCTCTTGTGAGTTTTGTCACGTACCTCTACTCGAATGATTATTTTTAGTGAATGAAAACTCAAACTCAAATACTAAAGTGTTGCAACTTATTGACAAAAAAAATAAACGAAAAAATAATAATAAATGCACTCGAATCGAATATATATACTATTCATAGATTTTTCGTTAAAATAAATATGATAACAAATGAATATTAATTTTTAAATAAATAAATCATTGAAGTGCAATTTCAAAAGTGTAAAAATGTCAAAAATTCATGGCATGCTGTTTTGACATTAATCATACAAAAATGAAAATTTATTGTAGAGAGATTTTGCTTAAAGAAATAAAATTGATGACTGAATGTATATTTACAAAAAAATATGTTTTAATAAATGGAATTGATACGTTTATGCTAAATTGATTTAAACAAAATATATTTGTAAAAAATATGTAATTGGCATTTCATTTCCGTCTGTCTGTCTGTCTGCTTTTCGTTTGTGTTCGCATCACGTAAAAACAGTATCTCACAAATAAATACTTCAATATTGGCTTCCAGTATATCAACCCTTACGGGGTTTTCTCTATAGACATGAGCCCTACAAAAAATAATCTAAAGGCGTTAAATCGCATGATCTAGGCGGCCAATTGACCGGCCCCAAAAGTAAAATAAACTGTTCACCGAGCTCGCCTTTGTCTAGCTCTTATATTTTGGGCAAACAAAATGTGCGCACGACACTCACAGTAACGTTCCTGTTTTGTTCGTCTTTGAGAAAGTACGAACTAATGATGCCGCCGGCCGATAACCACACCAACACTACATTGGCTTCTGGCTGCTCTTATACCAAATACGGCAATTGTGAAATGTATCCATTTCGCAATTTTTGTAACCATTTCAAAATTTTCCGATAAAAAAGCAGATCTTTGCCTGAGTCCACCCGTTGTGGTCGGTCGTGTGGCTTCAATGCTTGCACCAGCTGTATTTTAAAAAGTTTTACACCTAAATACTACCGCAAAATTTTACACATAGTGGAGTAATATAGGCCCAATTGCTGCCAACGTTGCCATTTTCCTCTGTCCGCACTCTACGTATGCGTGATATAAAGTCCAATAATGTAAATTTGGTGCGAAATTTAGTCACCAGATTCTGAGTAGTTGCCAACGAGAAAGCTGCTAAAAAATCATCCGATATTTGTTATTCATTTGAAAAATATTTTACCGCGAATGTATAGAAAGATATAGCAGTGTTGCCTCCCTGCAACAATGAATATGACATTGCAACAATGAATATGACATCCCCTTAGATTTGATTTTTGAGAAATTGAAAAAGGCAATTGCTACATATAACAAGTAAAACAATGCCAATGTTTTTTTAATGCCATTAACGCTTTGAGTACTCCCCCCCCCCCCAGATTGAGAGGTTTTTTTGATTACTATGATACTTAAGTCAGCAAAAGGTCACACAAAGTTAGAAACATATATGTATTTATATAATGGTATAATGGTATAACGAGTGATTTTTTAAGAGCTTGAGAACTTTTTTTTTTTAAAAAACGCATAAAATTTGCAAAATCTCATCGGTTCTTTATTTGAAACGTTAGATTGGTCCATGACATTTACTTTTTGAAGATAATTTCATTTAAATGTTGACCGCGGCTGCGTCTTAGGTGGTCCATTCGGAAAGTCCAATTTTGGGCAACTTTTTCGAACATTTCGGCCGGAATAGCCCGAATTTCTTCGGAAATGTTGTCTTCCAAAGCTGGAATAGTTGCTGGCTTATTTCTGTAGACTTTAGACTTGACGTAGCCCCACAAAAAATAGTCTAAAGGCGTCAAATCGCATGATCTTGGTGGCCAACTTACCGGTCCATTTCTTGAGATGAATTGTTCTCCGAAGTTTTCCTTCAAAATGGCCATAGAATCGCGAGCTGTGTGGCATGTAGCGCCATCTTGTTGAAACCACATGTCAACCAAGTTCAGTTGTTCCATTTTTGGCAACAAAAAGTTTGTTAGCATCGAACGATAGCGATCGCCATTCACCGTAACGTTGCGTCCAACAGCATCTTTGAAAAAATACGGTCCAATGATTCCACCAGCGTACAAACCACACCAAACAGTGCATTTTTCGGGATGCATGGGCAGTTCTTGAACGGCTTTTGGTTGCTCTTCACTCCAAATGCGGCAATTTTGCTTATTTACGTAGCCATTCAACCAGAAATTAGCCTCATCGCTGAACAAAATTTGTCACATTTGAACATTTCGAACCGAACACTGATTTTGGTAATAAAATTCAATGATTTGCAAGCGTTGCTCGTTAGTAAGTCTATTCATGATGAAATGTCAAAGCATACTGAGCATCTTTCTCTTTGGCACCATGTCTCAAATCTCACTTGATCTGTCAAATACTAATGCATGAAAATCCTAACCTCAAAAAAATCACCCATTATAAAGGTAAACTGCAATTTTACAACCGAGGGATTACAACATTGGTCTACTTAAAATTGAATAATTGCGAAAAATAATTATTAAAATATTAAAATTATACAAATAAATAGTTTTATAGTTTAAAACTTGAACTTAATATAATTTTTTTAATTTCTACTCTTAAGAGCTGCAGTGGAATACTTAACCTTATTTCTTCTCCCTTTTTTCCAACAAAGATTTCATCTGTGTAGTAAAGCTTAATTATTTTTATTTTAACTTTATTTTAACCTACTAGTTCGGCCGTAATATAAATAATATCCTTTTCAGCTATTCCACAATCATTTTTCTTTCGTTTGATGAATAATAAAAATTGTTTTTAAAAAATCAACACAAGTCATTTGAAAAAAAAAAACAAACATCGAAATGTAGTATTTCACAAACACCACCCAGTTGAAAGTAAAGAAGAAAATTATTTATGTATGTAATTTAAATAAAAGTTTAAATAAATGTATCTTACAAAAAATAAAATCCTAGTGTAAATGTAAAAATGAATGGTGAAAATGTATGTGTGAGTATATTTTTGCTATTTTGCCCCAATCCAGTTTCTGTAAACCAACACCTTTGATGTTATTTAAGGTTTTGTTTTCTTTTTTTTTCTGTAATACTCATTTGTTTGTTTATACATACATATGTGGGAGTGTATGTGTCATTGTCTTTATATACGAGGCTTATTCAAAAATTTGACAAAATATTTTTTTCCGGAATATTTATTTACTCATTTATATATGTGACCCGGCCTATGAAAAGGTGGCTTATGACTCAAAAAAAAATTTTTCCAATTTTTTTTTGGTTTCGATAGTTTTTGGAACGCTCTTTCACGTGGTGAAAACTAGAAAGTCCTAACTTGCTTAGAAGTGTACTAAAAATGTAGAGAAAGAAGAGCACAAATGAAAGAAAAACAGAATTTTATTGAAAATCCAGTATGAAGATAATGAATGGAATTTAAAAATTTAAAAACAGGATTGAACGCTGCATTGAAAAAAACATCGCTCTTTATATACCACACGAACTTATCTCATTTATGCTCTTTTGCATTTTTTTGGTTGCCTTTTGGGCATGACTGTTCATAATGCAAAAGAGAAACTACTAAGAAACTGAAGAAATTGCATTGTTTATCTTTAACAGCTTATTTTTCGAATTTTTTTTTGTGTCATAAGCAACCTTTTCATAGTCCGGGTCACATATATACATTTTATTAACTTCAATCTAATTTACCTTGGATCAGTGTTTTTTTTCTTATCGGCTTTGAAACTTATATTTTAGCTGCTTCAATTAATACTTATTAAGCCGTTAATAAGGTCGATATTGTCTTTAGACTTGGGAACAGAAAAAGATTTAAAGAGCAATAAAGGGTATATTTCTATTGGGATGGAGATCTTGGTATAGCCACAGCTAGCGCGTACATGGCGCCATCTCGAGGTCCGTTCTGCACAGCCTTCGTTCCTTGTTTATCTGCATAGACCTCGGAGTTTGCATGAACAAGGTGGGTAGTTAGAGGCCCATTTTCGAGATATTCATTAATATTCATTCTATCGCGCCTTGTGTTATATGTATGTGTCACCATCCTGCTGAAATCACAAGTTTGCCATACTAATGCCTTCTAAATGCAGCAAAAAGCGAGTTTTTCAGGATATAATGGGATTTAAAAAAAAAATTGATTGAGGATTATTATTGCTTCAAATGCGACAATTATTGATATAACTATTTAATGAAAAGCAAGATTGAGCATTATCATCATTCCAAATGCGACAATTCAGTATATGGACATAGGTATTTAATCAAAAGTGTGTTTCATCACGGAACAAAAATTTCAAATAAAATTATGGATCAATAGTGAGCACTTAAATTAAGATCCCTAAACAAAATTTATAAATTTTATTGATGAGCATAATGACGTATTGACACATTTGTATCATAACAAACACTGCGCTGCACACCCTCAATCGCCTTCTCTGTGCGCACTGTACGACATCATTCGGAATGCCTATTGCAAACGTATTGCAAAAACGAATCATATTTTTTCGAATTAAACGTTCTGATAGACGACTATAACAAATACTATAAAATATGAGATGATTAACGGCTGCATTGCATTACAAAGTTTGATATTGATTACTCTAAATTCGTTATTTTTTTTTTTGCGAAAAAAGCATCTCTAAATGCTTTAAAATTATTTAACCATTCGTTAATGATAATGATTTTGTTTTTATATATAATTGCGATACGCTGCTACCATTCCTTGAAAATAAATACTTGGAGGTATTATTATGGCTAAGCTTTTGCTATTTATTTTTAATTTTTTTTATGTAAAAGTAAATATATCCAAAAGCCTTCATGTGAAAGTATCGCATTTGGCTAATTTATTTGAACACATCTCGTATATGTGTATGTCAGTTAACAACATTCCTTTCTGTTCTATGTAAAAACGTCAGCTTTAATATGTTCTTGTCAAATGTTTTTTAAATTTTTTTGTTGCTGCATGTGTTAGATGTTGATGTTGATGCTTATTACCATTATTATTATAGTTTTTGTTGCTGTTTTCTTATAAATGTCTCAGTCTTTGCTTGCTTTTGTACTTCAAGAAGAAAAAACAAATATTTTTTTAACTAGAAATACCTTTGTAAGTAATTTGCAGAAGGAATTTTTGTAGGTTTGTAGATATATTATCTGGTGCTTTAATGTAAACATGTTTGAATGTTACAGTAAAAGCTTTTGAAAAGTTATATTTGAAATAATTTATTCTTACTTCAAAGGGTATACTACATTTATTTTTATGCCGGTATTAAACAACAAAAGAGTAATTAAACTACTTGCTACCATCTATTTTTATTACTAATGTTACTGCAGTGAGCGTTGGTGTTAGTGTTAGCAATGCTGTAATTATATAAATTTTAGTTTTGATTTTTTTTTATAAACAAAAGAAACACTCAGGCCAATTAATTGTGTTACTTGGATAAGGGATAGAAAAGCTCCAGTTTCAAACTAACGCGTCTAGTTTAAAGTCAGTTTATTAATATTGTTATTCGCCGACGATTTGTGCTATAGAGTATAGCCGGTACTGTGATATACACTAGAAAGAATAGACCGAATGCATATGAGAAAAATTGATGTTGTTGAATTCACATTTAAAAGATATTTTCTTTCCGTTAAAAAACTATCTAATGTCAAGCTCCGTATAAAAAACTTTATAATTTTCCCCTCCATATTTAGCTCCTCCTTTTAACATTTTAAGAAAATATGTTATTGTTCGATGTAGCCACTATTAGCGCGGATAATAGCATCGAATCTGTAGGAAAAGGCTTCACACGCTCGTTTAAGTTATTAGGCGCTTGGAATTTTTTCGTTGGTCTCCAGAATGGGCATCAGTGGTTTTAAGTCCCGAAAATATGGTGGCTATTGTTGTACTATTTTGCCTTTTGTTATGGGTTTTAAAGGTTTTTTTTATAGAGGCGGAGATCGTTAAATTTAAATAAAATAGAATTTAGTTAAATTATACATATGTTCCTCCAAGGTTCTTCTCAGGCTTGTGAAATTACATGTCTGCAATACTAATGCCTTTCAATGGAGGTAAGAAGTTATTAAGTATACCGCTCACCGTTGTCTGTTGTGGCTATCGATATTTTTTAAGACATGGACCAATGATACCACGGCCCCATTACCTATACCAAACAGTAAGATTTTCTGGATGTAATGGTGTTTCGACCATTATTAAGAGTAAAGTTACTTGGAAAATGATCACCATATTTTTTCTTTAAATAACCACTGTAATGGATGATATCGTTGCTTTGGTGTAAGTATACACAGTGCAACACGGAAAAAAATAAACATATACGGACTGACTGTCTCCCAGTTTTGCCCAAAGTCCTCCAGGTTTTTTTTTATTGGCCCTCAAAGATGTGGGGCCTCGATGTCATTTTTGCAAAAAAAAATTATCATTTACTCAAGCTCATATTTTACAAACCGTTTGAAATTTTGATATACTCTCTGAGGCAAAGTTGTAGCTGTTGTCATAAAGAACAAAAATTGTTAAAATCAAAAAAGAACAAAAATTGTTAAAATCAAAAAACTTCATCTTCAAGGTCAAAATCGCAAAAAATTTTAAAAATTCAATTTTTTTTACCTTTTTTCCCCTGTTCAGGTCCATAGGTAGCAAACCGTTCAAAATTCAAGAAAATAATCAACTACAAAAATGAACCTAAGATCTCAATAAACAACTTTCTAGAACATATAAACTTCCTAGGAATGATTCTTAACACCGTTAAAAAATTTTCGGGTAATTTTTCACTTTTGCGGCTACCTAAGCGCTACCTAAAAGTAGCGTCCGGGGGTGTGGGTTCGATTCCTTGACTATAATCTTGGATGCCTACAAATGGTTAACTGAGTTTAAGAATTATCTGGCCAAGACGATACCTGTAGACTATGCCTGGAAAAGACTGATACGGCAGAGCACATTTTATATGGATGCCTAGCAGACTGGATAACATAAAGGGTTTGGGAGGACTACTGGCAGACACATATTAAATGCAGATGCTATGGTGATCTTAGCGTTAAGCAGATGTTAGAATTTATCATAGATTCTATGATGAGGGAGAATTTCGACATGTATCGGTCGTCAGTTTGAAATCACTACAGTCGAGAGTAAACAATTTGTGACAGCACTAGACTTAATGAAAGTAAGGTAGTCGTAGAGGAACGAGGAACGTAAAAGTCATAGAGGAACGAAGGGGACCCATAAAGCTTCGGTATCCCCCTACAAAATAAAAAAATACGAAAATGTGTTAAAAAAAATGGTAGACTAGAGGCAATTTTAAGCAGGTGCTAGGCAACCAAACAAGAGTCTGATGCAACGCTATAAGCTGCGACACAGTCGTCTGGTTTCTTTGTTCAGCAGCTGTTTTGTTAAAATCACAAAACATAATGTTTATGTATTGCTTTGCATGGCAGTGAAGTGAAAATTATTACTTTTTAAAGTACATACTTATTGATAAAAAAATGTTTAATTCAAAAATCTATTAATTACCTTCAGATTACAAAAACATAAAAAATAAATAAATTGTTATGTTTGAAAACAAAAAAATTGGGAAAAATCGTAACTTAAATTTATTCTGAATAACAATTGTTTACTTCAACCTAAATTATTCTAAATGTTGTAGAAGATTATTTTCAGACTTTTTACAATTACATGTAATGTATAATTAATGTTATGCTTAATTACTATTTACAATAATTGTAATTGAGATTTTTTAATTATAACTACATCGGTTTGTAATTAACTTTAAGCATTGTTTGCAATTACAATTACTTATAATATGTAATTTGGAATATCTAATTACACATTACGTGTAATTATAATTAAAATGTGGTTAGAAAAGCCCAAGCGTGCATAAGTATTGCGAAACCGTTTTTTTATAATTTCTTATTCGATAAAAGCAAGGTGACCATTTTAAAATTTTAAAAAAAGATGTCATTTTTTATTTTCATGTTATAGAAAAAATGTTTATTTTGCCATAAAATGAAATTTGTTTGTTGGGATAAATATTTTGTTAAATAAAAATACATAAAAATATATTAATTAAAACGATTTTTATTTTATCTTTCATGTCTATGTAAACATAAAACCAGTTAACTGCTTAAATAAACCACAACCGGTTTTCTCAAATATCCAATTTTTCGATTAAACCGAAAACCGGTTTGTTTGAATACTTTAGTTATATTTATTAAATTATTTTTTTCGGTTGAAATAGTCTTCACTGTTGAAATATATAAATTTCAACAAATCTGGTGTGTGTAACTAACAGTGTACACATTTATGTGTATTTAAAGCATATCTACACATTGACATTTATATGTGTGCGTGTGTGTATGGCTTAATAAGTATAGGCCTACAGCATTTACACATTTTCCATATATTTTTTTTTGAAAATGACTTAATAAAAAATTATAGGACATTTACCTCAAGTTGAAAAAGACAAATACGCAAGAAAAAGAATTCATTTATTTAAAGAGAATTTGTTATGAAGAATGTTTTTTTGTTGCTTTAGTTTTTAAAATCTGTTTCATGTTATCGGGTACACCAGTTTCTTTTCTTGTGTACCCTTTTATTACATTTTTGCATTAACGTGAGCATCCTTTATCCTTAAGGCTTGACTTTGTGTGTGTTTGAGTTTTGTTTTCGCCGGAGTTTCATTTAGTTTTAGTTTAGATTAAGTGGTAAAAAAAGGAGAAATACTTAATCCTTTTCAACAGTTCATAGAAAAGACAATTGTCATATTGTTTTATGAACCTTTTCTTATTTAGTTTCAAAAGTTTCAAGCCCGGTAAAAGTACCAAAGAGTTAAACTTAAAATGCTGCCAAAGAGTTTAGATATGAGGCTAATGAAAATATTGCTGCAATAAGAAAATAATAATATTTAAGGAACAGGATGTAGAAAATATATAAATTAATTTACTGTTTAAGATTTATTATAACAAATACAGGGTGGCTGATGAAAGCTGCTACAAAAAGAAAACTTAATTTTTATTTTATTATATAAAGTGATCTTTAGATTTAATGAAAATGGAGAATTGCGACAATGAAACACAGTGTGGTGTGCAGTTTCATCAAGGTTCATTGGGGCCTTACTTTTTTGAAGGAAAAGGTCATACTGTTACGGTCAATGGAGGCCAAAGATGTTAAAAGAGTTTTTTTTTGCAGAAAGATAATCCATTTAACTCTGTGTGGTTTCAACAAGATGGGACACGTTGTCTCATAGCCACACTTGTGATGACAGAATTGCGGCGAAAATTCCCCAATAAGTTGATTTCAAGAAACTCCACATTCCGTTGGGCCCCAGGTCTCCTGACCTTACTGCTGCCTACTGATTTTTTTGTGGTGTTATTGCAAACAGGAAGTTTACAAAAGAAAACCAACAAAATTGGGATGATTTAAAGCAATCCATTCGAAAGGTATTTGAGGCAATTCCCGCAGCATCCACCAGGCAGTAATGAATAACTTTTTGATAAGATGTCGCACATGTGTCACCGAGGTTGGAGGCCCTTTGAATTTGATTGTTATCAAAACATCATGAATTACTTGAATGTATTATTTTTCAAATGAATTAATAAAAAATAAAATACATAAACTTTACAAAAATTTATTTGAATTTCTTAATGTAGCAAAATTCATCAGCCACCCTGTATTTAAAAAACTGCTAATATACATAATGTAGAGGTAATTTGTTTATTTATTTTCTGTAAGTTACAGTGCCAGTGAAAAACTTAAATCATAAATCATACACTATTAAGACTTCTTATATGAAAAACAGAAAATAGCAATAAGAAGTGATTAACTTAGAAAAAATAATTAAGAAAGGACCACGTAAAGATATGGATAAATGATAATAAAGTAATATGTACCCCAAAAAGCAAATTAAAGTAATTTATCTTGGCACAGAATATCAAACATCTAAATGTGAGAAAAAAAAAAATTCTAAAATTCATCTTGAATCTTGATTCATCCTGATAAGAAAACCTTGATATGTATACACTACGGCTGCTATTGCAAATATATCTTGCTTTACTATTCTAGGCAACATTAAGTATTTGGAAGTCAGAGTTCTCACAGTCATGTAGATTTCGTAACGTTACATACACTCTGCTTGCATTTTTTTTGTTTATAACGACCAAATTTTTTGAAAAATTTACAACTCAATAGTGTCATTATTTATTTTTATTTCGACATCACCATTGAATGTTGTTTTAGCTTTACATATAAAAATGCATTAATCTTTAGTCCTTCGGTTACCCCCCATTTACTTATCTTGTTTACGAATAAAGAAATGAACTTTTCTTTTTTTGTGAAAGTGGTATTAGTCCATTTTTTCATATATTGAGATATTTAAAAGTTTGCGTTTGAATCAATTTAAAAATATTGACCAACTTTAATCAATTCGGGTGATGTTTTTAATATACCTTTTCAATTTTATTATGAAATCATATTTACTAAAATTATTTAAAAAAATAAAGTTTTTTTTGCTCCACATGGACTATTACTAGAAAAAAAAAAAAACAGGAGCAAGTTTAAGTCAATATTTTTATAGCCATAAGCTTTACTGAAATGGCTTTTTAGGTAAAAAGTAATAGTTAAAATGAAAAAATTTAAATACAGGAATAACCAAGTTTATTAAGAGTTTATTTCAGTTGTACTAAAAATGTAAAAATGAAAATTACTTCAAACATACCCTTTCATTTTTACTATTTGTTATAGTGGCCATAGTAATACACCTCCTGTAAAAACTTCAAGAGTCTATCTATTATCGTTCAAAACTTAGGCCGTATACATATATGTAAATCACGTCACTATCGGAATACCCTTTAATTTTTAGGTTTATTTTTTCTACTTGTTTATATAGCGAACTAAATTTTAATTAGTGTTTGTAAATTTTAAGTGTGTGCCTCCTACAGTTCAACAAATAAACACATATACGTGAATAACACGTCTCTATCGGAACACCCTATAAGTTTTAGTATTCGTTGCTATAGCGGAAACATTGATACATTTTCTGTAAATATATTTCAAGTCTACCTACATATTACGGTTGCAGAGATAAAAGACGCTGACAGACAGACGGACAGACATAGTAGCGAAAACAATAGGGTTACTTTTTTACCCTTTGGGTACGCAACGCTAAAAAACAGCTACACTGCAAGAAACTTGCAGTGTAGCTGTTTTTTTGCAAGAAACTTGCAGTGTAGCTGTTTTTTCGACGTACATTTGTATCTTGTTGTGTTTTGTTATGTATAATAAGTCATTCATGTGTAAAGAGAATAATGATGGTCCAAGTATTGATCTCTGTGGCACTCCTCTATTTATGTTAACTGCATCTGAAAGCTCACGATTGAGATTAACAACCTGGTTATACCAAAAATGGCACAATTGTACGATTCATCATATTAATTTATACCCCGTGTGTGAGTCCGACTAGCGTTTTTTTTATTAGGTATTACATCAAAATGGTAAAAAACTTACTTCCCTTAAAAGAAAATCGCATTCAATACTCAACAATAGTGTATTAATTCAAAATTTGAAAATCTTTAGTGAGGACAAACAACTACATATTAAATGTATTTTATAAACATATTTTATACTAGCTGTGCTCGTCACTTCGTCAGCGTCCTTCAATATTTTGTTCGATTTTGCTTTGGAAGCAATCCACACCAAAGACCCTTACTTTTTTTGTGTGTTTGTTTTTTTAAGAGAAGTAACTCTAAGGCATTTAATGCCTATATTAACTTTGTTACTTCCTTTCAAAAGGGATAGTAATAGATAAGACAGATATTTAGTGCGATAGTAAAGCTTCGCAAACGCTTCTGGTGTTCTTTAGGCGAATTAGTTTGAAGCTAGCATAGCCAATTATAATTATTTTACTTTACCGGCGATGTAGTGCTATGTGGTAATAACGGCGTTTTTAGTTCCGCCTTAAGATATGCTACGTATCAGTTTATGTATGTTTTTACTTTATAAAAAGTAAAGTATTCGTATCCGGTTAGTTCAACTACGTACTCTCACTACTTTTTCTCCACTTTCTAACATATTTTTGCGGAAAAAAAGTATCCTATACTGGGGCCAGGATAATTAGGTATCTCCTTACAAAATCCATCTAGTAGTTTTTACGTGATGCGGACGTCAATGAAAAGCAGATAGACAGACAGACATATATACCGCCAAGTGAGTTACTATTTTATTATATGTATAGATTAAATGATGGCACTTTAGTAAGAAAAAAAAAATGAGATACGCAGACAGCAGTAAACACTTCCTTTTTGTGGTACCGAATTTGCCAAATTAAATACAACAGCATTTTGCTTTAGCAAAGCAAACTTTCAATTGCTTCTGTCTAAAAGTTAATCTGATTTTTTTAACTCCACAGAAAAAAATGTTTCCAATTAAAGGTTTTAATTTGTTTCAGATACAAAATTAAATAATTATTATATATTTAATTAAGAAAAGAAAAACTACTATTTTTATTTAATAACTAATCAATAAAAATTTATTTAAATATCTGTCTGATACTAATCAAGACCTTTGATTGGTGCACAAATTTTTTTCTGTGTTGTAAAATTATTCAAATTAAGTGGCATTTTACTATATTTAGAAGAAATAAAATATTATAAAAACTTATTTTATTATAAACTAGCTGTGCCCGCCACGTCGTGGGCTTCGTGGCAATATTTTGCTTTGAAAGTATTCCACACCAATTGTAAGACTCTTACTTTTATTTTCAGTTATGGTTTATGTATTTACTTTATACAAAGGCACCCATCCCTGGATAAAATTCTAAAATTTATAAAAAATTCTGAAAATTATTTTTAAAGCTCTGTAACAGGTGTTTAAAATATTTTAATAACGTTGCAATTCCACAAAGTAAAAATGCAAATCAAATACAAATTTTATTCAATTGGTGCATAATGTTACGCAATAGTGTTTAAAATATTCCAGTTTTAAACCGAAAATTTCAGTACCTTTAAACCGGAAATTGCGTTTTTCACTGATTTTTCTCCACTTTCTCTTGGAGACAAGATATTTTTGCGGAAAAAAGTATCCTGTATTGGGACCAGGATACTTAGGTATCTCCTCACAAAATTTTGTTAAAATCCATCTAGTAGTTTTTACGTGATGCGAACGTCAATAAAAAGCAGACAGACAGACAGACAGACAGACAGACAGACAGACGGATATGAGTTGCTATTTTATTATATGTATAGATTTTCCTTTTTTACGAAAGATACTTCAAAATAATGGGTCATATTTATTGGGCACAGTAATAAACAATAATTTTGTAAAAAATTAAAATATCAAAATATAGAGTTAATACACTATTGTTGCACAAGTGCCATATACTGCATTTTTTATTTTTCTCTCACATTTTGCTACTGTTCAGTGTACGTGTATAATAATGATTTATCCTATCAAGTCTTATACTAACAACTGACTGTACCATTCATGTATTCACTTATATATTCTTTTTGTAATTATAAGAGCACAAGTAACTAAATATAAGTAAAAGTATAGGAAAAAAAGTAAAGTAATGACAATCGTTTCTTAAATGTTCATTTTGTCGTTGCTCTTTTTAAGCTCTACATCGCCGGTTGAAGGATGCATCAGATTCATCCTTCCGTTTGCAGTACCTTGAATTGATAATGCTATATTTATTTAATTAAAAAAAAAAAAAAAAAAATAATAATAATAAAAAAAAAATAAGCTACTGATTTAATTGCCTATATTTTTAATGTTTTTTTCCTTTAAATACATACTAAGTAAAATATATATTATATTTTAAGGGATTTAACTATACGAGAGTATTATCTTTATCTTTTTTTATAATTAACCTTTAAATAAACTTAAAAAAATAATATGATAACTGAAACCTAATTTCAATTAAGAAAACGGCATATTTAATTCCTGTTTGTTATTAAAGTTTAATTTATGCACTCTGGTCCTCGCTTCTGTAACTAAATTGAGGAACTTTTCACAGGAAAATATCTGTGGAAATAAGGAAAAAGTTCTTAAGTCTTTTATCTTGATAATTTTTTGTGGGCTAATTATGGTCAGTCTTTTATATATGGTGATGCAAATAAAACAATTTACTTCATCTTTTTTCTCAACGTTTCGTCGGCTTTTTTCCGACTTCTTCAGGAGAAATATTTATTGGTGTATCTAGCGACAAATTACAAGATAATCTTATTATTCAAAAGACAAATGTGATATTAATAATTTTTTACTTACGATCTGTTTTTTGGTTTACATCACTACTTAAATTACAAAAAGTTGGACATCACGGCACACTTAAATGTATAATTTAAATAATAATAATAAACGGAAAAATATATCGCAGGTAAACTTAAACTAATATCACAGAACTGAATTTGTTTTAAATGATTGCTATTGAATATTGCAGTTTGGTGTTATCCTTGTCTTCTTTGGTATTTATTGACTTCTTAATACGTTGTTGTATTCGTAAGCTTTCGAGAGTATATCTTTTGTTCTCTTTTTTCTCTCTGTCTAGTATTTTTACACCTTCAAAATCTATAATATGTCCGGTTTCTTTTGCATGTTGAGCTAAAGCTGTTGTCTCTTTTCCTTTGTTAATGTTAGCTTTATGTTCCGATATTCTTGTCTCTAGCATCCTTTCTGTTGTTCCAACGTATACTCTATCACAGATTTCATTCTCATTTCCTTGACAAGTTATTTCGTAAACCACATTATCTGCTTTTTTCTTGTCCAATTTTCTTATTTTCTGCGTAAAAAGATGTCTTAGTGTTTTGTTTGATCTGTGCGTAAATATTGTTTTCTCATCATTTGTCATATGTTTTAATGTTGTGTTTTCTGTGAGTTTAGGAACATATGGTACACTGTAAAAAACTTTTTCAGTTATTTTTTGATTTCCATTTTTGCTTTTTTCTTTACTTAAGCACTTGTTAATTATGTTATTTGTTATATATATTGGAAAGTTATTTTTTGTCATTATATATTTTATTTTGTTGATGTTATCGTTTCTGAAGTGTTTGTCTCTGATGTTGAGAACTTTGCTTGTTAGGTTCATAGCCGTATTTATTTTCATGTTCATTGGTTGAGTTGAGTGGTAATTAATCTTCCAGATGCGGTGCTCTTTGCATACAAGTTAGTTATTAATTTATTATTATCTTTTATAATTTTCAAATCCAAATATGGTATTTGATTATTTTCTTCTACATCCACTGTAAATCTTAGCTTTTTGTGATATGAATTTAATGTTTTTAGTATAATGTCTAAATCATCTTTCTTGATAACCGCAAATATATCGTCCACGTATTTGGATAAAAATTTCATATTTATGTTTTTTGACTTTAATTCCTCAATAACATCGTCCAATAGTGCGTCTAATACAATGTCTGCCATTGTCGGGGATAGTGGATTACCCATTGGCATACCATATGTCTGACGATAATACTTTCCATTGAAAGTAAAATAGTTCTTGTCCGTTAGACAGAATTGTAATATTTTCAACAATTGTTGTCTGCTAATTGTTGTGTGTTCCTTAAGGGTTCCCCATTTGTTCTTAAGTCTTATTTTGAAGTTTTGTAGAAAAGCAATTTTAAACTTAAAATTAATTAAAAGAATAGCTTCTTCTTTAAACTTTACATATAGGAGTCAAACGTATGTTTTGGAAAAAACATACGCAGGCGTTGCAATTAGTTAGTTTTATAATTTGGAAAAAATAGCTTGTAGTTTCTTAAGCTTTATTCAAAATGCGATTAGACATTGGAAAAAGATAAGCAGAAAGTCATTTCGCTATAAATTCCTGAAAAATTGTACAAAATAATGGAAACTTTGCTCATGGGTACTTTTGAGTACGATGATAACAAATTTAGCTTAAGTCGACTTAAGCACATATTTCTTATTACCAGCGATACGGTTATCCATTTTGCGGTTTCAAAAGTAAACGTAAATAAAACACATATAAAATATTTTTTTTCATGATATTTCTTTTTTATTATAAAGTTGACATTATGTGTGAAACACTACATCATTTAAATGACCACCAGGCGAAGTGCTGGAAGCATTGATTCTTATGTGTCAATCACTTTTTGACACATATTGGGCGGTATCTCAGCCATAACTTGACGAATGTTGGTTTTTAAGTGCTCAAGACACGGTCAAACACGGTCTTTCGCGTAGCCAAACAAAAAAAAAAAAAAAAAATTTAATGGTGTCAAATCGCATGACCTTGGTGGCTAGTTGATATCGCCACGACGAGAAATTACGCGGCCAGGAGATGTCTCTTGAAATAAAGCCATATTCGCTCGAGTTGTGTGGCATGTAGCACCGTCTTGTTGAAACCACATATTCTCCAAGTCGTGATCTTTAATAGCAGGCAAAAGATTATCATATGACCATAACGCTCCGAATTGACGGTGACAGTCGTTCCATCGTCGTTTTCAAAGAAGTAAGGTCCAATCCTACCTTCGGCCAAAGAGCGCACCAAACAGTGACTTTTTGTGGATATAATGGCCTCTCTTCAATTACTTGAGGATTCTCAGAACCCCAAATACGACAATTTTGTTTATTAACATACCCACCGAGTGAGAAATGTGCTTCATCGCTGAAGAAAATTTTGTTCGAAAAATCGCTGTCCACCGCCTGTTGTTCAAGCACCCATTCCACGTATCTACGACGTTGTAAATGGTCAGCTGGCTCCAGTTGTTGTGTGAGCTGGACTTTATCTGGATGTAGGTGTAGATCAAAATGCAATATACGCCATAATGTGCCGTAAGACAGTCCTAATTACTGAGAACGACGAGGAATCGACACATTCGGGTCTTCGTCAACACTTTCACTTATAGCAGCGATATTTTCAGAGGACCGAACGAAACGATGATGCACAGTCCTTACAATATCTGTAACCGCTCCAGTCTCTTCAAATTTCTTCACAATTTTGCCAATTGCTTGCGTAGTTGGACGATTATGTAAACCATAATCTCGTCTTAAAGCAAGATATGTGGTTGTGGCAGAATCACCATTTTTGTAGTAGGTTTTAATAATTTGTATGCGTTATGTGATAGTTAAGCGATCCATTTTCGTCAATGTTAGACTTTCAACAGAAAAGAAAAAAATTGGTTTACCAACTTAGTTTGACAGATGACGAATTCCAGCCCTATACTTTTGAAACCACGAAATGGATAACCCATTATAACAGTCATTCTATTTTCCAGGTTGTCCTATAGATAATCCTAAACTTTTTAAAATAAAGTAATAACAAAGTTAGCAGTAGCTCTAGCTTACCCTGTCTAAAAGAAGATGATTGCATATAATAATTTTATATGAAAAGTTTCTCACATAAGTTACAGAAACGAGACATTAGTCCCATATTATTAATTTTTAATTGAAAAAACCAAAAATATTTAAAAACCTGATAAATTTTTATTAATGACAACACTCCTAACAAGCCAAATATATGATATCAAAAATAGTTGGTTGAATTAACAATGAGTCAAGTCGAAGATAAGATTTTAAACGTATAAATAAAACCTCTTTCATACGGTTCCTGTCTTTAAATTGAAATTTGAATATTTCCACACATAAAAAATCGCACGATCTCGGTGGCCAGTTCACATAATCCACTCGAATGTCCAATGTGGCATGAGTTGTGTAGGACATAGCACCGTCCTGCTGAAACCATTTGCCGTTGGTGTCTATGTCATCCAATTCAGGACAAAAGGAATGGCTATTCATCTACCTATAGTGTTCGCCGTCGAAGGTAATGGCCTGTCCCACGTTGATTTTAAAGATATGTGTTTTTACTCCAGTCGTGGCCCAAAAGTTCGTCTGTGTTAACACGGTATTTACTTTATGTAAATAACCCTGCCAATTAGGCCGGCGAGTATGCGCAGGCGGCGATAAAAACGGCTGACATAGGACACACGAGCATACAATCGACACTCGTGTTTTTTCATTGCAACATATAAGTCGATTTTTATTTACAATAAGGCCCATTATTATAACTTGCCTTTAGCTAAAGCTAGGATTTTGTTGGAGCGATAAAGAGTTTTTCGTTATTAAAAGTAAGCTAAAAACCACTTTTAACTATCACGTACTATAAGGAAAAGTTATAGCAATGAGCATTATCCTCATCATTATAACGAAAAATTACTTATAGCTCCAACAAAATCCTAACTTTAGCTAAAGGCAAGTTATAATAATGGGCCTAAATGTTTTAATTGTAAATTAAATTAAATAATTAAAAACTACATTGCAAAATAAACGGAATAAAAAACTGAACCAACTGAAGTGTAAAATAAAATATCTAAAAGCCAACAAAACTGGTCTTCTTCCTTGTGTTAAATAACGGTGGGTTTGCAACTTTACGTGAAATCAACGACCTACCACAACAGCAAAGAAGTTGGGCAAACTATAAGAATCAGCATTGGTACTAGCTCCTGACCAGGTAAACAATATGTATATAGCAAAACAGAATAAATGACAACTAATTCGATAAATGGAGCTTTAACTAAATATGAGATTATTAACTAAAATTATTGTAAGTTAGGTACGCGTCTTTCAAAATTTCCCTTTTATTTCAGCCGTGATGAAAAGCTTTTGTTTTGGGAAGCAAGCTATTGTAAAATGATGGCTTTATAGAATCGGATGCATTATTTTCAGAATTCAATTGTTTTCACCAGTGGATTGGCACTTAACATATTTAACTCAGATGGCATGTTTCGGAAACCGAATAATAAGCTTTAAAAAAACCATAAAGGTAGTCGATGCCAGTCTCATGATTTGAGCTTTTGTATGCTTTCAGCATTTGTTAAGACAAGTATAGGCAATTTTAGGCACCTTCATAAGCGAACATTTTCTTTCCTTACATAACTTCATAACGGCATAATTGAGTATTGAACTCATTACTAAAGGTGATTTTTTTGACTAATGTATTTCCATTCTTACAAATGGCCGGCTTTAATTTTTGAAAGAGTTGAACTTTATAAGCCTAAAAAAAGTTGATGTGCAATCTTTGCCAAACAACTTCTAGTCCATCTTTCTACTGCCACTCCTTGCTAGAGTACCGTGCGCCCCAAATTTAGCGCTTAAATAACATACAGCGCTGTCTGAATAAATCTGATTACGAAGAAAATTTTCTCGAATTTTCAGAAGAGATACAGTATTTTTTTGTCCACCGCATATGTAACGTAATAAATGAAGTGCTTTATATAGAGTACACAAAAAACGTTAAACATCTTTATTTGGTTTATGGGCTTTGACATTAAAAGAAAAGCATTTATTCAAGTTTATTCTAACAACAGTTGATGTCCTCAATTTTAGTAACACCATTTTTGCAATAATATTCTATAATTGTATTGTAGTTATAGATGAAACACAATTTTTCTAGATACCAACTTAATAAGGTGTGCTGAAATTTTCATCTGAAAATGTTTAACTTTTAGCGCTGCTGAATTAAGAGCAGAGCAAAATGTTAGTTTCTTGATAAAATTTGTTACAACATGAGTTTAAAGCATATAAAATGATTTTTTAGTATTTATTGCGCGGGTATACGTAAAAGTAAAAGTCTGTATAAACCAAGTAAAATACCATTTTAAGGTTCAATTTTGGTTTATCATTAATAATATCTGATGTATCTTCGGTGGTCAGAGGCCTCTTTTGCCTGAACAGTAATAGGTATACACTTGTAGTTTTAGCTGAAATTTTTATAACACGGCCGCTATTGCAATAAATCTAAACATATAATAAAATATTAACTCATTTCCAAACTATCTGTATTCTTTTTTGTATTCGCATCACGTAAAAACTACTAGATGGACTTTAACAAAATTTTGTGAGGAGATACCTTAGTATCCTGATTCCAGTATAGGATACCTTTTAGAAAGGAGAAAAGGCGTGAAAGAACGCCGATTTTTTTTACCGATTTAAAGGTACTGCAAACTTTAAGGCATCTTTTATTTTTGAAACCAGTCTATTTTAAGCATGGTTGCGCAATAGATGGCGCGGTTTTAAAATGATGGGTAACTCATTTCCTGTCTGTCTTTTACAAAGCCTTACAATAATTTTTACAATTTTAGAATTTTATATCAATTTAAGAATTTTATCCAGGGATGGGTAAGAGTCTTAAAATTCGAACAAAATATTTCCAGAAAGCACACAACGTGGGTGGGCACCGCTATAATAAAATAAATTAGTTACAAAATAAATATTCTCATTAATTTTCGAGCACTATCTCATTAATGTGACTGCTGCGGCTGTTTTCGCAGTAGCCTAGCCTGTCAATTCAACTTTCCAAGACTTTGTGAACGATTTCTGGTTATAATTCACAAATGGCTTGGACGATATTAGCCGAATGAGTAAAGATTTCTGCGTTGACCTTTAAGAGTACCCCACAAAAAAATTCTAAGAGGGTAAAAAAGTAGCTTAAGCGGACAATTTAAATCTCCCAGATGGCTGATAACAAGATTTTCGAACTTAATGCACCAAAGATCGATTGATTGCTGCGCTGTGTAACATCATGTGTTATCCTGTTCAAACCAAATAATTATCCGAGTTCATATCTTCCATTTCAGGGCATTAAAAGTTCATAATCATGGCTCTGTATTGCTCGCCGTTGATTAATATGAAGTTTCCAGCAGCATTTTTTTTAGAACGTATGTTTTTTGCAACGTAGGTTTTTTTTAATTTTTTAATTTTATGTGGGTACGAAAATTAGTGTTGTTGACCATCTCAAAACTAAAATTTATAATATCAATATTTTGTTCGATTTTGATTTGAAAGCAAACTACACCAAAGACCCTTACGATTTTAGTTTTTTTTTCCAAGAGAAGTAACACTCAAAAAATTAATGCCTACATTAACTGTGTTACTTCCTTTAGAAAGGGATAGTAGTAGATAAGACAGATGGTTAGTGCGATAGTAAAGCTTCGCAAGCACTTCTGGCGTTCTTTAGGCAAATTAGTTTGAAGCTAGCATAGCCAATTATTATAATTATTTTACTTTGCCGGCGATTTAGTGCTATGTTGTAATACCGTCGTTCCGCCTTAAGATATGCTACGTATCAGTTTATGTTTAAAATAAAGTATTCGTAAGTTAAACTACGTACTCTCACTACTTTTTCTCCACTTTCTAAGATATTTTTGCGGAAAAAAGATATCCTATATTAGGACCAGGATACTTCTCACAAAATTTTATTAAAATCCATTAAGTAGTTTTTACGTGATGCGAACGTCAATGAAAAGCAGACAGACGGAAGTGAGTTACTATTTTATTATATGTAAGATATATATTTTGATTTTAATTTTTAGTACTGAACCCTTTTATTGTTAAGAATCGATAAGACCACTTAGTGCCCAATTACATTATGAAAATTTTTCTCGCTACAATCTTAAAATTGCATGTGTGTTTATATCGTGCATGTTTTATTGCCTCAATTTATATAATTAAATTAATATTAATAATTAACACTACGAATGACAGCACAAAAAGAATTTCAAGAGTACTTGCATGTGTAATAGACTCTCCCTTGCAATCTGCTGATAGACTCTGCCTTCCAACCTGCTTCAGGAAGGCATGATTTTTTTTGTTTATCATAAAAACTTATTCGATTACATACCTGCATCCGCGTAAGCGAGTTCTCTTTGTTTCACAAAATTTTATAAAGAAAACTTATTCGCTTACATACCTGCAACCTCGTAACCGAGAGAGGATGAAGTTTGTTTTTTATGGTCTTACAATTAAAGCATTCTCGAATGAGCTTATTAGATGCGCTTATGAGAACCGCTTTTGAAAGACATGAGTTTTATTTTACTGCTTACCAAAACTTAATAATTATTTTGCTGGGAACTTTTGTAGAAGACTGCATACTAAAGTCTAGGCGACTTTTATATGATAGAAGGTATGTAATAGGTATTTTGTAAAGGTTTCACTAAAACAATAAATTAAATTGTCATATGGTTATCAGAACCGGCACCTTAATTTTGTTGGGTTTGCCACTTTAGCATGAGTAGATTAATGCCAGGACAAAGTTTGCAAATTGGGTAAATTAATTTGGTTCAGTTCGGCAATGTTTTATCGTAATATCTGGTTTATTGATTTGGCACATTCTTTGGTTAACGGGCAAAAAGCGATTTTGCTATGTTTGCAGTGACGAAAATCCACAGAATTCCACCGATTTATCCACTGTGTAGTGATGATTCTGGATCAATGGAATCATTGGTCCTTAGTTTTTTAAGAATGAGTATGGCAAGAACGCTTCCGTCAAAGCCGAACGGTATGTGGCCCCAATTGGAAATATATTTTCATAACGCGTTTCAAAATATCAACTTATTGACGTTTTTCGAACGCAACGCGTGAATAATCTAACAAATTTGCCTCCAAGATAGAATGAGTTAAAAAATTTGGATTTTTTCTCTAGGTTTATAAAAGTAATTTATGCGAGCAAACTAGAAACTTTGAAGGAATTAGAAGACAGCATTGAGCGAACCATTACCCTTGATTGATTTGGATTGTTTTGGAAGTTGCAGACCTTCAAAACGTACCGAATCCGGTCACGCTACTCAAAGACCCGAAATCATAACATACAAAAAGACTCTTTATTTGAATTTCATAAAAGCTTAAGTAGTCGAAATAGAAGAAATAAAAGAACACAAAAGCATGGTGGTGAGTTTTGATACCGAAAAAAATGGATCAAAAGGTCTGTTCTAAACTTTTGTGTAAATAATATCCCACTGTGTTTTTTGACCAGTTGACTTTGCGAAAGCAAAAGGCCGAGAAGCCTTCATTAACAGCTTCGCCTTAATATAAAAGTATTGTTTATTTTTTTCTTTGATTATATTTGTAGAACTTGGCCCCCTGAAAGTTTTTCCCGATATCAAAACTCAAAAGACCAGTAAAAGGGCAACGTTTTGACCTAACAAAGTAGACAAAAACCGCATCGCTGGAAGAGCTCTTGGTTAATACCATGAGGCACAAATCGAGAATTAAATAAAAAATATTGACGAATAAATTAATTTCTGAACAAACATCGTATACGAAACAATAATCTCTTTAACCTTTTTTTTCATAAGCATATTAAGTTTAAAGAAAAAAGAAAATGATGAAGAGTTAAGCTGAAATTATAGGATTTAAACGAAATTTTTATCCTTTCTCATTGTATATAACAGATACAAAATAAATAGATGGAGGACAACAGGACAGACGTACCGACATAGTGGCGTGTATTTACGATTTTTTTTATTGCTACGTGCCGTGCCTTGCATCATAGAAGTATTAATATTCTTGTCTGCATTTAAAAAATGTGTGTTTGTGTTTCTGATTGTGAGCATGTTTTAGAGTGTGATTGCATAAAATGTATTAAAGTGTGTTAATGTGATTTTACGCCCGGTAGTTCATTTTCTGTTAATGTAGCAAGGAAATTACAAGGTCTTAAATAAAAAAGCTTTTATGAATTAATTATTTTTTATAATTTTTTTTAATATTACACGCAAAGAAAAAATATAGTTGCGGTAATCATAATATTAGAGCAACTTATTATGATAAAATTATATGTCAAACCACATTATTATTATTTATTATAATATGAACAATTATGGTTAAATTAAACGATTGTAGTATGGTTAAATTAATTATGAAATGTCATATGGGAACATTTTTTATATATATTTTTTATTTATTATTTTTATCTTTAGCCCTTATTGTTAATTTATATATTTTGAATATACAATACATATGATGAAAAAAAAAAAATAATTTTTATCAACGATTTCAGTTTTGCTAATTTATATATCAATGAAATCTACATGACTATTTTAGCAACACATAATACTTCTGTTTCATAATAATTAATAATAATAAATATAGATGTAGAAAATTTTACAAAAAAAAATTTTTTCTCATTTTTTATTATTTTTGTTATTATTAAAAAAAATAGTCATTCCCGATTAATAAAAAAAAACATTATTTGGTTACTTATGAATAAACTTCAGGTAATTTGTTTAATATTAATATATTATTGTTAAAAATTAAAATTAAAACCAACCCTATTGAAATTTTTGTGTGTAGTAACCATTTTATGATGAAGTTTTACCAAAACTTGTTTATGGTGACAAAAGTAATGTTTAAAACAACTAAAATATGTTCATCACAACCATAGACATATTGTTAAAAAGAACATAACGTGGTTTTGGTGACCATACCACAACCATTGTTTTTCTTTGCGTGTATTTTCCTAATTTTAGCCTAAAGAAATAAAATCGTTATTTACCAATTATTCTACAAAATTCTGAGAAAGTCCGATTGGGATCACTTTTTTCGCCACGATGTACAGAGTAGAAATAGTGTTTTAGAGTTTAGAGTATTTTAAATCTTCCATAACTCTTTTTCTACCCAACTGTTAAGCATAAAAACCACGCAACAAAATTCCAATCCGACTTATTGTAAATTGGTCTACTGTGCGTTGCGCTTTTTTTTGCTGGGGAGATACCTTTGTATTCCTCAATGATTTCTGATATCCGACTGAAAATTTACGAATACCTTACATTCATTGAGTCTCGTGCTGTGTCGTGCTCTCGACTGTAGTTATTTCAAATGTCGACAGTCTATGGTAATTGCTAACATTAGCTTAAGGCTAGATCTCTCCAGCATCTCCATATAATATGTGTCTCCCCGTAGTCCAAAGCCTTTTTTTATGTTAGCCTTTTTCCAAGCACAGTCTATAAATATCGTCTTACCGCGATCTTTAACTTTGGCAGATAATTTTTGAGTCCGTGACCTGTACTAACGCAGGTAACCATTTGTTGGAACCCAGATTCTATACAAGCTCCTTCTTGGTATTCCTGCCAACTTGTAGTGAAGTATTCCAGAGTCTTTGATGGGAATCAAACCTACAACCTCGGACTGATAGACCAGCACACTACCTACTAGCCCACCGAGGCACCCGTGCAGCGCGCTATTTGCACTTGTTCGACTTTGTTTTTCTTCTGTAATTGTTTTGCAAAAGAGTCACTACTTACTTCATCACCCAATTTCGGCTAGAAATTTATTTATGGGACATCCTGTATAAATGGCGCTATATACGATACAGCTAACAAAGAAGGATTTGAAATAGGAGTTGAATATCAAGAGATAACATCGTTATCGAACTCACGGAGGACAGATGAATTCACTGTCTCTGAAGTCAATGACCAAATGCCAATATATAACCGAGTAGTCTTGTCACTTCTTCACTGTCAATCAATTACTGCTTCACATCTAATGAACTACAGGGTGTTTTTTTTGTATGTTTGTATATGTTTGTGCAATTTTCTGTTTTGTTTTATTGTATTATTTTTTTGTTGTTGCTATTATATTTTCCGTTTTGTGTGTGTGTTTGTGTGTTTTTTTTGGTCGCTTTATGTGTGCAAGTGCTGTTACAATTCCTGATAACTGTAACTTTTGTGCATAATTAAATAATGAAAAATCAGTTGTTTGCTGCACACAGTATTGTTAGGATCTCTCAACCGGAAATCACAGTAACCGAAATGAATTTGTTTGAAAAACTTTCTTTTTTCTTTATGCTGTGAATTTAGTTTGCATTGTTAGTTAAATACAATGTAGATGAGTGTATGTGAGCTTGTGGCTTAAAGGGAATTCCCGATTTTTTGTTTAAAATGAATTAATTCATAATTGTTTAGTTCTTTGTTATTGTTGGTTTCCATAAACAAATAAACACATTCATGCTTGAGTGAATTGAAAAATTTTTGAAAAGTGTTGATTGTTTTAATAAACGGAAATGAAAACGAAAGAAAGACAATAAAAATTATAGTGATTTAATTGCACTTTGGATTGTTGCACTAAAACACTTGATCATTTGAACGCTGAATTTAAGTTCAAATACTCGTTGGAATAAATAAATTTAAAAAAAGTTGTTTATTAATTTTATATGAGTTCAGATATGGGTAATAAATATGGTGAGTTCAATATAACTTTGTTTTAATTTTATAATTTTTTATTATTACAATAAAATAACGTAAATTGTGCCTTCTGTGTTTCGGCATCTTTTGATAAATTTCAAATATTGTCTCGTTTGAACAAAGAAATGTAATAATAGCCATCATACGTGCTTTATAAAATTTATGATTTCATGTATCTGAAATTTTCTTGGCACAAAACTATAAATGTGCTCAATTTTTAATGAAACACAATGTGGACGCACTAACACATGCAGTTAAGTGGTAATTGCTTCAGAAAGCATATTTCAATTTACGATAACAGTTTGTCGTACAATGGGCCTTATTAATGATTGTGTGCTAAAGCACAGTATGTGACCAAAAATAAATGACTGCATAAATTATGGAATTGCTTAAATGAATTCTGTGAACTTTTCACAAAATAACTTAAGTCTAGTTTTTTAATTTTTCTAGAAAGAAAAAATGATTTTTAAATACTGAACAAAACGAGAAAAAAATTGATTTTTTTAATAAGATTTTTATAACTAAGCGTCGTAATATTATACAACTGGAACAAAATATGGGCTTTAAAAGCTTCCATTTTAGGTTAAAATAATTAGAAAACTTTGTTAACTCGACTTAAGGTGTTTTTTATTCAATTATTTCAGTTTTGCATCGCATATGGAAAATAATGGTGTATTTGTGGTACTTTTGTTAATGGGGATTTGGTTTTAATTTAAAAACGAATTATTTGGATTTATTTTTTTTTTTGAGCACTAGTGATATTATTTGGATGAACGTAACATAAAGTTAAAGTTAAAATAAGAAAATTGTACAAAATATTGAAACTAGTGTGTTTTTAAATAATAAAGTTGTGGTTCCGAAAGAAATCGTAATTACAACATAGTTCTTATTAGGATTTGAAAAATTTTCTTAGTATTTTGATGGAACGTTGCCAGTATTTGTAGAATACGACATCGATCAAATATCTTTCGTAGGATTTGTGATACAGATATTCGGTAGTGGCCTAGTTTATGGCCTTGTTTTCATAACGGCTTAGCAATTTTGAAACATAACTGGCAGGACCATACTCCTACCCCTAGTTTAGGATTTGGAGACCATCTAAATTCCATCCGCTTCTGTTCTGTTCACTCTTTCTTCGATTAAGGCCTAAAACACAGCTACTACGTTACTTTCCGAAGCACCTTACCAATAACCGTATATACGGACAGAAGTTGTGCGCTGGTGCTGTCGGTTCCCGTTATGTCAATTTTTTAACACTGGTTAGAAATCAAAGGTGCAGTGTCAGGCCCCGCTCAAACCTTGTTTGAAAACATGGACTAATCCATGGGAGCCATATTCTTTAAAAGCAATTAAGTGTGCTATTTTTTTAAATTATTTATACGATCTTTTCACTGGTTAGATTTGGAAAGTTTTATCATCCAGTTTTAGAATCCGTGCATACCTCGGTGCCCCCATACACCCAGGTATCGACACGGAGTTGAGAAGCTCAAAATAAATAAAATATGTCCTAGGGTAATCCAACGCAGGATATCTTACAGGACTAAAACCTCTTGAGAAAATGTTCAAAACTTGCCTGTACATTACTGGTTATAACTAAGGCGACCAATTACCTAGCCAGATACCTACCTAGCTTTTGATTGTCTTTCTCTTTTAAGGCGATCCTTATCTAGCATTTTTATGTCCCGTTTTTTACATTAAATCCCGCTTTTAAGAGTTTTGAAAATTCAAATCTTTTCTGTTTTATAGTTCAAATAAATTTTTATATAAAGAAATACAAATACTTTTTGGATAAAATATATTTTTCTGTATAGTCTACTTTGAGCTCGATAAATTTAATACACTGTCTCCTCAAGTTTTTTTTATTCTCCCGAATAATAAGATTTTCCGAGTCTCAAAAGATCATTGATGAGCTCTTTGTTTGTTCTTTTAGCATCTAGACAGTTCTTCAAACTTGAAAACAGGAACCATAGTATTGTTTAATTTAAAAATAACATTGTAGTTATAATAACAAAATAATTTTTTAAGAAATCTTATTTTATTATGAAATAAATTAAATAAATATAGTGAGATATATATTTATAAAAACATGCCTTATTTGCTAATATATAAATGTATATCTTATAATGAAAGACAATTATTTATTACTTTATTTTTAAACATTCAATATGAGAAATGACTTAATTCGTAATTTATTTTTGAAACATAAACCCGTAAATTTAGATTTTTACAATTTTAAATTTTATTTGTTTGTTTTTAATCATACTGCAGTTACATACGACCAAACTTATCATAATTTGTTTACTAATAATATATTATGGTTATAAATTGACTGTTAATGCCAACATATGACTGACAAATGTGTACCAACATAACAAAAAAGTTCGATAATCGAATGTACACAGCTCGAGAAAATAAAAAATTAACCTTTTCTTTTGAACAGACCCCGTAATAAGTTTCAACCAACCATTTAGTATTTTTTGTGTATAATAATAATTTGATGATTACGTGATGATGAAAACAACTATAAGTTGTTCATCGCAATCACATATTGTTACATGAGAACATGAGATGGCTCTTGGGATCATACTATAACCATGTTTTTTTCTCTGCGTATAGGCACTAGCATAATGTAATGGATGTTTTACGATCGCTGTATCTTTATTCAGTACTCTTTGCATCTATCTAAACTTTGGGTAGTATTAGTTGTAAACATCATCTATTTAATAATATTTTATATTTATAAATTCCTACCAAACCAAATGTTTCGATTTTTTCTGAAGTCAGACTTGTCGTAAGGAATTCGTTAAGACATTTCGATAGTTTGTCGGAAATCACACTTGTCGTAACGAATTCGGTAATATATTTCGGTAGTTTGTCTGAAAATTCAAAAAAATAACGAATTTGTTAAGACATTTCGGTTGTTTATCTGAACAAATAAATAAAAATATGTATGTATGTATGTATGTATGTATGTATGTATGTATGTATGTATGTATGTATGTATGTATGTATGTATGTATGTATGTATGTATGTATGTATGTATGTATGTATGTATGTATGTATGTATGTATGTATGTATGTATGTATGTATGTATGTATGTATGTATGTATGTATGTATGTATGTAGGTATGTATGTTTGTATGTATGTATGTATGTATGTATGTATGTATGTATGTATGTATGTATGTATGTATGTATGTATGTATGTATGTATGTATGTATGTATGTATGTATGTATGTATGTTTGTATGTATGTATGTATGTATGTATGTATGTATGTATGTATGTATGTATGTATATAAAACTTTGATTTATATGTAAGAAAATAAAAATCGAATTTGTATTAAAGAAAAAGAATAATAGTAAATTCGAACAAATTTCATAAATATAACCAAGATGGACAATTGAAATCGAATTGATTACGGTAAAGTATTGCCTTGAATACCAAATTTTTAACTAATCATTATATTCACTTTCAGAGAACGAAGTTCTAGCTTATACTGAGGTGATGACAGAAAATATGTCGTTGCGATTTTGTACCTACATGTCGTTGCGATTTCGTACCTACATTTCGTTACGATTTCGTAACTACATATCGTAACGATTTCGTTAATACATATCGTTGCGAAGTCGTGTCAACCCCTTCATATAAAAATCGTTACGATTTCGGTAATATTTCGGTTCCGAAATCGGAAGATTTTTTCGAACAGTCGTTACGAAATCGGAACATTTGGTTTGGTGGGTTATTTTGGAATACTTCAACATTATGGTTATGTTTTTTTTTTAATTTTATCAAAAATTGTGTACCATATTGAATTATTTAAAGAATATATCGCACCCTAAATACAAAAGGGTCACAACTCAAAATTTTCCAAAACTGACTTTTTTCCACAAATTAATTCAGAGCACATATATCTAACTACTGCGAAAATTTCTTTCACATCACTATGTTCTTTAACTGGAAAAATACAGTTATGTCTATTTTATGTTGCTTCTGCACATATACAGTTTTTTGTATCTCCTGAAAATTTTAGTATTTTGAGTTGTGACTCTTTTGTATTTAGGGTGCGATATTATGTTTCATGTAAAAAAGTATTGTCCCGTGATTATTGCCAGCTTTAAGTAATATTATAACCATCTCAAATAAAAAACAAATATTGTTTTATTTTTCTTCTGTGTTTCGTGACGTATGATAAATAATAATATTGCTGAGTAACAAATATTAATCATACGACGCAAACTACCCAAATGTTTTACAATTATTTATTTGAAAATTTTGTAAATCTTTTGAAAAATGCTTAAGTACTTATCTCGTGTTAAACATAATTTATTTATAATTTTATTTCTAGTTGAAGAAGACATGCATGAAGATAAAGCCTCAACATGCAGTACTCTTCTTATATTACTCTCCATAGCACTGGTCATTCTAACGCTGCCATTTAGCCTATTTGTGTGTTTTAAGGTAAATAATTAAATTTTAAATAATTGATAAATTCTATTATAATTAATTGAATGTATTTAAGGTGGTGCAGGAATATGAACGTGCTGTTATATTTCGTTTGGGCCGTTTAATGGCCGGTGGTGCTAAGGGACCTGGTTAGTATTGTTATTATTTGTGCTAAATAAAGTTTATGTTGCTTTATTTGAGATTACGTTTTATATAATTTTAATAGGAATTTTCTTTATACTGCCCTGTATTGATTCTTACGATAGAGTGGATTTGCGCACTCGTACATACGATGTTCCACCTCAAGAGGTAAATTTTCTTTTGTTATTTAAATGTTGATTTGCGTTTGTGTTGTTGTTTTAAAGTTTTAAGTTTACATTATTTTAACATTTATGTGTTTGTGTTTTTACCTTATTAAATAATTATTAATTAAATTTTTTCTTTATAAAATATTGTTATTTTTTGGAATTTAAAGTAGTTTATATAAACTTATTTGCTCTATTTTCATTGTTTTGTTAAAATAAATCTGTGTTTATGTGCCTACTTTATTTCAATTTTTTTTATTAATGTTTTCCCTTCATATTTGTATTCACCAAGTTTTCCTATTTTATTTTTCCCTTGCAATATTTTCTGTTGTTACAAAAGTTGTTTAATTTTTTCTTGTTCAGGCATTTTTGGTTTTGCTGCAACCGCACTGTCTACAGAAAAACATTCAATATCGCATGTTTCCATTTTTACGCGCAACTTGCATATCTTTTTTGGTTTCGTATTAAAGTTTTCTTTGATTTATGGCTTTTAATATGAAAAATATGAGGGAAATAAATACAATTTTAGGGATTATCTTTGATTGGGGTCAAGGGTTGACAAGTAATGGTTTAATCTGCATTTCTGTCAAACTTGTTCAGTAAGCAAAAAAAAAAAAAAAAAAAAAACAGCACTTTAAAGATGTCAATAATAATTTTCTTAATAAAAAATAATTGTCTTACATGTTCAAGTTAATTTTTTATAAGGTTCAAATTGAGGTTAAGACAGATATGTAAAATTGACAACATAATTGACACTGCAAAAATATATTGTAGTCTTATAATTGTAGTTTAATTGATCTCTAACTTTGCTTTGTTCTACATTCGTTGCAACCAACCAGTGAGTAGAGGTTTGTTCAAAACAAATATTATGATTGAAATTTTTATAGAGCTCTTCAACAGGGAGGGGTTGACTTTTATAGTTTATGGTGGTTGTGTTGTTTTATCTTTTTTTCGAGATTAAAAACAAATCGTCTAGGCGAGTTACTTGAATTTTATATTGTTTAGAAATATGCTTCGCTACTCTTATGACCAAATTAAGTATACGCTAGTAAAAGTATGTGGAGTACTCTTTTTCTATACCGCCAAAATCACATAATCTCATCAGAGTAGTCTATGCCAACTGAAGCAAATGTCACTATTAGCATTTCCCTAGATGAAGGATAGTTAATAATTTTCTGTTTATGAAGTACTTGTCTGCATGTCCGCAATAATTTGAAACCCCACGTTATTTTAAAGTACGCTGGTATTTCTCTACGTATAGTAAAGTAAAAAAAATATAGACATCAATTAATAACCATCTAATCTTATATACCCGTACTCTCATATACACTTCACCACCGCAATGCTCGGCTTTGCCTTACTCTGTTATGTTTCCCAATTCACAGCAATACTCTTAGTCCACCACTACCTAACCGAAGGTTGGCTGAGGCAACAACAAATATAAGGTGGTAAATATTAAAAGTAAAAATATTAAAACAAGAGGGGAGCTTTAGGTAGTGGTAGACTTCGTTCTCACCAACTGATGGTTGATGATTGAATACAGTTTTCTCGTATTCCTTTATCTGAGATTGGTTGGTTAAATAGATAATGCTTACAACTAAAACACTACCCAAAGAAGATAGATACGAAGAGTGCTGATGACGGTCGAAGCTGTCTAGAAAATGTGAATTCTGATACTTTGGTAATCTAAAGTTTTTTTTTAATTCTCGATTTTCAAAAAATAATACTAACATAAAAAAAAACAACTACAAAAAAGGAAAATCGTAAAGAAAACACGAGGAGCTCTCATTTTTTTAACCATATCGCTATCCTATGGATCAATAGTGCTAAATTGCAAAAAAAAATATTAGGAATTATGCCTGACAGATTGGTGGGCTTAAATTGTTTGTACCTGTTCTGGTACCTTGGCATAATCCATTTCAACCCTAATTCTCTAATTTTTTAATTCTCGATTTTCAAAAAATAATACTAACATAAAAAAAAACAACTACAAAAAAGGAAAATCGTAAAGAAAACACGAGGAGCTCTCATTTTTTTAACCATATCGCTATCCTATGGATCAATAGTGCTAAATTGCAAAAAAAAATATTAGGAATTATGCCTGACAGATTGGTGGGCTTAAATTGTTTGTACCTGTTCTGGTACCTTGGCATAATCCATTTCAACCCTAATACCCAAACCGATAGACGAACTTCGCAGATCGACTTGCCGGAATATACATACCTAATTGATTGGGAAAATAATATTGAAAAAATTACAGACATAATGACAATTTTATATATAACGTTTCTAGCCTCTGCGAAGGTTATAAAAAAGAGTATGCAATTATTGTGGCCCAAATGTCCGTGGATTACCTATCTGAGGATAGATGCGACGTCATATTTCCTGAAATATAGGCTCTTGCTTTTTTGTTACCCATAATTTTTTATAACAATATAATCTCCTAGGCCAAAATACGCGCATAATTTTCCTCAAGTAGTGATTAATGAAACCTAGTAGTGTTTAAAGCTCTTTCCTCGATGTGTACCATGTTTCTGCCTTATAGAATGTAATAAAATTAAACTCTGTTTTCTTTACTGACATCATAAGCTGAAACTGAAATCAAAAAATGTAGATTTTATTCACTGAACTGTAATTGTACATGAATTAAAGCAAATACTGAGCCATAAGTATTTACGCTTTATTTAATATTAATTTTGATACATCCATCCATATATTTTATTTAAAATTCACTTTTTTTTATCTTTTTTTCCGTATTGTATGTTTGGTTGCTGCAGTAAAGCATTTTATAAATCAAAAATGTTGTATTCGTTACTTTAAATATATTTTGTTTTCCTATTTATCCTTTATATGTATGACAGGTCCTTACCAAAGACAGTGTAACGGTGTCTGTGGATGCTGTTGTTTATTATCGCGTCTCAAATGCTACAGTTTCCATAGCAAATGTTGAAAATGCTCATCACTCAACGCGTTTGCTGGCACAAACAACGTTACGCAATACGATGGGTACAAGACATTTACATGAGATTCTTAGTGAACGCATGACAATTTCCGGCACTATGCAGGTGAGAAAAGTAAAAAAAGAAAGTGGTTTTGGTGTTTGGTGTCCTACTTTTCAGATTTTGACAAATTTAAGTTCCTTTGCGGAATGATGATTTCTTGAACTGCTTTTTGTTTTTATTTAGAAAAAAAAAAAAAAAAATGAAAAAATATGGTTAGAAGTTTAGATGTTTTTTTTAATAATAAAAATAAAAAGGGTAAGCAAACTACAGCAGATTCGCGTACGTTATATGGGTTCACTTAATAAGGGAAACAATTTTTGTGGTAGTATATTTTATCTAAACTGTTTTCATTTCACACTACAAGCAATAAATCCGGTCAAAATAGAGGGGTTTATGAATGAGATAACAAAAGCCACCTATTTTGAAAACGGGCTTATTCGCATTGGTTCAGTACACTGTTAAGCTATTTTTTTAAGACAAAAATATTTAAGATGCTATGCAAATGACTTGGAAGAAGCGTTAAAGTAAGTCATACACAGAGGCAAAGTGAAACTTTCGCTTAATGTTATTTCTGCGATTATGTCGGCAAATCAGCAGTAACACTACAAAGAATAAAGAAATAGGAATCGAGCTACTTTGCTACAAAGAAACAATAGTAGTAGGAAATAAATCAGTCAAGTGCGAGTTAGTCTCACACACGTAGGGTTCCGTACTATGTCTAGTACGCCTTTAAAAACTTAAGTTATTAATTTTTTCATGTCTTATGGGGCACCCTTTTCTTTTTAAAATCAAAGTCATATTCGCGAAAATTCCATCGCTATTGGAACACCCTTTAAATTTTAGAAATTGTTGTTATAACGGCCATGGTAATAAACTTTCTATAAAAATATCAGGTCTACCTATTGCGGTTCAAAAAATAAGGTAATATACGTCAAAGTATATGTCACTCATGGATCACCCTTTAATTTTTATTATTTTTTAGAGTTTCCATAGTAATAAAGCTCTTGTAAAAACTTCAAGAGTCTACTTATTATTGTTCGAAACTTAGGCCATATACACGCAAAGCACGTCAATTTCGGAACACCCTTTAATTTTAAAATTTAATTTAATAGAAAGCGAACATAGAGTTAATTACTGTCTGCAAATTTTAAGTGGTTGCCTCCTATAGCTCAAGAAATAAAGACATGACGGCAAATAGCACCTCACTTTCGGAACACCCGATAAGTTTTAGTATTTATTGCTATAGTGGCCACAGTTATACATCTTCTGTGAAAATTTCAAGAGTCTACCTATTATGGTTCAAAACTTAGGCCATATACTCCACAAATCACTCCACTATAGGAACACCCTTTAATTTTTAGGTTTATTTTTTTATACTTGTTTATATAGCGAACTAAGTTTTAATTACTGTTTTTAAATCTTGAGTCCATACCTCCTATAGTTCAAGAAATAAACACATATTCATAAACAACACCTCTCTATGGGAACACCCTATAAGTTTTAGAATTTGTTACTATAGCGGCCACTGTTATACACCTTCTGTGAAAATTTCAAGCGTCTACCTATTATGGTTCAAAACTTAGGACTTATACATGCAAATCACACCACTATCGGAACACCCTTTAATTTTTAGGTTTATTTTTTTATACTTGTTTATATAGCGAACTAAGTTTTAATTATTGTTTTTAAATCTTGAGTCTATGCCTCCTACAGTTCACGAAATAGGCACATATTCGTGAATAACACCTCTTTATCGGAACACCCTATAAGTTTTAGTATTTGTTGCTATAGCGGCAACAGCTATACATCATCTGTGTGTAGCTATTACGGTTCCAGAGATAAAAGGCGCTGACAGACGGACAGCTATTGTAGCGAAAACAATAGGGTTACGTTTTTACACTTTGTGTACAAAACCCTAAAAACAGTTACTTACAGGAACTTAAATTCCATACTATAATAGATAATTCGGTAGCTCACGAACCACTAAAGATATCACAATGAAATTTTAAAAAGGTAAAGCAGAGGTGCCTTCGAGTGGAGTTGCTGACGGTTGGCCCTCTATGAAAAAGGAAGCCCATGCTGCCAAAGTTTGGTACCTCGGGCATATTCTTTTATTAAATGTCACCAAAAGTTTATTTATAATCAAGAGCTCCCACGCAAACCCGTAAGGGTCTGTGAGCACACACAATCTCAACGAAAATATCACAAAGAGAACAAAACATGTAAAAATTTTAATATAGCAATAGCATACCAGCTTTTAACAAGGTAGATATTTGTCACTTTGCTAAATATTTAGCAGACCAATGCATTTTCATTTTAACCACTTTTTTTGGTTGGGGGCCTTTGTTTATAATGTCAATATTAAGAATTATTTAATATTAAGTACTAATGTATGTAACATTTTAAAATAAAAATACAATTTATTTGTTGGTGGTAAAACGATACGCATTTCACTGGCCAGATCTTCAGGAAACCTTTTTCTTAATTTTAGAAAAGCCAGAGTATTTTTGGCTTTTCTAAATTTTTCTAAATTTTCTGTAAGTAATAAAATTCTAAAAACACAAACAGAATTATGTTAATAGAAGCATATTGCAGAATTTTAAAACTTTAACACAACACCAATGTGCAAACTACGCTTTTACATTTCTTACTGCCCTTCTACAATAGGTTTGTTTTTTGCCAGCACTTAATGCAGAGCTAAGGGGTAATAACATAAAAATCAAGCTAATTTTGTTCTCGTAAGAGAAAAAAAGATTAACAAGTGTTGCCAATAATTTTGCACAATCAATGTTAAGTTAAAAGTTTTTAAATTAAGAATACACTTAAGTTTTATTTTCAATTAAAAATTAAAAATTCACAACAATCTGATGTTTTAAGAAATAAAATATAGAATTTGAATTGACACAACTTCTAAACGGACCGATATATATATTATAAACCAACATAGATAAGAAGAAGTGGAAAAGAAAAATTTTATTATTTAATTTTGTAATAACACCTTAATTCCTAAAACGGGAAGGATATATTGCAAAAACTTGGAGTTTTTATAAAATTGGCCACTATGACCCTGTTTGTTAAATTCTTTTTGGAATATTTCTTGAATTCGATGAGGCTTTTAAAATCTGTTTACATTTTCTTAATCTGTAGTGTGCATTCTGTGGGATTTTCCAATGATTCATAAATTTTGTTTCAAAATAGAGCATGTTTGGATTAAGGTGGAGGGGCAACGGTTACAATTTATGACAAATTATTACTTTCTTCCCAAAGGCTATATGTTGTCTTTAAAATTGTTTAACATCAATTAATAATACAGAAGTTAGTTAAGTTTATATAAGCGAAAAAGGTATATAATGAAAACCATAAAAAAAACTTTTCTAATTCAGAGTGGTGTTACTTTTTAACGAAGTTTATTTATTTATTTTATTATAAAATTTATTAAAAATATGACCGATATCATAAAATAAGAATCCTATCACAACTAAGTGCGCCACGACAATTCATTTTCCAAACATGTAAACTTTTGGTAACATTTCATGGTTTACACCCTCTTCGCCCTCTGTTTTGCCATCGTGAAATTTCATTAAATATTTTATTTTCAAATAAAATATTTTTATACCACTGTGCGGCACAAGTAAGCTTAAAAAACAACTAGGATACTGGTTTTAATTATATCTATGGAATAAAGCTTTATTTAAGAACAAGTCTGAATTTAGTAAAATATTGAATTTAACCACTAAGTAAAGTAAGACAGCGCAACAGGACCGAATAATCTGATAGCGTAAATTGTTAAGTAAAAGTCAAGTTAGTGTTTATTGCCACCATAAGCAAAAGAATTAGTATGGTCACTGGTGGACGCATATGCTAAGGATAGTTGTTTGGGGGTACCGAAACCAACATCCGGAGAGAACAAATGCTCATTCTGCAATCGGAAGGGCCATTATACTTTATAAACCTAAGCGAAAACGAATTGAGTTCGCCAGCGATAAAATAAAAAAAATATATCGACAGAAGAACCCACCAATAGTGACCTGGTTTTCCTAACGAAATAATGTGTTTGCAAAATGCAAACACATGTTTCAAAAGTTAATTTTTCTAATTTCATTAATTGGGTTTAAAATGTAATTGAAGTTTGCTAACTTGCAGTAATAATTATTGTCTAATTACAAGTAGTTGTAATTTCTAATTGAACATTTCCAATTACAATTACATGTAATCTGTAATTGAAAATGTCCAATTACTAATTACAAGTAATTGTAATTTAAATTTTTCAATTTCGTTTTGACAATTCCGTAATTTTTTTAGGTAAAATATACAATTTTTTTTTTTGAAAAAAAGGCGATTTTCTTCTCATTATTTCCGGAGTCTGAATAAATCTCGAGCAGCGTTTTCTAGTTTCGCATTATCTCTAAATAATGAGATTTATTAAGACCCTCAAAACAGAGCTTTGTTTCAACGATAACCTCTTGGTTTGATTCAAATTTCTTACCACTCAGCAGTTGTTTTTTGAAATTTGATAACAGTAAATAGTCACAAGGGACTGGATGGGCTAGAAGCTGTTTTGCCAAATTCATGGCTTTGATGGGACAGCACATTTTATTCCGCTAAAGGCGGTCATTTATCCTTCAAATTAGTTTCAAATCTGGCCAAGAGACGTGAATAACATTCGCTAGTAGTTGTTTTAGCCTTTCCAAAGTAACTCTATGTGAAAATGGTGAAAGTTCATCCAGAGAAAGCTACTGCATTGATTGGTCTTTGGTATCTGGTGTGTTGCGATGGATCCATGTTTTGTTCAAAGTTACAGTACGGCTCAAAAACTCGTTTGTATTGTATATAAACATCGCCAAATAATTATATTAAGCCACACATTTTCATTATCCGATTGTCCTTGGATCGACTATTTCTTTTGGACGTCCAGAATGTTTGGCGTTATTTGTGCAGGTACGGCAGTAACCGAACTCAATAAACCACTTTTAAACTTTTGAAACTGATGCTGCAGATTCCCGTATATTATTTATAGATTAAGCCCTTCTTTAATTTTGATTATAGTTTTTTATCTAAAAGGGTATGTTTAATCAGCACACGAAACTTACTTTTTTCCATTTTTGTTAATAATTCGGTTGTTCGTCATTAGCTCGGTTGTCTATTTTCAATGGCAGAATTCTGTAATAGAAAATGAAATATATAAAATAGATTATTTTATTTTTTAACATTTAACATTGTGCAACAGAATTGTAAAAAAAAACACTTTTTATAAACTTTATTTTGGCAGCTACAACTGGATGAAGCCACCGATGCATGGGGTATTAAAGTGGAGCGTGTTGAAATGTAAGCAATTGACTTGACTGCTTTTATAAACAATTTGTGCAAAAATCACAACCTAAAGTGTTAGAGATGAAAATTAAATTTACTGTTTTATTTACACTCTCAGCAAGGATGTTCGTCTGCCAGTGCAATTACAAAGAGCCATGGCAGCGGAGGCGGAAGCAGCACGTGAAGCCAGAGCTAAAGTTATAGCAGCTGAGGGCGAACAAAAAGCATCGCGTGCATTGCGTGAAGCCTCAGAAGTCATAGGAGGTTCACCGGCAGCCTTACAATTAAGATATTTACAAGTACAACTCTCTAAGATTAATAAACCATGTACATTAATTAATTATTTTAAACTTGTTGTTCATTGCAGACTTTAAGCCAAATATCAGCGGAGAAAAACTCTACCATAGTTTTTCCCCTGCCAATAGATTTAATTACATATTTCCTAAAGTCAAATGATGCTGCCACCCATCAGTTAGCCGAAGCTGCTGTTGCTGCCATGGATGAAATAGCTAGCAAACAAGAAAATGAAACAACAGCAACAACAACAACAGCATTAGAGAAAGCTTCCTAAAACACATTATAACATTTAGCCAAAAAAACATAAAATTTATTATATTTATACGAAACAAATACCAAATGACCATAATACTTGAATTGTATTTTTATTTAAGTAAAAGTTGAAAAATTATTGCTTTTGAATTTCTAACAACTCTGCTGCCTGTAGTTTAAAAATGTTCTATCGCTTGTATGGCATGTAGATACTTTGTACCATTAATTAAACACAATCTATACTAAAGTCCAAACCTATTTAAACACTGTATTAAGTTAAAAGTTCAATAATTTTAATATTAGTTTAATGCGCTTTTTTCCTCAAGCTCTTTTGAACTTCGAAATCTATTTATATCAACCTATAATCTATAATGAAATATTGTATCTATTCGTCTCTTTAACTACTCGTATTTCTACTTAAGTATCGATTATGTTTATTTTTAAGAGAAATTATTTAATAAATTAATTTGAAACCAGAAAGAATTGTTGTTATTATCTGCCTATTTCACAAAGTTACACAAATTCGTTCTTTCGCCCATTTTAAAAACCAACAACAATTTCATAAATGTTGTTTTTGTTTTAAATGTTAATTGTTAAAGTATATTTGATGATATAACCTATAACCACCAGCTTAAGTTTTAGAAGTGTTAGATCACTAAGTAGGAAAGCAAGCCGTCAACATTATAACTTTTAAAATAAAAAAGGACGTTTTCTGAAGACCTTTATTGGAAAATATTGAGCAGCTTTAAGTATGCAGTAAAAAAAACTAACAAAAATGATCCTGATGCAGCTTTTTTATATTTATATTGGAATTTCAATTTAAAGGAAACATGTGAGTGATTCCATGTCAATTCAAGCAAAAAATAAAAAATTGTTTTTAAATTTAAGAAGATACAGCAAAAATAAGATTTTCATATAAAAAATATAATTTTTTTTTGAAAAATATAGGTGATCATGGATTTTTCTCCTTTTTTCGATTAGACGCTTATTTAAGAAGATATAGCAAAAATAAGATTTTCATTTAAAAAAATATATATTTTTTTTTAAAAATATAGGTGATCATGGATTTTTGTCCTTTTTTTTCGATTATACGCTTATTTAAGAAAATACAGCAAAAATAAGATTTTCATATAAAAAATATGTTTTTTTTTTTGAAAAATATAGGGGATCACTTTACACTTCACATTTCTGTTTTTGACACTATTTTTATTTATTTATTTTTTTATTAAAAAAATTTTTATTCTGACTTATGTTTTTTATTATAAAGAGATAAAGAAAAATTAGATACTAGCAGAATGCGATGCATTTTCTGGATCGCTTCATACGTCTTGGGCATTCTTCGCATCTATCTAAGAGGTATAGGGTATGAGAATTTTATATTTCATAAGTGAAATAGCTTTTTTGAAATTATTTCACACTTATAAACCCTATCCTATTATATTATATTACCAAGCAGACATTTTTTCTTCATTTTATTCTCTTTATACATAGACATACAAATGTATATTTTTATTTTACTTGAAATTGGTATATATCTGTCTTGCCATTAGCCAACCTTTGGTTAGCAATTAACAACAATTAGATATTTTTCAAATTTGTATATTTTTGATCATTAACACAATAGTGTTGAAGTTAACAATGTCAAAACCGTGCCATGCTCTACAAAATTATATAAATTTAATTTGCAGTGTATTGGTCGTAATTGGAAATGAAAAACATATTGTGAGTTCAACATATTGTGCAACGTATTGTGCGTTCAAAGGCTTACTGGCGAGATTTATTTAAAACTGGTTAAATGTAATTTTTATATTAATAATAATTTTTAATAAGGTGGTATATAATCAATACTCTACATGCTCCTCTTAAAGCTGCTGCTAATACAACAAAAATGAATTGTTCATTTTATGAGTGAAAGCAACACTAGAAACTTTGATTATGAAGTCTTACGACGTTTTAAATGTTTTCGATAAAAACAATTACTCTTTTGATATTTAAGTGATGCGAATATTTTTTTCGAAGGCAGCTCCCATAATAACGTGCATAATCTTGAAAAATACAGTCTGGATTAGGCTAGTGAGAATGGTACCTTCCATACAAATTAAAAATTATTATCGTGTTAATACACTAGTCTAGCAAAAAACAGATTGGATCGGAACACAGTTGGCTCGTGAGTATAGCGCGTTAAAATTTAAAAGTTGGCCATACTTTTCCTCAAAGTACAGTATTTAAATATTTAAAAAAATACTGGAGCAGGGTATCAAAAAATCAAAAATTTTAATTTTAAAATGTATATAACTCACGCACTTTTAAATATAATTTCCAGATTAAAGCATTATTTTATAGCTATTAACTAGACCTTTAATTCTATGTATACACTGAGGGAAAAACCACGTTGCATAATCGACAACGATTGTCAACGAACGTGCCCAAAAAACGTAATGCTTTCAAACTCCACAAGTTCTATTAAATATTTTTCATATTCACAGATTCATATATTTTATACAGACGCATTTTTTCTGAATAACAAAATGGAGCGATCTACAAATTGGAGATTGGCTCCAAACGACTGGAGACGTTTTGATGGCAAGAGCTTTTACTATATAGCCAATGATGAAAATGACGGTGAAAGATGAGAAAAAATTTAGAAACCATCAACTTCGTCCAGTTAAAATGTAAGTTAATCAGTTTAAAAGAAGAAGGTGTAATATTTACTTTTGTTTTTCAAGCAGCACAAATAACCTTTAAGATTTTGCGGTTTTTAAAGAGATTGTGGAGTTTAGACAGATGTTTTCCTGAAAAAAAAAAAAACAGAGGTAATATGGTGTTGTAATTGTAATGATCACTGTTAACTACTTTTTGTTGTATTTATAAGTATAAATTCATGGTTTGGAATTGATGATGACACAATGTCTGTGCAATCCAAGGTGGAGCAATGTGGAAAACGTGAAGAAACTGCGGCAAATTACTCCAAAAACGAAGAAGTATTAGCCAAGGTAAGAGAAATTCCAATATATTTTATATAGAACATCTTAAATAATTTTTTTGTGATATAATTTAGGATTTGAAGACAATGTTAAACGAAAAATCAAAGGAAATACATCGTTTAAAAATGCTGTTGAATAAAAACATTTAAAATTTTCTACTTGTAATAAGAAACTCGTTTTGTAAATAAAATAGTTTTTAAAAATATATAATTTATTATAATCTGTTTTATTATTATGGTAAATTTGGAAAGGAATAATAAGCATTTACAAATCGACAACAGTATGGTATCAACTTGACAATGGTGTGGTGTCAATTTGACACCGGTATGGTATCACTTCGGCAACAATACGGTGTCAAAGTGTACACGGTCGTTGTCATTTCAACAATCCTTCGTTGTCAATATTTCGTTTTCGAATTAACAACGTTCGTTTACAGTTTGAGCACAAACGTGGTAGATACACTTTCGACACCGCATCAGGGTTGTCAGATGTGGCGATTTCTCGCCAAACGTGGCGATTTTCAATCTTATTTGGTGATCAAATTTTGGATTTGGCGACCTGGCGCCTTTTTGGCTATTTTTATTGTCTTCGGCAAGTTCTCAAGGACATATAATGGCCAGTGAAAATTGTAATAACTCGAAAACTTAAAGACATGTAGCTTATTGTAAATCTCATTGTGTTTGCCCTAAGGACCAGGATCCACTTTTTTGCAAAAGGGGAAATAAATAGCGTTAATTTTGCAAAAACTGAAAATTTGTCAATTATTTTCGATTTAAACGCTTTTTTTCAGATTTGGGGCCTATGCGCTACGTGTTAACGTTGTCGAATTCGACTAAAATTTTGTGGGTGGAAGTTTCTCATCAAATCTAACATTAATCCGACATGCACCCCTTGAAATTGGAAAATTTATGTTTTTCACACATTTGAAAACCCGCTATAATGCGTATATCAAGCAAAAAACTAAAATTTTGTGAAAATGAGCGAATTCACTAAAATGTGAATAAATTCGAAAAAAATCAATCGATTTTTATGGTCGATATCTCATTTTGTTGCTATTATATGTCGCTATGCGATAAAAAAATGAATCTGGAAGTTTTTTGCCGTTTTCGATTTTTTATGATTTTTTTAAAACGAAAATTTTTGCCATTTTTACGTAAAAAATATATTTTTTTCTTAAGTTTTTTATTATAACTCCGATACTATTGATCCGATTGAAACGCGATATATAGACGAATTAAAGGCTATGCAAATCTTAATTTTTCTGAATTTATTTTAATAATATCGGACTAGTAGTTTTTGAGTTATCATTAATTATTTGAAGAAACGTCTCAAAAAAATTGCAATTTTAAAAAAAAACTTTTTAAAAAAAAATCTATCCATAGAATTTAAAAATTTTACCATTTTTGTACAAAGGTAGTCATGATACATCAAAATTATATAGTGGTTTTAAGAGCACATGAAATTTTTTTTATTTTGTTGTGCTGTGTTATAAAATATTAGTTTTGTACTTGATTTGCTAGTAATTCCAATGAATTTTATTATGCTTATTTTTTTTACATACAAAGGAAGTTTTGAGGTAGGGATTAAGTTCGTTTAATTCTCTTTAAGTTGAAAAATATTTTTTTTAAAATAGATGATTAATTTGAAAGAAAAATTTGATTTTTTAAAATTTATATGCTGCTAATTACTGGATAGAAAGATCGATTTCAATAATAAATTCCACCAAAACTCGACTGCGAAACACATGCTATAAATATTATTAATTGAAATGTAAATAAATTTTATTCATATACATATTCTAAATAAGAACACGGTGACAAATACATTAAGGATGGGCACGATCAGGTCTCCATTTATTATAATAACCACTATTTTTCATTGTTTTAAGTAAAAATTGTAACTTTCTCGTGTTTACTAATCATTTTAAATAAAAAACAAAATATTTATATATTTTGGCGACTTTTTTCTATTTTTTGTTATTTTGGCGAATTTTATCTATTTCGATTAAATTTATTTTTTGTGATTTGTTAAAAATATTTTTAAAATTAAAAAAATACTGTATATTTAGAGGGAAATTTTTACAAATAACTGTTTTGGCGATTTTTCAAATAGATTTTGGCGAAATAGGTGAAAATAAATCTGACAAACCTGCACCGCATGTGGTCATTTTGTACACGGATAGTGTCATTTTTTCTTTTTCTATAGAAAAAGAAAATAAAGAAAACTATAAAGAAAAACTGAAGAAATGCGAAGCTCTAAAAAAAATTGCAAAGGAGAGGTATCCAACTTTGAGACCACATGGTGCCACCGCTGGCAAGTGGATGGCACCCACCGTCAAAACTCAAGCTGAAATACCCCTCTACTATGGTCAAGCTAAACCCTCAATACTAGCCCTTGACAAATGGCTGAGTTATTTTCAAAATATTTTGATTCTGCCCTGCTGTGCAGGGGATAGCTAGTTTTATGATAAAAATGAAATTTATTTGTTATACGTATTTCGCTGGTTGTTTAGGCCAGATAAGACCTTTTAATAAATAATTTGTAAGTAATAAATTTCTAAAAAACAGAATGAGATTTCTGTTGATAGAAGACTATTAAAAAAGTTTAAAACTTTAACGAAACAGCATCAAACAAACTATGGTTTTATTGTCTCTTACTGCCCTTCTGCAATACTCTGTTTTTTCCAACGCAGCGTAACCCAGCAAAAACTTGAAAAAAAGTATTCAAGTGTGGAATTACACATTTTTTATGAAAGGACTCTCTAACTGGCTCTTCAGAATTGATTACATAATGTAATTCGCCATCATATGTATTAGGTATCTTTAAAATTTGTAAAAATTATCTCTATCTATATTTATACATATAATAAAATAGTAACTCATTTCCGTCTGGGTGTCTGTACGCCCGTCTGTCTGCTTTTCTTTTGCGTTCACATCACGTAAAAACTACTGGATGGATTTTAACAAGATTTTGTACGGAGGTGCCTTAGCATCCTGTTTCCAATATAGGATACTTTTTTTCCGCAACGATATCTCGTTTCCAAGAGAAAGTGGAGAAAAAGCAGTGAAAGTATACAATTTCCGGTTTAAAGGTATTGGAATTTTCGGTTTAAAACTGGGATATTTTAAACACGGTTGCGCACCTTTTATTTTTGTATATGGGATATTTAAAACAAAATTACTCATCAGATGGCGCCAATTGAATAAATATTTTTACTTTGTATAATTACATTGTTATTAAAATATTTTAAAACCTGTTACAGAGCTTTACATTAATTTTTAGAATTTTCGAATTTTTTATAAATTCTAGAATTTTATTCAGGGATAAGTACCTTTATAGTAAATACTAAACTATAGGATTTAGTTCAATTGCTAATTACATTTTTAGAAGTTTAAGGTAACGTGTTTTGTAATGAAGTAATAAAATTTGGGAATCACAAGTAAGTAATTGTGTAGCAAGTACTTCTTTTGGTAATGGCTAATTTGTTGCTGGGAAGTTAGTTGTTTTAAATAAGAAGCACCAGTTTAAAGGCTTTATTATTTAAGCCCCCAATAAATTTTAATTACATGTGGTTCTGCTATAAAAGTGCAGTATACTAGTTTATTGTACGAGTATGTAATTAAACTGCTTTGTTCTATTTAATTTTTTTAAATAAATAAACGTGTAGACAAACAAATTGTTGCCATCTGATTTCAAGGTCGAACGTTATAAAACGAGCCTCTAGACGAATGCAATTATAATAAAACACAAAATGATATCCATGTCATTGAATCGACACCTTTTATTTTCAGTAAATATTTTATAAATAGAATACATAGAATGACAAACCAATAGTTAATAAAATTAATACAAAGAGTATCAGATAATAAGCAAAAGGGAAATGAATAAAATTGCAATAAAATTGTAGGAGTTTTATTGTATTTCCAAGCGTTAAATTTGTTGAGTTCCTATATTATTTTAAGCCGAAAAAAATAAATTTTTCTCTTACTTTTCAATGGTACTGTGCTAACTGTCTCCACTTTTTTCTTTTGCGAATTTTTATTAAACTCCACCCAGTCAAACAATTAGAAAGCGTGTAATAAATGTAATTATACCAATGAAGTCTATATAAAAGCGCATTTAAAATTTGTGTCGCTGAAAACAAAAAGTGGATCAAATTATAAAAAAAAACTATAACGCGATACCAGGGATGCCACTTTGGTCCGGTCAGACCAAAATTGGTAGTTTTTGTTCTCTTTTTTTATGAACGATTTGGTAGTTTGGTTGGTTTGTTCCAGTTTTTATGCGTTTTCGGTAGAAAAAATTGTTCGTCAATTATTTTTTTTTATAATTTTTTAAAAAAGTACTTAAAAACTTCTATACAATTTACTAAAACAATTAAAAAAATATATGTATAAGTGTAAGTATACCTACTCTAAAATGAATGACAGAAAACGTAGTAAATGATATTATGTATACAACGCAAACAAATTTGTGTAGTTGAGAAAATAAAGGATAGATTTATGATAAAAAAATTTTGGTAGATTTTCTTTGCTAGGTTTTGGTAGATTTTTTGTGGCAACGCTGCGCGATATATTTATGCAAGTCCAACAATTAGCTAATGTGACGATAACATTTGAGTGGTATCCCTGCGGAAAATTGCTGTCAATATTTCCTATGTGTAAAGTGGTAAAGAAAGTTTTGCATCGTGATTTGTGATTAAAAATTGTGAAAAAATATAACTAGCACAAAAAATCTTGATTTAGGATATAATCCACCTCCTAGGCCATTGCCATGTTTATGCGACAGGTCTATTTCATAGAAAGTGTTGGAACTTGAACCTTGTAACGTGGTACATATAATTTATTCCCTCGTACATTCTTTTTAGATATTGTAGTTATTTACAAATAAAGTACCAAAAACAACATGTCGTGTAATCCCAACCATAACTACCATATAATCACAACCCAAATGTAGAAAGTATACAAGCAATTAACTATAAGTATTCATAACTTTCATCAAGTTGATGTTAAGATAAGTATAAGTAGCAAAGGTAGGCAGTCAACTGGCATGTTGCGATCTTCTCAAGATGGAAAATTGTAATATCATATAAGACTCGGACATTATACTTGTACTCGTATAATGGAAGTGCTGACTGGTTTATCGCGGTGAACCATTTGATATTTTTTTGGACATCTGACTTCGGTGTGGTATGATAAATTAACACACCGGTTTTGGCTGACTGTTCCCATAGCACCACAGTATTCTGTATTCGGACAGACTGTTCCTACAGTGTCTTCGGCTGACTCTTCCCACAGCGACTTCTGTTGAATGTTCCCATAGTGGTATTCGGACTGACTATTCCCACAGCGTCTACGGCTGATTGTTCCCACAGCGACTAAGGTTGACTGAACCCACAGTGCTTCGGCTGATTGTTTCCACAGCCTGTTATTTGGCGGATCATTCAATCTTTCGTGAGTCAATTATCGTGGTTTTAATTTCGTATTACAGCAAATTATCTATACATATAATAAAACAGTAACTCATTTCCTCTCTGTCTGTCTTTCTCTTCGTATTCGCATTACGTAAAATCTACTGGATAGACATTACCAAAAGTTTTTTTAAGAAGGTACCTTAGTATACCTAAGCAAAAATATCTTATTTGCAAGAAAAAGAGGAGAAAAAGTTTTAGAATTTGATATAAATTTTAGAATTTTATCCAGGGATGGGTAACTTAATATAAAGTAAATACGTAAGAGTCTTAAAATTTGGTGTGGATTACTTTCAAAGCAAAATCGTTTTGGGCACAGCTAGTTGTAAAAACAAGTGAATAAAGAGAAATATATTTAATTAACCCAAGAAAGGCAAAAAAATCTCTGTTATCACTTAAGGTTTGTCGATCCGCGTCGCTGGACGCGACTGAGTCGACTTAGCCTACGACAAAACCACGTTACAACCTTACACTTAGGAACTTGTCACATGACAGCATATCGTCGCGTTTATTCTTAAACCACGTAAGCGGCAAGAAGTCGTTTTTCAGAAAATGAAAAAAACTTAATAACTTCCTTCATATGGGTTTCAAAATAATTAAAATAATAATAATAAAAATAATAAATAATAATAATTTGCAAAACATGGCTGTGCGACTCTCTGAAGGGTATAAAAACTTTTTTTTATATAATTTGTTACTTACAATTAATTGTAGCCAAATCTGTCGCTTACGTACAAATTGCAAATTGCTGTGTGTAAATAAACATTTATTTTTGTATTTATCAAAAAAAAAAAAATTAACTTTACTAAAAATGCTCCAATTGGCCTGCAACTTTCATGATTTTTTTAATCTTAAATACAAAAAACATAGTGGTTGAGACTTTAACATTTCCGACTTGAAATATAAAAACCATTATATTTTGCATACAAATATCATTTGTATGGCGCTTACGAGGTTTTGAAAATGGATTTATTTATTTTTCATACAAACTTGGTAAAATGAGAATGTAGTCTGGTGGCAAATGTTATTTACTACCATAAAAACCAAAAAAGTAATTTCGAAAAAATGTCGCTAACGTGGTTTAAGAAGAAACTCGACGATATGTGTTAGTTTTTTCCCCACAAGGGACATTAACCGAGAAAGGCTTTACGTGATACAAAATGTTTTTTATATAATTTTATGCTGTTAATCTATCGGATACATATAAACTGAGAGAAGGAATAAGAAAAGAAAAACACAGTTTTCTTTTAATCGGCTTACAGTTAAAAGAAAAAGAAACTTGGTGCTTCCTCTTTTTATTTTATGACGTTCTACAATATAAAAATGCAATTTACGCAAAACTTCAATACCTGATGGTGAGTTGAACAAATACATAAATTATTTTTAATATAAATTCTGCAAAATTAACCTTATAATGAAATATCATTTGTCGTTGTACGTGTAAAAACTTGATTAAATAATTTAAGTGTTTGTTTTTCCATAAAATAATAACATACTGGTGCAATCAGAGATAGAATTGATATTGCACAGTGAGACAGAAACAAAATATTTTCGAAATAATTCAGCCATTTTTAAGTCCATTCACTTATCAGGGGCATATTTTAGTACACGTATTTAAAAACACATAGTTTTGCATCATATATATTTATAGTTTTTTGTTTGTTTGTTAGAAAATTGCATTATCTACACTTATATACACAACAAAAATATTTAAAATTTGAGGAAAGTAAAAATATAAAATATGCAACAACTTTTTATAAGTTAAACGATTCAATTGAATTTCTCTGTGGATATGTAAATTAAAATTAAGGAAAAACCCACAATTCCTTAAATAGAAAAAAATCCTAAAATTGAACTTTTTTTGAGTCCTTTTCCAAAAAACCCCACATACGGACTAGCGGTCATGAAATAATTGGCAATAGGCGTAGCTTTTTTATACCTCTATACCAGTCTTCTTTTCCCGATCCCAATTTTCGGACTTTAATATATATATATTATATATTCAAACTTTCATTGTAATAATTCTTGCAAAAAAAAAAAACCGACTACAAAACAAATATATGTGCATCAATTCTAAACTAAAAATTTAAAAGGAAGTAATCCGTAAAAAATAGTACTCAAATCAAATACTTTTATACTTGTTGTTCTAACGGACATAGTAATATACGTTCTGTACATTCAAATGTCTATCCATAACGGTTAAGCAGATAAAGCCATATACGACAAATTACGTGAGATATTTTTTTACACTTATTATTACTGACACAGTAATAAAAAGTAACGGTTCCAAAGATATGGCCATATAGCTTAAACAATATCATCTAGGGGATACCCTTTAATGTACAATTTTAAATTAAACGCTTATTTTAAAGGACAGATTCTTTTTAAAATTTCAAATGTCTGTCTAAAACGGTTCAAAAGTTTGGTCATATGCATTAATTTACATCAACTATTGAGACACCCTTTAAAATTGTAAATATTTATAAATGTTATTATACGGGACATAGTAGTGGAGATTCTCTCTAATTTTCAAGTGTTTGTCTATAACTGTTCAAAAGATACGGCTAGATAGGTAAAACTATATCAATTATGGGGACACCCTTTAGTTTCCAAATTTAAATTATATACTTGATGTTATAAAGGACTTAGATATACAGGTTCTTTGTAAATTTCAACCGCCTCTCTGTTACGTTTCAAAAGTTTTTCAATATACTTCAAATTACATCAACTATTGGGACACCCTTTCACTTCTAATTATAAATATTTAATTTCTGATTATAAATATTGGACATTCTGTCCAATTTTCAAGTGATTGTCTACAATGGTTCAAATGGTTCATATATTTAAATTGACGTAACATATGGGGACACCCTTTAATTTTTAAGTTTATTTTTTTTTATTAATTTCTGTTATTGGCAGCTATAGTAATAAGTAGTTTTTTTAAATTTTAAAAGGGTTTTACGGTTCATAATACACTTAAAAAACACATATGTTGTAAGGGGACACCCTTTAGTTTCCAAATTTAAATTATATACTTGATGTAATAAAGTACTTAGATATACAGGTTCTTTATAAATTTCAACCGTCTCTCTGTTACGGTTCAAAAGTTTTGCAATATACATCAAAATACATCAACTATTGGGACACCCTTTAACTTCTAATTATAAATATTTAATTTCTGATTATAAATATTGGACATTCTAACCAATTTTCAAATGATTGTCTATAATGGTTCAAATGGTTCATATATTTAAATTGACGTCACATATGGAGACACCATTTAATTTTTAAGTTTATTTTTTTATTAATTTCTGGTATTGGCAGCTATAGTAATAAGCAGTTTTTTTAAATTTTAAAAGGGTGTCCATTAAGGTTCATAATACACGTAAAAAAACACGTATGTTGTATGGGGATACCCTTTAATTTTCAAAATTCGGAACTTCTTTTCAAATGTGACCAATCTGTAAGGGTTTCCTTTCTAATAAAGAAAAAAATTTTAAAATCGGTTCAGAAATGACTGAGTTCTGCGGGCACAAACATAAAAAAGCAACATTCAGACGAATTAATAACCTCCTTCTTTTTTTGAAGTCGGTTAAAAAAGGTCAAATTGGAAGTCGAGCTCCCATATAGATGATTTTTTAGACGATTTTTTTAAACGTATGTGTATAAAATAGGATTACATAAAATAGAAAAATAAATAAAAATTTTTATATATTCCTTAAGAGATTTTTTTTTTCTATTGCAAAAAGATTAATGGCGCTTTTTTTTTGCTAAAATATCCAAATATGCAATAATTTTGGAATTTTTAAAACAAAAAATTTTTTTTCACCTTGAAATTATTCATCTTGAAATTTTTCTACAATATTTAGAATTTTGCTGGCTAACTACGAGAGTAAAAATAGAAAATTTTTAAATTGTAATCAATATTTAAAAATAAAGTAGACCTAGGTATCGAAAAATTAAACCTTTTTAATTTTTAATTGCGTACATGCTTTTAAGCTTAAAGACCATATACATATAGGTAATTTTAAAAATCTAATAAAAAATGAAGTGTGAGGTACCCAATGTTGAGGCCACATAGCGTCGCAGCTGGTACCATATCTTAAGTTAAGAAACTACCCTGCTATGTCCATGTCAAATGTTGGATTAATTAGACTAAACCTTTACAAATGACTAAATTCCAAAATATTTTGATTCTACCGCAGTGTGCATTGATAAATTATAAGCGGGTAACCACAACTGTTTTTTAACCGACTTCAAAAAAGAAGGAGGTTATCTATTCGTCTGAATGTTGCTTTTTTTATGTATGTAACCGCAGAACTCAGCCATTTCTGAACCGATTTTAAAATTTCTTCCTTTATTTGAAAGGTTATGATTTCAGGTTGGTCCCATTTTAAAAACAGTTCATTATATTAAAAATTAAAGGGTGTCCCCATACAACATACATGTTTTTTACGTGTATTAAGAACCGCAAGGGGCACCAAATTAAAATTTTAAAAAATTGCGTGTCGCTATAGCTCTCAACAGCAGAAATGAATAAAAAAATAAATTTAAAATTTAAAGGGTGTCCCCATAGGTGACATAATTTGACCTATTTGGGTCTATCTTTTGAACCGTTATAGACAAAACCTTGAAAATTTGACAGAATGTCGATTACGATGACCGCTATAATAAAATGTATAAATATTCAAAATTTTAAATTAAAGGGTGCTCCAATAGTTCATTTAATTTGATTTATATGGCCATACTTTTGAACAGTTGTACACAGACCGCTGAAATTTACAAAGAACCTGTAGTGCTAAGTAAGCTATAACAAAAAGTATAAAATTTGAATTTGGAACTAAAAGGGTGTCCCAATAGTTAATGTAATTCTATGTGAGTGACAAAACTTTTGAACTGTTAGAGACAGACAGCTGAAATTTACAAGGAACCTGTATTGCAAAGTCCACTATAGTAAGTATACAATTTGAATTTAGAAATTAAAGGGTGTCCCCATAAATTATGTAATTTGATCTATATGGCCGTATCTTTTGAACCGTTAAACACAAACACTTGAAAATTAGGCAGAATATCCACTACTATCTCTGGTATGATAACAAGTATAAATAATTGGAATTATAATGTAAAGGGTGTCCCAATAGTTCATGTAGTTTGATATATATATATGGCTAAACTTTTTAACCGTTATAGACAGATAGTTGAAATTTACAAAGAATCTTTCTGGCCAAGTCCCGTATAACAACAGGTCTTTAATTTAACATTGTAAATTAAAGGGTGTCCGAATATGTGATGTTATTTGATCTGTGTGCCCCTATCTGTGAAACCGTAGACAGAGGCTTGAATGGTGCCCCTATAAAAGACGGATGCTGATGAAAAGAGGAGAGGCTTGACATTCAAATAGTCTTCATTTTTCCCTCTAAGTTTGGCGCATCTTTTATTTGATTCAAATCTAATTCTTACAGATTACTTCTTACATTTTTAGTTTAGAATTTGTGCCCTTCTATCTGTTTTGAAGTCGGTTTTTTTTGCAAGAATTATTTTAATTCTGTTTATTTAATCGCTGTTTTAAAAATGGTGCTATTTTTCATATAATGGTATTTAATATTTTAAATTTCCCACTTTCAGCAGCTGTTTTAAGGAACGCTACGATTAAAAAGCTTACCAAACTTAGTTTAGTTAAATTAAGCAACTAAATGATAACCAATCGACAGTCTTAAATCATAAAGTCAGGAGTAAAAGCTGGTTGTAGTACCTAACTCAATGAAAGTAAGATTGCCATAATATACAAATCGGTTGCCTAAAATCATTTGGATAGAAGAGGGTCAAAAAGGGACCCATTAGGAAGTGGTCTGCTTCGATATTCATCCTACATAATTAATAAAAAAATACCCGATCAAGAAAAATAGAATTTATTAATGCAAACATCTCTTTATTTCTCATTAGTATTTTAATATTTAGAAATGTGATTACCACTGCAATTGAAATGAAATGTTAATTTCAAATTAATTTAAATTCATTAACCAATGAATACATTTCTACTTTACGGATCTTTACATTTTGAGGTCTTCTAAATCCATTTTACCTATTTTCGCGATGATGTCTGGGTGAGTTTGCATGACACTGTATTTGTGAAGGCTCTATAGCTGTATAGTTTTTGGGCATAATCGGGAAGGGGAGGTTTACTTAACATTCCAGACCGTCTATACTACTATTATTGTGAACGCTATATAGGTCATACCGTTTAATATATCAAAATAAAATTCAGTATTTGCCTTTGGTATTTGGTGATGAAGAGCAGTATAGTTTTTGGGCAGAATCGAGGTTGTTTAATTATGTATGTTATGTATTACATAAAGAATAACAATTGTTATTAAAAATCTGTTTCTATGAGGTATGGTAAAGTTGAGTAAAGGCCACTTTACCTTTGTTATTATAAAAAACATACAAAATTCAAGAGGTTAAAATCTGGTGAACAGAGTTACATGAATGCATTTTTAAATGATAAGTTCGCAAATGCTTAAATATTTATGTCCTTAAGCAAAAGAAATAAAGTCTACTTTAAGAATACTTTAAAACAAATTTTATATGAAAATTTTGTCTTAAAGTACACTTCAAGTAGACTTTATTTCTTTAAAACAAATTTTATATGAAAATTTTGTCTTAAAGTACACTTCAAGTAGACTTTGTTTCTTTAAAACAAATTTTATATGAAAATTTTGTCTTAAAGTACACTTCAAGTAGACTTTGTTTCTTTAAAACAAATTTTATATGAAAATTTTGTCTTAAAGTACACTTCAAGTAGACTTGGTTTCTTTAAAACAAATTCTATATGAAAATTTTGTCTGAAAGTACACTTCAAGTAGACTTTGTTTCTTTTGCATAAGGCAACAAACTTTATCTGATTGTCTTCTCAATTCTGCTAAAGGACAGGTAAGAAACTCCTTAACGTCAGCGCACGCTAAGTAGTTTTATGGTGTTCTACATCAAAATGCTTCTTAAGAGCCTCGTGAATGCGTAAGAAACCTATATCCTGTGGACGCGGTTAGTTCTAAGTTTATGATATATTAAGGATTTATAGCTCTTCGTAGGCTCATCAAAAAGTTATTTTAATGCCAATTAAGTTTTAATAAATTAAAAACTGTAAATCACATTACCTAAGAAATTATTTGGTCACCACACTAGGAAAGTTTGAGTGTCCTTTTACCACGAAAAATAGTATCAACCCAGGAAATCAGTTTGCAAAATTCTCTTGTAGGTTAGGTGTAAGTGGTGACGTGTTAATAATATTCGGTCTGGTTAAATATTAATAACAATTTTGCTAGCCATATTTAAATATTTATTAAATATTTAGTTAAGGGCATTTTCGTTCTCGTGCCAGTACAACGTTATTTTTTATTTGCAGAATGTGTTGTTACTCAAATTAAGCAAATGACAGTTGTGGTTATTTTAAATGTGCTAATGTATTGGTAGCATATACATACGTATGTATATCCGAATGTTTAAGTTTTTTTTCATTGACACCATAAATAAGTTAACGGCTCTTTTGAATTTAAGATTTTAGTATTCATTCAAGTGTCCTGTCAAGCAGAACAAACTATTGTAAGTGATTTACGCAGAAGTGGTTTAATAACAAAAAAAAACCTTAACGCACTGCACCTTAATTACCGATTTAGAGTTTAATCTGTATTTGACACACAGCGGAACATGAGTTTATTATTCGTTCTTCTATCAGTAAATGTAAAATATGTGTTTATTTAAATTACAATTTATATTTTCTTTATGTTTAAATATAAATTAGTGCAATTAACCATAATTAAAAGTGAAATATTTTTTGTAATTGTACAATAACTGCTTGTAATTTCGACAGATAATTATCTATAGTGTTATAGTGTCCACCTAAGTGATTAATACATAGTCGTTTCTAACTAATATCCAAAAATAAAACTAGAGCTAAAAATACTAAAAAAAACAAATGCTTTAATACACAGGCGAAATAAAAAAAAAAATTCTAAATAGAGGGTGTTTTTATAAGAGGGTCAAAACTGGAATTTGGAATAAAATAACAAAAAGAATTATTGTACTAAATAAAATTATTATTCTGTTTGTATAATAAATAAATAAATCAGTCAAGTGCGAGTAGAGTTCCGTAGTACCTTCACTATATAACTTTAAATACTAGAGCATGGTACTAAATACTCTATAACGTTTAGAAGAGAAGGCCAAATTCCTCAAATTGGCGACATCCATGGCACACCCTTTTATTTTTGTTTCAATTTCATTTCCTGTTGTTACAGAAGATATTGTAATATATAATTATATATAAGCCTATTACTGTTCGAATATTAGATCAGAGAAAAATCGCGTAGCGGTCGAAACACCCTTTAATTATTGATCTTATTTAATTTTTATTATTTGTACATTTTTTGCTATAGGCTACATAATTCTACATATTTTCTATATAAATTTACGTTCAAAAAATTAAAGTCACTTTCGCGAAAATCGCGTCACTATCGGAACACCTTCCGTGAAATTTTCAAGAGTCTATCTGTTATAGTTCAAAAATTAGGCCATATACATGCAAGTCACGTCAGTGTCGGAACACCCTTTAATTTTTGGGTTTATTTTTTTATACTTGTTTATATAGCAAACATCGTTTTAATTATTATGTGTGAATTTTAAGTGTCTGCCTCCTATATTTTAAGAAATAAAGAAGCAAATAACACGCCACTTTCGAAACACCTTATAAGTTTTAGTATTTGTTGTTTAGTATTAGTACAACTTATGTAAAAATTTCAAGAGTCTAGCTTTTACGGTTCCAGAGATAGAAGCCGCTGACAGCCGGACATACGGTTTTTTAATAGCATAACTTATGGCTACCTTATATCACATAACAACGCATGGGCATGGACATATCAAGAGGCGTTAAAATGCCCGATATTTGTGTTCCATGCGGACAAAGCCAAAGTTGCTGAGAATTCCGTCATATTAAGAAATCAGCATTATCGTCAACATTTTGATTTACAGAAGCTACAGTTTCCTCGATACGAATATTTATTTGTCTTGTGTATGACTTAATGTCATGTTGTGAATAAGTGGAGCAAATTTGTTGTAATAATTCGTTAAATAATCTTAAAAATCACAAAGTCAAACAGTGCAATGAAAAACAACTCTTATAAAGAATGTGTTCAGCAGCGATAATTAGCATCCAAATTCGGTACGATTCAATTTGTGAAATAAAAATAAACCCATTGGCATCCACATGAACTCTTGTTATACAGTGGGGCGCTTGAGAAGTATCATTTAGGCAATTAATACCTATATTAACTGAGTTACTTTCTTTAAAAAGGAATAGGAGTAGATAAGACAGATGGTTAGTGGGATAGTAAGGCAACACTGCTATTGCACGTTATGATTATTTTTAGAACAGTGTTGCAGCGCCTTTGGTGTTATTAAGGCGTATTAATTTGAAGCTATGCTAGCCAATTTATAATGCGATGTGGTAATACCTGGGAAGGAGGGCGCTGTGATATGCATTATTATAAAGAGAACTAAAACATATCAGAAAAATTGATTGTGCCATGGCTGAGTATTGAACTTTAGGCGATCATGCTTATATATTTCAATATAACTCTATTACGATTTGTTCGATTTGAATATATGAACCACTGAAAGATGCGGTAGATATTACCTTTAAGTTAAACTAATATTTTTTTTTTTCGATTTTCAACTGTTTCAGATTTATTTGGAAATTGGTGACGAAAAAAAATAATTTTAATGAAAAATTAAATTTTTCTTTTAAATTCAAAAATTTGTACAACAATTAAATCGGAAAATATTTTACATTTTTGTCATTATTGGGAAAGCTAGGTGTACTGGAAATAAAATAAATTAGAAATAATAAATATCGATGTCCAAATGATGATTTTATTTACAATTAACAGCAGGTAACCCACTTTGACAAATATTGTGCAATACATTTATTCGCAACATATTTGTATTTTTCGGATTAGTTGCTAAACCATACATATATTGCATATACAATCGCTATTTGTGGAATATATTAGCCACTAATTTTAAATGGCTATGCTAGAGATTACAAGGAGGATACACAAAATATTGTTGCTTTTTGTGTGAATGGGACAGCAGAGCAAAACCGTGTCATTTCGAATAACAAAATTGGCCCTAAAGATCACATGAGATGAGCCTTTAGTTGCCAGGCTAGAAAAACTTTTGCCGGGACTACATATCAAATGAGGCCCAATAAAAAACTTAGTAAAAGCTATGAACAGAGATAGAGAAGCATTTATATACCCCTGAAAATATATTTCCAGTTGTAAGGTCCCCAAATAAGAGAAATTTGAAGACCAATTGTTCAAATCAAAGTTGGAAAGCATGGATAGCTTTCTAAAATATATGTCACAATTTTCTTGCAAATAGGTCTGTAAATTACAAAGAATTGGTACAAGAACTTCTTTTTTCATATTAATAACTCTGATGCAACATGCCATTAAAAATAGATTTTTTTCATTTGCATTTCCGAAAAAATCTTGGTGCCGTGTCTGATGAGCATGGTGAAAGATTCCACGGTTCATATTGCGCACAATATGTTAGCTGATTTCTACTGAGAATTCAATCGTTAAACAGCAGATAAAACTTATAAAAGAGAGCAATCTACCAAATACTAATTAATGTTATATTAATATTTAAAATTTATTTATATTTAATATTTAATTATTAATATTTAATTTAATTTCATTTCATTTAATATTAGTTTATATAGATAGGGTGGTTAAATTATTAGGAAATTTATTAAGGAAAATATTGTCATTTCTTTTTATTTTGATAATATTGGTATGGTTCAACTATGAATGGAATAAATGGCCTCCGCGACCTCGGCGGCACAACTCCATCTAATAATCAAAATTTTCCATGACGCTGAGGCATAATTGAAGTTCTATACCGTTAATGAGCCGAATTATCTCATACTTTAGCTCTTGAATTGTTGCTTGCTTACGACGTTCACCTTTTCTTTCAAATAACCCTAAAGAAAGAAATCCAACGGTGTCAAATCATATGATCTTGGCGGCCAATTGATATCGTCACCATGTGAGATAACACGGCCATTGAATTTGTAGCGCAAAAGAGCCATTGTTTCGTTAGCTGTGTTGCAAGTGGCACCGTTCTGTTGAAACCACATATCGTCAACATCCATATCTTCCAATTCGGTCCGTTATCATCTCACGATAGCGAACACCATCCATACCGCCAGCCAATAAACCGCACCAAACAGTCACTCTTTGTAGGTGCATTAGTTTTTCAACAATCACTTTTGGATTCTGCTTATTGACGAATCCAATGAGGTGAAGATGATTTTCTTCGAAAATTGATTATCCACTGTTGCCATTTCTTGCCACCATTCTGATCATTGACGATGTAGGGAATGAACAAGAGGCTTTAGTTCTTGATTCAATTGCAACTTGTTAGCGTGGAAATGCAAGTCTTTATGCATAATGTTCATCAACGACGAGCGTGAGAGGTGCAATTGTTTAGCACGACGATGAGATGAGGTGGACGGTTCTTGAGCTACACTATCGCGAACAGCAGCAATATTTTCTGCAGTGCAAGCTGATTTTGGTTTGCTCAAATTTTTGCACGAGGAATCCGATTGTACGCAAATTTGGACGATTAAATTTACCGAAAAAATCACGAAGTGCACGATATGCATATTGATTTGAACAGTCATTTTCATAATAAGCCTGAATAACTTAAACACGTTCCTCGATTGTCTATCTTTCCAGGGTTAAAATTGAGGTAGTCTGAAATTGAGAAATGTCAAATTAAATGCAAAAAAAACTTGACGTGTGGTTTACATTTAACATCGACCCTAAAATTTAACCACCCTATATAATTATTCAAATCAAACCAGCCGTTAAAGGGTTATATTGAAATAAGTTAGCGTGGTCGCCTTGTTTCAATATCGGTATTTTATTTAAACAAAATTATATCAAAAACTATACGTCATGGAATCAATCTCTCAGATTGGAATTTAGCACACAAAAGTGAATTAAAAAATCATATAGCAACGTTCGTGACCCCGACTTTGGTTTTTTTGTCGACCATTGTTATCAATATTTTAATATTTTTATTTTCTTTAAATAAGAATACCTCAAAAACTAGACGTGAGAGAATAAATCTGTAAACAGATTTGGAATCGGCACACAAAAGTTAATTTAAATCACATAACAAACAAAGTTCAAACTCCTGACTTTTTGGAATTGTTTACCGTAAGCAGCAGAAGTGCAGCAACTTATTATCTTCAAATTGTAAAATTTTTACCCCTATGAAGTTATTTTTTTAAACCCTAATAGGTGCCTGCCTATTACGGTTTTCTAGTAGTCGGAATTTTGACAAATTTAGCCTTATTTTGTAAATGTTATAGATAGGCACTTGAAGTTTACACAGAGTATGTAGTACCGCAATTAAAGTTAAAGGGTGTACCTATATTTTGAACCTCAAACTGTTTTAAAGCAAGTATAAAACTACACAGACATTGATTTTTGTTAGACAAAATAAGCAAATATACCAGTATAAGTTCTGTTTTTATTTTTATTTTATTTTAGTTGTTTTTTTAACACGAATCTACATCAAGAATTATATAAAATAGGTGTATAGCAAAATTTATTACAAATACTTATTACCTAAAGCATACTGCCTAATGGCTTTTTACATATTTCACTTTCCTCTATAATATTTCAAGAAAATTCCATTCATTTTTATAAGTAAATGCCTCGTATCTCTTAAGCTTTAGCTTTCAGCGATTTAAATAATTTATGAGATGTGTCGTAAAACTTGCATAAGGATGTGCAATGTTAGAATTTTTTGGATTTTTTCTATCTATACACACATACATAATATCTGTGGCAATAAGGAAGAAGTGCTTAAGTCTGATTTTTAAGTTTTGTAGGAGAGAAATTTTAAACCTTAAAATTAATTTTAAAAAATAGCTGCTCTTTAAACTTTATATATAGGAGTCAAACGTATGTTTTAGAAAGAACAATTAATGAGTTGATAACGGTTTTTATGATTTAAAAAAAATTGCTTAATCTTTTTTCCCAAAACAGAAAGTCGTTTCGCTATAGCTTCCTGAAAAATGGTACAAAATAGTTGTAACTTTGTACATGGGTACTTTGGAGTATGTAGATTATAAAGCTGCCGGTAACTTAAATTTAAGTCGATTTAAGCACTTATTCCTTATTGCCACAGATATATAAAAACTTATGTATGTATATGTGTAACCAACATAAAGTAGAAAGTACAGGTCAGAGAAAATTTGAAGAGTTCGGGTCTTCTGTTTATAATGTAAAGTAATAATTTAAATTGCAGCAATCAAGTTTTAGCTGTTGAATTTAGTTCTTAATGTTACGCTAAAATAAATCGAACATTTTATTTTCATACTCTTGAATAAAAAAGAAAGTGTTAAACAATTTATATCGAAAACTTTTGGTACTTATGTATATAATTAAATTATTTTTATTCGCATATTGAGGTAAATATGTAAAAAATCATGAAATAATAAACCTTTTGTAGAATACACTGGAAGAATATTTTTTGAAACATTGGTTTGTGCGAAACCTTAAAAAAAATTAATAGAAAATTGTAGTATTTTTTTTGTTAAGAATTAAAAATTTGGTTATGTATTTTGTCTTGAATTTCATAATGTTATTATTAGGTCTGTTCCAGGTGCATAACAAAACAAAACTATTGAGAGTAAAAAAATGACTCTCTAGATGTTACAAACTTGTCCAAAGTTGCTGGAACGCATAAAATCACAATTGAACATCTTGAAATACTAATGCTGCTTACTTTCTCAAATTAATTTTAGTTTAGTGATTTAAGACGCTTAAATGCATAATATTTTAAAAGCAAATCATTTGTATCATTGGCAACAGCTAAAAAAAGTGAATGAAAATAAACCAAAAAAAAGTAAAAGCCAATTATTATTTATAATTTTTTTGCAAAATGGAAAGCCAAGGAACTATTGCACGTTCTCCTGCAACTTTATTTGAGAATCTTCCATTTTTCAATAAATTTTAAATAAAATCTATCTTCCCTTATTTAAAAAATTTTTAATTTTCAAATGTAAACAAAAACAGCTGATAATTTAATACTAGTCCGAACTTACCCAAAGGAAAAGATCGTACAACTTTGTACAGGAAATGAAAAATTTTACTCTCTCACTTTCTCTCAAAATTGCACAAAAAATGTTATTTGGAACGTTTTCGGACTAATTTGTTCGAGTTCGGACTGTTTTGTTATGCACCTGGAACAGACCTATTATTACAAATTTGATTAAATAAGTTAGACTCTTGTATTTTATTTGTCATTAAATTCAAGCAACTTTATTATTTGTATGAAATATGAGGGCAGTTTAATAATTCCATGGCATTTGGATTGCTAGCGCATTAATACTGTTCCCGTTAATTGTTATATATTTAGCATCAATCCCGTAAGTGAAAACTTCTATACTCACCTCCATTGTGGCCAAACCAGTACAAATGACTCCAAACGTTCAGCTCACTTAAGAGATGTCATCACGCCAGGAGTCGATAAAATCAATAAAATGATATTAGACGATCGGACGTAGAAATTGCTTAAGGTAGCTTGAGGCTGATATATTGCATAAATATTTGGGGATTTTTTTGCCGAAAAAGTCACGGAATTATCAAATTGTCCTCGTATATTAAAACGACTTTTATACGGTTATATATAAGTGCATGAGGTAGATGCCACTTCTATGTTTGCTGATTTGTTTTTTTTTTTTTTTGTTTGAACTTTTTCTTTATTAAAAAAAGTGTTTTTCTTTTATCAATTAATTCATGTATTTTTCATTTCTTTTAAAGCAGCATTTAATTTGCATCTCGCAGCTATAATGGATACACAATTGCATCAACATATAACAACCATTTCGAATGGTGGCGGTAGTGATATTGCTGGCAGAGGAGTTGGTGGTAATGGTGCTGTGGCTATACAGCGTGATGATGAGTACCGGGAGCGTATGCTAAAAAGTAAGTTAATTGGATGAAAAATTTAATTAAATGCACATATATTTGAAAACTGATTTTAATTTATATTTTTTTCTACTTTCTATTCTGTTTGATTTGTCTTCCTATAAATCGGATAATTGTATGCAGTACGAAGACTAAGTAAGTAAAATGAAAACAAGTTTTTACGAACATTTCTGTGTGTGTTCACTCTTTTTCAAAATGGTTTTTAGTAGCAAGAGTTAAAGAGAAATAGAAACGCTTAATTTGGTGACAGTACTCCAAACTTTAAAATTCTATGGCTAGCACTGAAAGAGTTTGAAACTTTTTAATTAAGTTGAGTATGCATTTACAGAACTATGATACAGTGATCTCAGTTTAAGTCAAGTGGTAAGAATTAAGTGAAATTTAGTGATGAAGAATATGTTAATTACGAGCTGTCGAAAGTACTGGCGAAAATATCGATTTAAAAAAAATGCTGCCGCCATCTTGATGAAACAAAATATTGCTATTAAACACCGTTGCACAGTGAACCATTTCGAGAGAAAGCGGTCCAAAATCCATAACTTTTAGATGGTATGAAATTTGTTGGGCTATTTTTTTGTTTAGTAGGAGGGCTTTGATCTTTAATGTTTACCATAAAATGTAAAAATCGATTGAAAAAGTTGTGGATAGTTTAATTTTTAGTTAAATTTTATTATTTTGAAAATTTGAAATTATTATTAGTCGAACTATTTATGTATTACATACAATGAAATTTGTAGTCAAGCTTAAGTTCGTTTTTATTCTCTCTAAGAAAGAATTAATTAAATTACAAATTAGGTGATAATATTAAAGAAAAATTGGGAAAATTTAATTTTTAGACACCAGCAGGAGCGGAATGCACATTATCTAGACAGCTACGTCCGTTATTTTCTCTGATTACTCTGATACTAGTTGAAGAATATTATTTTACAAAATTATGTAGTTAATTTTTTAATTTTTTAATTCAAATACAAATAACAAACCATACTGCCAAATATGGTTTACAAACTACTTACTTAACTTAAACTTATAATTGAATAAAGCAAAATAAATTACATAAAATAATACGTTCAAATTAAATGCAAAATGATCCGCTTTCAGCGTTTTGCACGTCTATATACTTTGGGTAGGATTTAATTGTAAACGTCAAACTTTATTCAATCATCCTTCGTCAGTTGGTGAGATGTGATCAAGATTAACGTCGGCATCTAGTCACGTTGGCTCTTATCCGACGGTGGTCTTACTACCCAGTGAAATAAAAGCGAAGGTTAGGGTTGAAATTGTCCAGTACAGCATACTTTACGACAACGTACTATGTGTAACGGTACCCATGTCGCACTAGACACACACACAGTCACGCACAGTCACAATGAGTACCAATTTGTAGAACATGACAAATCTGGACCCATGTTCTAACCACTTGTTAAGGGGTTTTTTGGAGACCATAAATCTCCTTTTTGTTGAGAATGCAACATAACACTGTGATATACAATGCACTATCTCTGCTTACATCGATCTTAACCACAACCACTACGAGAGAGATCCCCGAAGGGGATATCACCAACTACCCGCCACAGAGATAAGAGGTTCTCTGTGGGGCCACTGGTTCCGGTGGTAACAATCGTTTTGGCACTGGTCGTAATAACACAGACCTTTTCTTCCAGATTCAGGTTCCAGGAACCCTGGAGTCTGGTGCCTCCATTTTCTCTAAGAACACATTGTCTAAGCCTTTGGAAATGCTGCAGTGACAATATTATACCCCCGGAGTCTTCAGTTGGTGAGAATGAAACCTGCCACTACCTAAAGCTTACCTTTTATTTGCTGTTTTTCTTTATTATTTACCACCTAATATTTATTGTTGTTTCAGCCAACCTTCGGTAACTATGGGAGCAATTTTTTTTTATTTTTTTGCTTTAACATTAGTTGTTAGTTGATACTAATTTAGGTAAATATGTTTGCGCGGTGTCCTGCGATTTTTACACTTGAATATTTAAATATTCATAGTCGAAGCAATAAAACCCCAAAAAATTTAAAATATCATCAATGAATACCCCAATCACTAAACACCTTTTTTGTCCTCATACTAAAAAAAATCGCGGTTTTGTGGATAAATCCCTTAATATGACGGCATTGCTCACTAAAAGTTCCGTACATATGGTCAGAAGGATATATAACATAGCAATATTAATAAGGGCCCATTCCCTTTAGGAACGAAATTAAAAGAAAACATGTTGACTACTTATTGTAGTAATCAGTATATTAATAAATCTTTTAAATAATAAGTTAGACGTAAGCGAAGAAAAGCATTTTAGAATATTGACATGTGGAAAATTCTCAAGCTAACTCTCATTTACATTTATCTACAACGTTTTGTTGAGTTGTAGCCGAAGATTAACAGTTTTGAAGTGCAAGTTGTTGGATTCTTAAAAGTAGTGCGAATTTTATTTATAATAAAACATGTTTTTATAATATTTTATTTTTTTTAAATACTGTAAAACACCATCTAATCTAATTAAAAAAATTTTACAACACAGACAAAAATTTGTGCACCAATCAAAGGTTTTAAGTAGTATCAGATACAGATTTTATTAAATTTGTAATTAATTTAATTAGTTATTAAATAAAAATAGTATTTTTCCTTTTCTTAATTAAGTATGTAATTGCATTATTTATTTTGTATCTAAAATTAATTAAAACTTTAAAATTTTTTTCAACCAATGAAGTTAACAAAATCAGATTTACTTTTAGACAGAAGCAGTTGAGAGTTTGCTATGGTAAAGCGATGCTCTGGTTGTTAATTTGCCAACATCTGTACCGCGAAAAGGAAGTGTTTACTGCTACCTGAGTGTCGCATTTTTTATTTTAAAAATCAAGTACCATCATTTAGATGTAAATAAAAACAAACGTTTTGTATCAAAGGAAAAAATATGGTATACAGTTTTTGTCAGATATAGTGCATGCAGTTGTACACATCAATTAGTGTACAAATATTTAAGATCATGGAAGAAATTTTTCAAGTTTTCCAAGTCTCCATTTTCACCTAATATTTTTTTTTTTTACATTTTGGGAAATATTTTTTAGTATAAAGTGTGTACGCAAATGTAATCTGTTATAAACCGCACTAATTTTATATATATCTCGAAAACTAGCATCTAAGATGAAGTGTAACTTAGATGCATCGCCCCATACATACATCCTAAGAAATAAATCTTAGTTACTTTAGTTGAAAACCGGGTATACCTAAGTTATTGTCTATTTGATCTACTAGACTTCTCGAAAGTATTTGTTGTGTCAGTTTTATTTTTATGTGAAATATATTCTAGTATTCATTTCTGTATTAAATTTTAATTTAAATAATTCTTGCAAAAAAAAAAAACCGACTACAAAACAAATATTTGTGTAACGGTTCCAAAGTTATGGCCATATAGCTTAAATAATATCACCTAGGGGACACCCTTTAATGTGCAATTTTAAATTAAACACTTATTTTAAAGGACAGATTCTTTGTAAATTTCAAATGTCTGTCTAAAACGGTTCAAAAGTTTGGCCTTATGCATCAATTTACATCAACTATTGAGACACCCTTTAAAATTTTAAATATTTATAAAGGTTATTATACGGGACATAGTAGTGGAGATTCTGTGTAATTTTCAAGTGTTCAAGTGTTACGGTTCAAAAGATAGGGATAGATAGGTAAAATTATACCAATTATGGGGACACCCTTTAGTTTCGAAATTTAAATTATATACTTGATGTTATAAAGGACTTAGATATACAGGTTCTTTGTAAATTTCAACCGTCTCTCTGTTACGGTTCAAAAGTTTTGCAATATACAGCAAATTACATAAACTATTGGGACACCCTTTAAGTTCTAATTATAAATATTTAATTTCTGATTATTAATATTGGACATTCTGTCCAATTTTCAAGTGATTGCCTACAATGGTTCAAATGATTCATATATTAAAATTGACGTCACATATGGGGACACCCTTTAATTTTTAAGTTAATTTTTTTTAATAATTACTGTTATTGGCAGCTATCGTAATAAGCAGTTTTTTTAAATTTTAAAAGGGTGCCCTTTACTGTTCATAGTACACGTAAAAAACACGTATGTTGTATGGGGACACCCTTTAATTTTCAAAATTCTGATTTTCTTTTAAAATGGGACCAATCTGTAAGCATTTGCTTTCTAATAAAGAAAAAAATTTTAAAATCGGTTCAGAAATGACTGAGTTCTGCGGGCACAAACATAAAAAAGCAACATTCAGACGAATTGATAACCTCCTTCTTTTTTGAAGTCGGTTAAAAATAGTGCAGGTCGTCTTCATTAAAAATGTGAAACAATTTTATATATTAATTTTAGGTGTATTTTAATTTTGTCGTATACAATTTTGTACTATTAACTTTTTAAAATTATTAGAGACAATATTAACAAACTTTTTATGGAGGCTATTAAAATTTAATAAAAGTAAAAAATCAATATGGAAATTATTTGAGCAAAGTTTTTTAACTCAGTATTATAAACATCTAACTTTTTTATGCGTCATTGTGTAGCTTTTGTTTTAGCTACTTTTCCACATTTTAATGTTTATTTTCCAAATTGACATTTTAGATGATATTAGAGGCTTTATAGAAACGATCTTTCAGGTAATACCAGCAGTACTTTTGCAACAACTTTTTTTTAAAAGAACCGAAATGTTTTTTGCTTTACAACTCTTAAACCAAAACTGAAGAAAAATACATCTTATTAATTATAGCTATTCAACTCATTTTTATTAAAACTGCATTATTTTATAATTTAATATAAAGAACCTTAAATATAAATTATTATTAATATTGAATTAATAATTTTTCAAGAGATAAAGAAAAATTTGATACTAGGAGAATGTTAGGAATTGCCTGGACCGGTCATCCTTCATCAACATTCTATCCACCCACAAGGTAGTTTCAATTGTATTAAATTTTTATTTTACTTTTATAGAGAAAGAGAATTCGAGAAATAATTTCCAAATTATATTTCATAGGTGATGAGGTTGGCGAGTGCAAACACTTTGTCTGTATTTTATTCTATATTTTTTCTTTACTTATGACTAGTATTAATCAAACTTTGGTTAGCAATTACAATAGTTATATTTATTTTAAATTATATATTTGATTACGCAGTGCAACAAACGAGAACTTTTCGAATTTGACAGTATATATGTTCGATTCAACTACCAAAGGGTACTCGGTTTGGCGACAAATTTTTGTTTATGGTTCTCAAAAGATTGTGAAAATCAGTTTGGCCTTCAAAAAGGGCGTCATCAAATTTCCTTTACATATTATGCCAAAATATAATTTATTTCTGCACTTTTTTTGAATAAGAAAATTATAAAATATTTTTTTAATTCTTTTTTTAGCATAACTTACAGCGGCTCTTAAATTTTCACTTACAATATATGGAAAAATTGTAACCACTGTAAAACTGAACATCTGTTGTGAATATTCCAAAAAGAGTATAGGGTTTTTCTAACATTTGGTATTAGAATCGAACGTATACTGTCAAGTCTGTGTATTTTTTTCACTATTGCACTGTGTTATTAAAGGCAAAAGGGTTGAAGTTAACAAAGAATATTTGAAAAATATACAAAGTTAATCACTTTTCGGGCTAAAGTTTAATAAACAAATATACAATTTAAAAAATATCTAATTGTTGTAATTGCTAATCAAATATTGACTAATACAAAGGTTGTCATTTACCAGTTATATGTAAAAATAGTTCATACATATAATAAAATAGTAACTCACTTCCGTCTGTCTGTCTGTCTGCTTTTCATTGACGTTCGCATCACGTAAAAACTACTGGATTGATTTTAAAAAAATTTCGTGAGGAGGTACCTAAGTATCCTGGTCCCAATATAGGATACTTTTTTTTCCCACAAAATATCTTAGAAAGTGGAGAAAAAGCAGTAAAAGTACGCAGTTGAACTAACCGGATACGAATACTTAAGTATAAAGTAAAAAAACACATAAACTGATACGTAGCATATCTTAAGGCGGAACTAAAAACGCCGGTATTACCACATAGCACTAAGTCGCCGGCTAAGTAAAATAATTATTAATTGGCTCTGCTAGCTTCAAACTACTTCGCCTAAAGAACACCAGAAGTGCTTGCGAAGCTTTACTATCGCACTAACCATCTGTCTTATGTACTACTATCCCTTTCTAAAGGAAGTATTACAGTTAATGTAGGCATTAACTGTCTGAGTGTTACTTCTCTTAAAAAAAAAAAAAAAAAAAAAAACAAAAATCGTAAGGGTCTTTGGTGTAGATTGCTTTCAAAGCAAAATCGAACAAAATATTGAAGGACGCTGACGAAGTGGCGGGCACAGCTAGTCTATATATTAAATGACTTCAATAAGCCAAAGAAATCTCGGCGCAGAAGTCCTTAGTGGCTTTAATTAGTGATTCCTGATCAAGTTATTGTGTTCACTTTTGATGCATGAACATGCAATTTTAGAATTAGTCGCTAGATCTCAGCACCTGATAAGAGTTCTTCTACCTTAAGGTATTTTGCTCTGAACTTATTTGTATTTCATCCACTTATTCTACATGTTAACTTAATTTTAGCAAATAAAGCGCTTTAATTAACAAATTTGTTGATTTTAGAATCTCAATTTTTTTAATGTTGAGTATTTGTATTTTTCATCGTTTTACATTCTGTGAACCCAGGTAATTGGAGAAAAATAGTATTTATTTTAACCGACCTCTTCTCCAAGCACATGTGTTTCTATTCCCGCAATATTATTAATAATTACGTCAAAGTATTTGTGTAACAAAAACATGTATCCTTTGCCATAACTACAACAAAAACTAGCATTTAAAAAGTAGTAACAACAAAAATTACATACTATAATTACAATAACATCAAAAATTTATATCATATGACAAATAAATATACAAATGAATAGAAAAGTTTTAACTATAAATATGTAAAATGACATGAACATACTTGCATCAAAATTATACAATGAAAAAAAAAACTAGCGCAAATTATTTTCTAAATTTTTAAAAATTTACTTTTCAACTTTTAATGAATAAAACTCTAAAGTTCAATAGTTTTTAAATAAGAATAAATCTATATACTTATTTATAATGAAATAGTAACTCATTTCCGTCTGTCTGTCTGCTTTTCGTTTGTGATCGCATCACGTAAAAACTACTAGATGGATTTTAACAAAATTTTGTGAGGAGGTACCTTAGGATCCTGGTTAAAATATTGGATACCTTTTTTCTGCAAAAATATCTAAAAAATATAGGAGAAAGTGGAGAAAAAGTACGCCATTTCCGGTACTGAAATTTTCGGTTTAACACTGGGACATTTTAAATACAGTTGAGCACCTTTTATTTTTAAAAGTGGGATACTTGAACAACAGATGGCGCCAATTAAATAAAATTTGTATTTTATTTATACAATTTATTTTTTTTTTAGAATTTTATCCAAGGATGGAGAAAAGCAGTAAAAGTCCACCGAATTTTTTACTTAAAGGTATCTTTTATTTTTAAAAGCGGAATATTTTAAACACTGTTGCGCAACAGATGGAGCTGATTTAAAATAATGACAAAATATGAATTTGTTACTGCCAATTGAATAAAATTTGTATTTGATTTGACTTTTTACTTTGTGGAATTATGTACAATGTTATTAAAATATTTTAAAAACCTTTTACAAAGCTTTACAATCATATTTAGAATTTTAGATTTTTTTTTATAAATTTTAGAATTTTATCCAGGGATGGATACCTTTATATAAAGTAAATGCATATACGTGAAGTACTATAAATTAAAATTGGTGTAGAATACTTTCAAAACCAAGTCAAGCAAAGTATTGTCAGGATGCCCACGACGTGGCGAGTACAGCTATTATTTAATGAAACAAATTATTTATTGTTTCTGAATTATATGAAATTTATGATGATAGAACTAAATTTGCTCCAAATATGGGCGGTTTCAATTACATTTTAGTTACCATTATAATTACACGTAATGTATAATTGGATATTACCAATTACACATTTTACGTAATTATAATTAAAGGCAGGGTCTCTTCAATTTCAATTACACATTACATGCACTTATATGGGAAATGTTTAATTAGTAATTATTGAACATTGTAATTGTAATTAGGCAGTAATCATTACATGCAATAAAACAAACTTTTATTTCCTTTTAAAACCAATAAGTTAGATTGGAAAACTCTGAAAATAAAATTATGCAACATTTAAAATATTATTTAAGTTAAAGTAAATAAATGTTGTTGTCGTACCTTTCGGTGAAGACCGTAGTCACTGGCTGTTGTTTTGATACGTTTAGCGAGAGCTTTCGATGGAAAGACGTAATGCCGCGTTTAAAAGAGAGTTAGTATTACCTGTTGTAGTATAAATAGTAATGGGTTTGGGTAATTGGTCATTAGGGTGGTGTTTATTTAAATGGTGTTGTCAGGTAAATTGATTGCTACCTCCTGTATTTATGTATATGAGCTCAGTTAATATTTAGTATTTTCATCTTTTATTGTTAGCTAGGTAAGTGTGTTGTAGATTTCCATGTTTTCAAGAATGTCTAGTCTACGTCCTTTTTTGCTAGGATGCAGCAATATCATGCATTATTCTATTTCCCTTGGTGTGTGTTCGTGAGTTTCAAGGTGTAGTGCGAAGTTGGAGTCCTATCTTTTTCGTTTGCACGAGCGCATGTGTGCTGTAAATCTTGTTTTTAGAGTTTGTCCCGTTTGTCCTATATATGTATGGTTGCAGGTGCCAGTAAGTCTGTATTCTCCGCTGTTATTAAATTTGTCACTTATTTCTGTTGATGTCTTGATATTGTGTCGTAGAGTGTTGCTGGTTTTCAATGCTGTAAGTAGATCCTCCTTGTGGAAGAGGTTAGTTAACCTATATATTTCTGGTCCTGTGTAGGTCAAAACGTGTTATCGTGGTGTTGTATTAATTGACTCTTCGACTTTTTTCTTTCTGTTGTGTTGTGTTGTCTGTTGTATTGTGTTGTCCAGTTTGTCGATAGCAGAGCTGTAAATGAATCATTCATTTTTTAATTAATTCGCTAATCATTCATGCACTGAATTATAAAATTTTGAATTAATTCTTTTCACACAAAAAAATGAATTGAATGAAATTTGAATCAATTCAAACGAATTAGGCAAAATGAATTGCAATTCGTTTCCAATTCAACTGAATTTGTAAAATGAGTTGCAATTCATTTTTCAATTCAAATGAATCTGTAATTGCAATTCATTTCCATTTCCAATTCAAATGAATCGAATGATTTTGAATTAATTCAAATGAATTAGAACAATGTATTGCAATTCAATAAATGAAATCAAATTGAGTTGTAATAATTGTCGTTGGGTGGTGGATGACAAAATTTCAAAAATTATTAATTGTTCTTGATTATTAAATGTGTCTTGTCGTTTAGCGTATTTTAAAATAAAAATCAGTTCTTCTTGAAGAAATAAACTCCAAACACCATGTTTTCTTTGATCAGGCGCAGATCCAGGACAAGGCTTTTCAATTTTTTTACTGAAAATTTTCATTTTGGTAGGAGAATTTTCCATTTTTCATTCCCCCTAGATCTGCTCTTGAATTTTATTGATTGCAACTCATTTTTGATTTCATTTATTGAATTGCAATACATTGTTCTAATTTATTTGACTTAATTCAAAATCAATTCAATTCATTTGAATTGGAAATGAATTGCAATTCATTTTACAGATTCATTTGAATTGAAAAATTAATTGCAACTCATTTTACAAATTCATTTGAATTGGAAACGAATTACAATTCATTTCTGCCTAATTCTTTTGAATTGATTCAAATTTCATTCAATTCACTTTTTTTTTGTGTGAAAAGAATAATTCAAAATTTGATAATTCGTAACGAATTAAAATAAAAAAAGAATGATTCATTTACATCTCTGGTCGATAGTACTGTTTTTGTAACCGTTATTTTTAGCTATAGCGTAAATTCTGATAAGTTCTTTGTTGTACTTATCTGGTTTGAGTGGGATTATCTTAAGTTTGTGTATCATATGTCTAATTGCTGTGAGTTTATGTTGAGTAGAATGGTTTGATGTAATGTGGATAGTAGTGTTTGGCGTGGTTGGTTTTCTATAAATGTCAAAGGTTAAAGAGTCAATTCCTCGTGTGATTTTAATGTCAAGATAATGCAAAGACTTGTCTTTTCCCTTTTCCATTGTGAAGGTAATGTTTTTTGAAATATGTTTAATTCTGTCAGAATTTGCTCTTTTGTTCTAGAATGCATATGATGTCGTCTACGTACCTTTGAAGATTAGTTATTTTATTCAAATAACTAATTAAATAACTAATTATCATTGTAATAGTGCAGAAAATGACTCCTTTATAAGGAGTTATACAATACAAGTTACATTGTGAATATTACAGTTTCTATTGTGTTTTTAACTTTTCCTGTAAATTTACAATTATTAAAGTTTAGGCCTTTCTATTTGAGAGCAAAGATATTCTGTTTAAATTTCTTCACAATTTCAGAAATTCTCTCTAAATCTGTAAGAAAGCGCCATACCTAACAAGCCTAGTAGTACTTCTGGACAAATTTAAAGAACATTGTCAGATCATATTTTAAAGGTTTAGAGTTAAAATAGGGGATTTTCTTTAATAAATATTATTTCCAAGGCCACCGAGCCACAAGAAAATTGCTAAATATAACTTAGATTTTATTTAAAATTTGATTGATTGATTGCACCATAATCTTTAAATAATTTATTATTCTACTCGTATATGAATTTGTTACTTATGCAATAAGTTATTGAAAAACAAATAAATATTTCGTGCTATCAATTTCTCAAGTTTTTTGTTGTTTTTTTTGTTTGATTTTTGTTTTTGTGGAAGAAATATTCTTAGCATATAGATATTATTATATCAAAGTATATTTATATATATCACAGCGCCCTCCTTCGCCGGTATTACCACATAGCACTAAATCGCCGGCGAAGTAAAATAATTATAAATTGGCTATGCTAGCTTCGAACTAATTCGCCTAAATAACACCAGAGGCGCTGCAATACTGTTCTAAAAATAATCATAACGTGCAATTGCAGTGTTGTCAGAATCGAAGCTTTACTATCACTAACCATCTGTATTATCTACTACTATCCCTTTCCAAAGGAAGTACCACAGTTAATGTAGGCATAACTGCCTGAGTGGTACCTTCTCTTTTTTAAAAAAGAAAAAAAAAAAAAAATTTCTCAAGTTGTATTTTTATTTATTTAATTATTAACTTTTATCGATTGGGGCAATTCTAGTCATTCTAAAAAAAATAATTTTTACTTTTATATTTCAACACATTTGCTCTAAAACTGAATTTACATAAAGGGTGATTTCTTATACGCAAATAAATTTAAATAAAACAGAGCAAACTGTTTTTAGCATTCCTCCAATTGGCTTCAAGTATTCGCTTCTAAGTGCTTGATCGTTTCTGCATAGACCTGGGACTTTACATATCCCCAGAGATAATGATCTAAAGGCGACGAACCATACGATCGAGCTGACCACCTCAACAGATTTATTTCTTAAAATTAAACCTTCGCCAAATTACTTATTTTCTTTCATTTGGAAATGTTAAGTGTGTCTCTATTGAACAGTTGCATGCAGCCAGCTTATCTAATGAGAGTGTTCATAAGCGCATGAGCAACTGGTCAGACTCGAAAAGAAACTATGCTTACGGAACACATGCTTAGTCATATCATTGCTCTGTTCGTATCGTAATCGCAATGAGATGCCCTTGTAAGATGAACTTTATAGGTTACATGCAAAGAGGTAACCATAATCTAAGAGCAACATATTATGGTTAAATTATATATAAGTTAATATTATGTGTAACTCAAATGATTACAGTATGGTTAAAAAATATGAAATGTTATATAGGAGTTTTTTTTTATTTATTTCTTTAATTTATTTTGAAACTTAAATTTAGTTACACGAGTACATACATAAATAACATTTTGAAATAAAATACAAGCTCCTTAGGAACTGGAAAGTTTCTTCTTCTTCTTATACAAGGCCAGTAACGAATACACCTAAAATATCACCGTTATTTTCAATGTATGTACACAGTATAGGCTACAGTCAAGAGGTACAAAAGCCTTAATATTTTTCCGTTTTTAAACAATTGCACTCTCATACACTAAGGGACAGAAGAATTAGGTTGCTTGGCCTAATCGTGACCTAAGTAATGTTACAAACAACTAAAATATGTTTATCGAAACCATACATTGTTACAGAGAACATACTGTGATTCCTATGACCATACCATAACCATAATTTTTCTTTGCGAATAGTGAGCGCCTTGTTTACTAATGTCATGTTCGAAACACTGAGTGTGTTTAGTTTAGTAGTTGCGTAGAACTTTTTTTGATCAGGCCTTTTTCGTGTACTAGTGGTTTTTTGAATTACTTGAAAAACGGTTTTTGTATTTGTTAAAAAATTCTGTTGTTTTTAGTTTATACATGCTAACTGTATTCGTGTTTCACTCAAAGTATAGAACTCTTTGAACTCGCCCAATTTGTTATGTTCAATATTTACTTATACTTCTTCCAACTTGCTTATGGAAACTCTGCAAGCTCATGGTATTTAGCTTGTGGGTCTTCGGTGTTTATTATTGTCCACTCATCGTTAATCGTGTGCAATGAATAGACAGGAATTCAAGGAAATATTATAATGAGCAGCTTATGACCTTTGTTGACCTTCTTTATCTGTGAAGATATATGGATCAATGATTCCACCGTCCCACAAAGCATACCAAACAATGAGTATTTTTTTTGATGTAATGGTGTTTCGACAATCGTTAAGAGTAAACGTGTTGTGTTAACGATCCATAGTTTCTGGAATTAATAGCTCTGATGGACGATTATAAGCTAGATAGAATGCGCGTAATACCGGATGAGTTTTTAGAATTGAAACACCATTTTCAAAATAAACTTAAACAATTTACAAACGCTGATCTGGCATGAGTCTATTAATGATACATTGCGAAACCAAACTAAACTTAAAACATTCCTGAACTGTCAAATTAGCTGTCACAGAAAACAGTGCTGCCAATTTGAAATTCTCCGCCTCTCACAAAACACGCGTTACGACTAGAACTCTGTTCAGTTTTTCATGCGAAATGCTGTCAAACTACATACATAAATATTTGTATGAAAAAGCCATGAAAAAATGTTGCAGGAGTAGTACTCTGTTTTTACTGTGAAAAAGACATTGAAATGTTTCTGGCAGCATTTTATCAAAGCTGTGAAATAAAGCAAATGGGCATTATTTCATGTGGAATTTTGTAAAATTTTTTATGGAAAATTTTTGCAAATAATGTGGTATAAAATTGTAAAATTCTTCCAAACCGCGAGATAGTCGCCACATTTTAAATGTCAAATTTTCCTTTTGAAATAATAAATGTTGCACAACTTTTTTCACAAATTCGAACAGAGTACTAGGCTTTAATTGGAAAATTTTGGTTCTTCTTTTTAATTTTTTGTTTGTAGACATAAAAAACAAAACAAAATTTAAATTCTTACTTAATTTCTAGCAGTGTATAAAATATCCTTAACTTTATTTGTAACAATAATTTCGTTTTTCTATAATCGACAGTAGACATGCATATTTGTAGCTGTGTGAATGTTTTATATACAAACCTTTTGACACAATAATTTTAATACTATTTATGGATTTATATGAGTTTTTTTTTCATTAAATGATTTATTGTGTAGCCAGAAGTATAATATACGTTCCAGCACTTTCAGTTTACTTCAATTGGTCAACGTGTTTGAATCCCAGTGGTCGCCAATAGATAAAAATTTTCGTTGACATTTTCATTAAACGAAAAAGAAAAGAAATAAAGAAAAAATATAAATAATAAATAATAAAATATCGCAAACTGTTGTATTGAGTGTATTTTTTTTCTTATCTGAAACAAAAATTTGTTTTATCACGTCATAAACGTCGTCATAATCGACATTCGACGGATATTTCGTACAAGTATAGCAGCTGAGATTATTGAGTGTGTGTTTGAGTGCACTAAAGACACAGACATATTATAAATCCGCACGATTGTATGATGAGTTCCGGTAGCGCATCTAGTATTAAAACAATTATTGGTATAAAAACTTTATTGTATAATTAAATGTGTTGTATTTTTTTTAATTACATATGTTTTCTTAAGATCCACAACCTAAATTATTTTAAGGCATTTAATTTGTTTAATTAGAACCTGTAAAATTGGCTTGCTCAACATTATAGTGCAACATTATACAAGTGAGCAGCTAAACGTTAGCCTGTTTAATTATTATTTTTTTGTTTACACTAAGAAATTTTTAAATCCTAAAAATTTTTAATTAATTTTAAAATTAAATTTGAATTAAAACATTATTAAAATTGGTTCGAATAGACTGAATTGCTGGCTTCATTCATTTTAAAATATCATGCCATAAATTCATATTGTTCGAAGAAGTTATTAGGTTATGGTGTGCGTAGATGTTTATTTTGAAATATTGTGACATATAATAATGTCATTGTGTTGATAGACGTTATCTACATATGTACATCTATCTATACAGTCAAATTCGATTAATCGTACGCCGGAAGAAAAAGAAAAAGTCACTTTATTGAAATTAAAAATTCTTAATGTTTATTCTCGTTGAATATTTAAGCCTTTTAGTTCGCTTAAAGGGAAATTCGCTCAACTGAAAAGTGACACAAAATTGTTTGTAAAGGCACAGATTTAAATGAAGCGAACACCGCTTCTTTTAAATCATTTTATATGTGACGACGCTGAAAACCAATATAGCGTTGCACTGTGGTTTGAAAACGATTTATTTTGGATATACTTTCAGTAATTCAGTTTCACAGAGGCAACGCGAAGGTATTTCTTAGTGGAGTCGCAAGCGGCCGGCATCATACGGTAAAGGGCGGCTTCTGGATAAGACCCCAAAATTGGGTATATAATTTTTTGGAAATGTCATAAACAGTTTAGGTTTAACTCAAATGTTAAGATTTTTAAATTTAAGTAGATCTTGAAAATATCTTGTTTAATTCACAAGACCCTGTTATCATGTTATGGGGTTTATCGTTTTGAAATTATTGTATCGAGAACATACCTGGGACTAAGTTTTTTATTTGAATAAATTATGAAAATCTTCGTAATATGTTATCATCGGTGTCTTTATTTTATTTTATATTGAATGTTATATATTTATAGTGCTTTTACACCGCAAATTTATTCAATATATATTAAATTACAAATTGTGCAAAAATTATTTTGTATTATATTTGTAATTACTACTTCCCATGCTTGATTCAATTTCATTTTGTTATTCTGAACAAAGTTGCCGTTGCTAAAAGTTTTTATTCTAAAATTTTTTTTAATCTACTATATCCTTTACAACAAATTTGTAAGCTATCTGAATGCATACACATGCAATTAGGAAAAGTATGATTTTACTATAAAAAATGGGAAGCAAAATTGTAAAGGTTACAAAATAGTTAAACTAGGAACAATACAGTCAAACTTTCTGTAGAAAATACTATGGAAGACGTAATTATTTGTAAAAGTGTGCCATCTTCACACATAAAATCGAATTTTGGTTAATTTTGGAAACAATCAACTACAAAAATGAACCTAAGATCTCAATGTTGAAGTAAAGAAAAAACAAATGAAATTAAAAAATGTTCGGGAAATTTTTCACTTTTGCGGGTACCTAAGTGCTATCTAAACGGTGTTAAGAATCATTCCTAGAAACTTAATATGTTCTAGAAAGTTGTTTATTGAGATCTTAGGTTCATTTTTGTAGTTGATTGTTTCCTTGAATTTTGAACGGTTTGCTACCTATGGACCTGAACAGGGGAAAAAAGGTAAACAAAATTTAATTTTTTAAAGTTGTTTGCGATTTTGACCTTGAAGATGAAGTTTTTTGATTTTATATGTTAACAATTTTTGTTCTTTATGACAAGAGCTACAACTTTGCCTCAGAGAGTATATCAAAATTTCAAACGGTTTGCCAAATATGAGCTTGAGTAAATGATCATTTTTTACAAAAATGACATCGAGGCCCAACATCTTTGAGGGCCCATAAAAAAAAACCTGGAGGACTTTGGGCAAAACTGGGAGACAGGGGTTTTTTTTTGGTCTTTTATCACGTAGTGGTGTCCGTATATGGTTATTTTGCCATGACTTAAAAAATTGCACAGTGTGTTACTCAAATTCGTTGAAAAATTGAATTTATTGTTAAATATAAATATTGTAAGCATTAACTTTCTGACTGGAATTCTTTGGTGAGATTATTTATCTGACTTAGAACTGACTTAAGAAATATGCACCTATCTCCTTTGGCGATCTCGAAGATTCTAATCAGTTAAGTTTTGGTTTTTGTGCGCTATTCTATTTTCTTTATGTTGCATAAATATTCGTTTTGGCAATAAAAACTATTTCAAAAGAAATATATTTTCTCAATCTTACCAAAATTAGCTATAGCCCACCATTCTAAAATTCTACAATTTCAAAGCCTGCTCACAAGCTGTTTGAGTTAAAGTGTATTTTAATAAACTGTAAACGATACTAGGGAGCTTGTGAAATGAGCATCTATAAAAATTGTGCATATATTTGTAGCTGATCTCTTTTAGGTTTTGAGAAAATTAGCTTAGAATTTTTTTTTAATTTTGACCTCCACTAACTTAGTATTTCTGGCGTGGTGTGTAGTTATTAATGATCGGATTATTATTTTAAGACATTGGATATATTCTGGATAAAATTTAGAATAAATTAGTTTTAAGTTTTGTTCTGATAGAGCTCTTCGTTAAAAGGTTACAAGCCTCTGAATTGGGAAAATATAAAAAAACACCGTTTCAGGATTTTCCCCAAAAAGATGGTAATTTTTTTGCATATGTAATTTAAACTTACTTTGGTACTAGTAATTTGTTTTAAACCATTTAAACCTATAGCAAATGCGAATAAAAGCAAAATTAGGTCAACGATTATAACGGTTCTCCCTCCTGAAACAAAATGTTTAAATTATCGTTAAATTTTTCGGAGTTCAAAGCACCGGTTATAAAACGTAAAAGTATTTTTAAAGCCTCAATTGTTCGCTACTTACTCTCAGAAGGATTGGACAGTCCTGTAAATAAAAAGGCCAGTACGCAGCTCGCCTGAATTTCAGTTTCTCATAAGAAGTATGTTTTTACACAGCCTGAAATTCAGGTTTGAAAATTTTCGGGCAACTTTCCGTTTGGCAGTACGCAGCTAAAAATAAAACTAAACAGAATTTTTGACTATTACAGGGATGTTCTAACAAAAAGTGAAGACTTTTTTTCTTCAACTGAAACAAAAATTAATGTTCAGGCAATTGTTAAGTAATGGAATTTATGACATTTCTTTTTTATATACTTTTAAAATATTTTTTGTTCATTTCTGTGTTGATGTAATGTTATTGTGAACAATATACAACAAAATTTAAAAAACACGACTACATGATTTTTATTTCCACAAACGACCACATGCTGAGTTTTACTTTTGTAGAAATAAAGGCAAAAAAATCAAACCTGAAATTCCGTAGAACTGCGTACTGGGCTTAAAGGCAGGGTTTTTTTTACAAAGCCACTTTTGTAAAACAAACCAAGTTTTTGTGATATTATTTCCCCGTTCCGGGAATTTTTATGACCGCAGCTCCACTCAGAAAGGCCTCTGATTTGCCTCTGTGAAATTTCATTAAGATGTCTTCAGGGCTTCATGAGATACCGAATTATATCTAAAAGAAATCGTTTTCAATCCACTGTGCGTTGTCTCATTTTAGATACGCTTTTTTGTAACAATGGTTATTGTTTTATTTGCAAAAGTAAGTACAAATCATGTAAATTACATATTTTATTCAGTTCTTATAAATGAAAATTCCAGATCAGTAAAAAACAATTCGTGTAGTTTTTTATTTGGGTTTAACCGAATTCGACTGTATATATAATAAAACTGAAACAGAACCATGAAATATTTTTTAATTTTTTTTTTGCTGGTGCAGATAGTAATCGAAATGGAATACAAAAGAGCAAATTTTAGAATTTTTGTTTGTTTCACGTAAAAACTACTGGATGAATTTTAATATAATTTTGTAAATTTTAATGTAATTTATCTCGGCTCGGTTCAAATATAGAAAAATTTTTTCGCGTTTCAAAAAAAAAAAAAAAAAAAAGAAATTGAGAAAAATTAGTGAAGTTTAACAATTTTATAGTTTAATTGGTAATGCAAACTTGGCAGAACCTTTTATTTTTATCAGCGTCACATATTAAATACTACATACAGATTTCTACAATTATTTCATATAAATTTAAAATTATATGAATTTTATTTGAACTACTTTTGAATTAATAAATTACTTATTTAGGCTTAAGTTCTTAATTATAAAGAGATAAAGAAAAATTAGATACCAGCAAAGTAGAATGCATTTTCTAGACAGCTACCTCCGTCATCAGTACTCTTCGTATCTATCTACCCGGTAGTTTCTATTGTTATTAATTTTCTATTTAAACAAACTTTTTAAAGAAATAGATTATGAGAAATTTAAATTTTACATTATATTTAATAGGAGATAGAGCTTTTTGAAATTGTTTTACACTTTTAAACACTATTTCTTTTTATATTATACTACGAATCAAACATTTTTCTTTATTTTTATTCTCTTTATATATTTTCTTTTATTTGAAAATGGTATATATCTGTCTGGTGATAAACACTGAAGCCATGCTAAACTGGTTATGACTATTGAACCCCGAAACCCCTCTGCACGAGAAGTTTGACTTCTACTTAATGCAGGGTCACTCTGTGTTTTCACAGCCAGATCGAAAAGGGAAGATTTGGGAGATGAAGTCTATATAGAAGAATTTGAAATTAAGATGTGTTTTAGACTCTCAAATGACTGTAATGTTCTACAAGCAAATATCTTCTTGTAGCGGCAAACTGGCTAAGATACCACAGAATATCGAATAGGGATATCTGGTTTTGTACTGATAGCCGCTATTATGTATCTTAAAGATTTATCTAGTTCCTCAAATCTTGTCCTGAAATGCCGGTTAGCCTAAAGGCTAACCGGCATTAATGCAATGGCGAAAATTTCAACAGCCACCGTTAAATATGTGCGTGGACATGAGACTTGCTTAGAGAATTGTGTTGCTGTTAAACTGGTAAAGAAGGGAACTTTGCTTCATGTCATTGACATCTATTGTGGCTTTCCACTCTCGCCCTGCGGCCATCGAATAAGCGATGCTCTTTATGATCTGGCTCTGGTCAGATAGTCAAACGAGTAGAATTGTTTGAAGGAAAGGACGATCTAACTCTTATTGGATCAGAAGAAAACGGCTTCGTTGCTTCGGATGCCGAAAATGAAGTTACGATATCCCTGCGGGAATCATAGGTTTCCTGTACAAAGACTTTTGCAGAAGCTACAAAGATGAAGAAGAGGAGGAATCGGTCGAATAGATTTTCTGTCTATACCCTGCCGACGTTTTCAGCATATACCGACGTTTTCAGCATATTGGGCGACGGTATTTTGAGCGCCTATCCGATGTCTCATTACTAAAACCAAACAGGATTAATAACTATCACTGGTCCACTCCTAGTTGGCGAGACATAACTTCTTTACTAATCGCATGTCACGGCCACCCAGCCCTCTATGGCAACTTTTATTCTTCAAACTATTTGATCCATCTTTCTTTACTAAAACCTTTCCATCTATCTTTTCTTTCTAATCTGTCTATCCTCTTTTTTTCTATTCTCCAGTTAACACAAAGGAGCTGTGTGTGTACACGGCTGCCTGTCTAACCTGACTTAAAATAAGGAAAAACTACTTACCTTTCCAATAAAATTTTGACGATTTTGGCAGGTTGTATAATGAGTTTTAAGTTACCTAAATAGAAAACCCAGTTTGTTGCTAATTATTTATTGCACAAACTTGTAAGTTTTGAGATATCCTTTACGTTACGCTGCGGCTACGTGTGATCGGTTTTCCAATATATTTGGACGTTAACTGGTTTTGTTAGCTAGTATAAGTCAAACAAATATTGGCTCCATTATATAATTTGTTTTGGGTGATAAAATTAATTTTGAAATATTTGGATTTTATGACAGACTGAGGATATGTGTCATATTATCCTTTTAGACTATAATATCTTTTTGCTTTTTGTCTATAGAAGTTATGACTTTGAACTTCAGTACACTTTAGCGTGGTAAAGGAAGTCTTGAGAATTCTACAATGATTCGACTTTGGTTAAAGGCCATAAATATATGAATATAATTTAAAACTTTAAAAAGCTTCTCCCTTAGTAACACTTTCTTCATAAAAATGAATTTAAATAATTTTTGTATCTTTAACAAAATAAATTTAAAGCTTTCATAGATTGAAGGATAAACATAACAGATAATTTAGAGCCCTATTTTCCTTTCATATTTTATGTTTACATTAATTTCATGTACTTTTTTGTTGGTTGTGGATATTCAAATTTCGGCACGGCTGAATATTATGAGGTCCTTTTTCATGTTGTAGTTATAATTTATGTTTTTTATTTTTGTTTTATTTTATTTTATTTTAGCTGATGCTGATGCCAGCGATAAGGCCTCAACGTTTGGCAAAATATTACAATATTTGTCAATTATATTGGTTGTCCTGACAGCTCCTTTCAGTTTATTTGTGTGTTTCAAGGTCAGTAACTATGTTTGTTTGTATTCGCCTAAGTGCATGTAAGTTGTTTACTTAGTGCATTTTTAAAATATAACAGTAAAAATGGTCGTTTATTTTTATCTTTTTTTGCTTTTGTTGTTGACTTTGAAATTATAGGTTGTACAGGAGTATGAACGTGCGGTAATTTTTCGCTTGGGTCGTTTACTACAAGGTGGCGCCAAAGGCCCTGGTAAGTAATAGTATTTTCAACAAGGAAAAAAAACTTTTGTTGACCACAATCATGATAACAGATTAATTAAAAATGATAATGAATTTAAAGTGGATCATTTTTAATAAAAGAAGGCAAATGCAAGGCTATTTCACAATATAATATTGTTTAGATTATTAAAAGCATGGAAGTGATGTGGGTAACTATGTAATGAAAACATTAGAATATTATGTATATTGTGGCGAAGAATCAGATAGTTTTTATGTGGAAAGAACAAAAGTGGTTGAATAAGCATAAGTAAGAAAAATAATTTAATTTTTTTAATTTTACTTATATAATAAATATTTAAGACAAGATAAAATAGGATATTCAATAAACTTTACAGGTACGAGTATATAGTCAACTTAGGCTACTTCATGCACATGCAAAGAAAAACATGGTTGAGGTTACCATAATCTAAGAGCAACATATTATGGTTGTAGTCAAACCATATTATTATTATTATTAAACATTATAATATTATGGTTAAATTAAACGATTACAGAATGGTTAAAAACTATGAAATGTCACATAAGAACATTTTTTATAGTAAATTTTTTTTATTTATTATTTTTATTTATAAATTAGCAAAACATAATACTTATTTTATAATGCAAATAATAATTAGATTTGTAACATTAATTTATTATTAATTTCATTATTACATTAAATTAACATATTTTGTTTATTATTAATATATTATGGTTTCAAATAATATAATATTTTTGAATATTTATAAAACTTTTGTTGTTAACCAAAAATTGTGTGTGTTAAAACCAACCATGTTGAATTTTTTGGGAATAGTAATTATTTAATTAAAAATATTAACCAAAACTTGTTTATCGTGACCAAAGTAATGTTATAAACAGTTATAATTTGTGCATCGCAACCATACATTGTTACAAAAAACACAATGTGGTTCCTGTGACTATACCATAACCATGTTTTCCTTTGCGTGTGGACAGGCTCGAATTTTGCTTAAAGACCTCTTTGGCAGGAAGTCCAGTAAGGTCCTCATATATAACACAGTGCAACACCGAAAAAAATAACCATATGCGGACACCACTACGTGATAAAAGACGAAAAAAAGTGAAAAATTTCCCGAAAATTTTTAAATTCATTTCGGCTACCTAAGCGCTACTTAAGCGCTACCTAAAGGGTGTTAAAAATCATTCCTAGGAAGTTCATATGTTAAAGAAAGTTGTTTATTGAGATCTTAGGTTCATTTTTGTAGTTGACTGTTTCCTTGAATTTTGAACGGTTTGCTACCTATGGACCTGAACAGGGGAAAAAAGGTAAAAAAATTGAATTTTTTAAAGTTTTTTGCGATTTTGACCTTGAAGATGAAGTTTTTTTTGATTTTATATGTTAACAATTTTCTTTATGACAAGAGCTAAAACTTTGCCTCAGAGGGTATATCAAATTTCCAAACAGTTTGCAAAATATGAGCTTGAGTAAATGATATTTTTTTTGCAAAAATGACATCGAGGCCCCACGTCTTTGAGGGCCCATAAAAAAAACCTGGAGGACTTTGGGCAAAACTGGGAGACAGGGGTCTTTTTTTTTTTGGTCTTTTATGACGTAGTGGTGTCCGTATATGGTTATTTTGCCATGACTTAAAAAATTACACAGTGTGTAATATAAGTACCTTATGCTAGATAATTGCGTTAGTGACAGGTAATGGTAACTTCAAGTATCATCTAGCCAAGATGAAAATCGAAGAAGATGATACTTGCAAACTGTGTCTGGAAGAGGCTAAAAATGTAAATGTTTATGTCATGTTTAACTAAACCTTGGACAAATGCTAGCAATTACTAGAGACTCCATGATGCAAAAGAAGGCCGGCAGTTATCAGTACACAGTCTGAAATAACTAAAGTCAAGAATAAATATTGGTGGTCGTGACTCAATAAAAGTAAGGTTCCCGTAAACTACAAGTCGGTTGCTTATAATCATTGAGGACGGTAGAGGGTCTAAAAGGAACTCATTATGGAAGTGCTTCACTTCGCTATTCCCCCTACATTAATTATAGCAATAAAAATGTATTCAACTCATTTTTAAAGCAGTCTATCGTAAGTTGTTGTTGACAGCTTAAAAATACTTCAGTAACAAAAAATTGGCTCAATGTGTCTTATCGTTCGCTTTATTTAACACACAGTTACTTAAAGACAAACACACTTGTAAAAAATGAATGCCCTAAAATTATATTTATATCATACCCAAAATATCTTTAACTATAGACTTTCCACTTCTTTTATCTTGAACAAAATTTACATAATTCTGACATTTTCTTTTCGACGTAGTTAAATTTAAGCAGTATTGAAACTTACTCTTTTAATCGCTGTGGTGTCATTTTATTTTAATATTTTTCTATCTTTACAATTTCAGGAATTTTTTTCATTTTACCCTGTATTGATGCCTATGCCAGAGTAGATTTGCGAACACGTACATATGACGTGCCACCCCAAGAGGTAAACGAGAATAAAATTGTTGAAATTTTAGCAATAAAACAGTTAAAAAAAAAAAAAACGAATAGAATAGATGCATTTAAACTAACATTTTATCGATTAGGTTTTAACCAAGGATAGTGTTACGGTTTCTGTCGATGCTGTTGTCTACTATCGCGTATCGAATGCTACCGTTTCCGTAGCCAATGTAGAAAATGCCCACCATTCTACTCGTCTATTGGCGCAGACCACTCTACGCAATACGATGGGAACACGTCATTTGCATGAGATACTAAGTGAACGTATGACAATATCTGGAACTATGCAGGTTAGTGTTAGTTGCAAGCTATTGATTTAATAATCATCACAATGCTAATGTGCACAATAACAAATTAAATGTATGGTGGGTATAAGCTTATTGGTATTGGGGGTTATTAGGGGGATATCTCTTGAAGTGATACAATTTTACAGATTAAAATTATATTTTATACAAAATCGTTTTTGTTTTTTTTTAAGTTAAATTATTTTGAAAACTTGTTTCGGCTCGCAGTGACTGTTTCTTAGTTTATAGCAATATCCTTGCGATAAGAGAGTCGTGTCGTGTTAGTTGAATATTTCTAAAACAAAAATCTTTTGTGATTACTTCAGGAAATCTCTAGACGGTGGGCTTAACAAAAATGTTTCCAGACTAAAGGAGGAGTGAAATATATAAAAAATAAAAATCGACAATACCGTCGAATGTAAATCACGAATATCTTTTTATGATGACAGTACTAGTTTAAGTCTCATGAATTTCGTTTTTTAAAAAGAGTTTCTAATCATCTAAATGCAAGTCGTGATGCCGATTTTATTTGTTTTGACATTGCACTCGCTTAGTGCTTGACAGAAACAAACGGCTTACAGGAGGTCTAATAATGGTAATAAATATACAGTGAGTGACAATGCAGTGAAACCTTTTTTTTTAAACCTTTATGACGTAATTTTAGTTTTTAATAAACATTTTTTTAAATTTAGATATTTTTTTTAATTGAAAAAAAATTTTTTTGTTAAAAACTAATATCATGGAATAGGGGTTTCAAGAACGTTTCCATTGAATTATCAAAAGGCTTGAATTATCATCACAAGATGAAAATTTTATCCATCATGTTTTTTGCTGTTAATTGATGTGGCACCCAAAAATCGAGCTTCTTTTTATACCCTTCACCACCGGTGGAAAAGGTATATGTAAGTTTGTCATTCCGTGTGTAATTTCTACAATATTCATTTCCGACGCCATATATATTCTGTATTCTTATATATAGAGAAGTTGATTAAGCGATATCAATCTATCTGTCTGTCCACCTGTCCGTGTGTCCGTTTTCGGGTAGTAATGTCGTTTGCCAAGGCACCAGAAGTGATACAACAAATTTAAGCACACCAATCTGTCAGGCATAGTTTCGAAAATTTTGGTATTGCAATTCAGCAACATCGGATCATTCCTTTGGAGGCTACGGGCCAAAAACCACGCCAACCTATATTTTTTTCTCGTTTTCTTAATTTTTTTCGGCTTTAATGATTCTCATTTGCTTTTTTTGTTAAATAAATATTAGACCGCGACAAGTAGATCGCAAGTATTGCATATAGATCTCGGCGGAACATTAACCCCCTGCGAGCGCGGATTATATGTTTGTATTTTTAGGTTGGTAAGAATATTCTGCTTTTATTTGTATTAAAAAACTTAATAGAAAGCAATACATATAGAGGTAGCCAATAGAACTACAGGTAACCAGGAGCTGTTAAAAGGCACATGGCTCAATAAGAGAAATTTTTTTATGGATTTTTTTTGCTTTAGTCTGACCATTCTAACTCAATATATGTAGAGTGCAGTAAGGTCCTAAATTTAAAAAAATAAAATTAAAAAAAAAAAAATTTAAAAATATTTAAAAATCATTTTCAAAAAGATATTTTTATAGAAAAATTTCCGAAAAAAAATTTTCGAAAAAATTTTGATTAGAATTTTACAAAAATTTTTTGAACAAAATTTTACAAAAAGTTTTCAAAAAAATATGTTTACAAAAAATTAGGCAATTGAGCCAAGCGGATACAAAGCATTTTTCACGAAAATTTGGATATGAAAAAGCCATCCGCATGATGGGTGCCGCGATTGGCAAGGAGTATTTGGCCATATTTAGGCACAATCCAATCGAGTTTTTGCCGTGTTTTGTAAATGTGGACGAAACATGGATACTTCACAACAAACCACGAATGAAAGAATAAATAAACATTGGATTACTTCGGGTTAACGATAAAAAAAAAACGTGCAAGGTCACGGACATATTTTTTTTGGAATGTACCCGGTGTTATATACATCGATTAACTTGAAAGGGGGTAAAACATTTTACAGCAAATATTATTTAGAGCTTTTGAACATTGATTTGAAGCGAAAACAGCTGTATCTAGAAAATAAAAAAGCGCTGTTTCATCAAAAAACACACGCGTGCATGGGTACACACGTGTGTAAACACTATGGCCTAAGTTCATGAATTGGTCTCCGATCTCCTACCCCATCTTGCATAATCTTAATCTTAAGCCCTTTACGACTTTTATTTTATATTATTTTTTAAAGCGGAGTTCAGTGTTCGATACACATGGTCTTGCAAAAGTGCAAGTTAATAATATCATAGATTTTTTTTGTGAAATCCAACAACAAAATGCCTATTGTTTTTGTTAAATATAAATTAAATAACACATTTGTACTTTTGCAAGACCATTTTCATCAAACACTGAATACCGTTTATATTTTTTCTATTTTTTATTCGTTTATTTTTCTTATCCCCAAAATGTCGATTTAAGCTTATTAAAAGTTACAACCCTTATGACAAATCTTTTAAAACTATATTAAATTCAATACAATATATTTATAATTGCAGGTACAATTGGATGAAGCCACCGATGCTTGGGGTATAAAAGTTGAACGTGTAGAAATGTTAGTGCTGTTTGGTTTATTTTGTTTTTGTACCTGATACGTTTCCCAAATAAATTAAATTGAAAAACATATTTTATCAAAATATTATTTCTTTTAGCAAAGATGTACGTCTGCCTGTACAGTTACAAAGAGCCATGGCCGCTGAGGCAGAAGCAGCAAGGGAGGCTCGTGCTAAAGTCATTGCAGCTGAGGGCGAACAAAAGGCATCACGTGCGTTGCGCGAAGCATCAGAAGTAATAGGTGATTCACCGGCTGCCTTACAACTACGTTATCTGCAGGTAATTTGTTGCTCTACTTTTTCCTTATTTGTTCATTTATTGCTCTGCTTCTTCTTTGTTTAATTCTCACACAGACTCTTAGTACAATTTCGGCTGAAAAGAATTCAACTATTGTATTCCCACTACCCATTGATTTATTAACATATTTTATGAAAGGCAAGGAAGCAATGGATCCAGCATCTAAACAAAACTTCGAAAATCTTATGTAATATTCGCCAGGAAAGAAACTGTAAAATTTCTGAAGCACATTTCATTTTTTTTAATTTTATGATAATGATATGTAATTTGATACTCGTACACTTTCAGTAAAAGTTTAATAATGTGATGTGATAGTTTTTGGTTTTTAATTTTTTTCTTCGCAAACTTATACTTAATGTTGGTTATGAAATATGACTAAAAAATGATCCTAAATATACGAACCGGATTTTAAGGATGGTGGCTTTGACCACAAAAAATACAACGTTGGATTATACGAATAACGGTGGGCCTGATTTATTTTCAGCTAAAACTGCCTCTTCTTGAAATTAATAGTATGGTTATTCATAAAGTTTTGTTTAAGATTATGGTATCTTAAATGACAATTTAAATATTTTATATTTAATTGAAAAATACTATATAATAAAGCGAGAGTAAAAATATATTAACACTTTTTCTTGAATAACTTAAAAAATTTTGATTTTTTGAATTATAAATACTTTGCATTAAAGTAGTGTATTTAAGTATTTTGTATATAACTAGCTGTGCCCACACACGTTGTGTGCGTCCTGATAATATTTTGTTCAATTTTTCCTTGAAAGTAATCCACACCAAATATTAAGACATACGTACTTACTTTATATAAAGGTACCCATCTCTGGATAAAATTCTTAAATTTATATAAATTTCTAAAATTCTAAAATTCTAAAACTCTAAAAATTATTGTATAGCTCTGTAAAGGGTGTTTAAAATATATAATAATGTAATTACACCTTGTTTGTCATTATTTTAAAATAGCGCCATCTGTTCATCATCAAAAATAAACGATGCCTTAAAGTACCTTTAAATCGGTAAAAAATCGGCGTACTTTCATTGCTTTTTTCCAATATCCTATATTGGAATCAGGATACTAGGGTATCTCCTCACAAAATTTTGTTTAAAATCCACCCAGTTTTTACGTGATGCGAACACAGACAGAAAATGGGTTACTATTTTATTATGTATATGTATAGAAACAAAACTCATTAATCAAAAGATAATAAAAGATAATAATGAAAAGATTAATAAACAAAATCAATTATGATTAGATGCAAAGAAAAACCAGGGTTGGGATAACCATAATCGAAGAGCAACATATTACGATTAAATTATATGGTTATAGTCAAACTATATATTTTTTTTAAATATTATAAGAAATATTGTTATATTAGAACAATGCTAGTGTCAACATAATAAAATATATTCTGATTAAATGTAATGATATATATGATTATAATATGATTAAAACTATGTAATATCACATGGGCTCTTTTTTTCTTGATAATAAAGTACACAATTATTTTTTATTTTATTTATTAACAATTTCATTAATACATGACCTCTATTCATGCAATGCATTGTGCCAGTACTAGGATATTTGCTTATGGGAGGGTGAGTAGAGGTGGTAGTGTTTGTGGACATTTGACTTGAAGTTTTCCATATTGAAATTGGGAGGAAAATTATCCCCAGGGAGTTTATTCCACATAAAAACTGTTCGGGCAAAAAAAAAAAAGAATTTTCCCAATAATGCGTCGTGCGATTCACTGGAAATATGTGGGTACTTTTTTAGACCACAATCCGTTGTAGTTTTTTTTTTTTTCTCTTTTTCTTTTTTTTTTTGAATTTTTAAATAAATTAAAGTAACGGTAAAAAAGCGAAAAGCATCCCACATTATGTCGATGCTCCAGCGAGTCAATAGAGTTGGAGATCCTACTGTCACCGATTGCGATACCCCTCACTTGATGAAATGCGATCTATAACAACTCGTATAGTGCGATTTGTGAGAAAGTTCGATATAAATCGAGAGAAGTTATTATCGACGCCAAAAGTTGTTTTGGCAAAGTGCATCATGCAACACTCTATCAAATGCCTTGGAAATATCTAGAGCCACCATTTTACTTTCGCCGAAAGATAAGCTAGTAAATCACCTGTAGAACGACCCCTACCGAAACCATACTGGGGGTCGCTTAGCAAGTATGTTAAATATTAAAAATTTGTTTTTCTATTACGTATAATAAAGTAGTAACTCATTTCCATCTGTCTGTCTGTGTGTCTGTCTGCTTTTCTTTTGCGTTCGCATCACGTAAAAACTACTGGATGGATTTTAACAAAGTTTTGTGATGAAGTACTTTAGTATCCAGGTCTCAATATATGATACTTTTTTTCGCAAAAATATTTTATTTCCAAGAGAAAGTGAAGAAAAAGCAGTGAAAACGCAATTTCCGATTTAAGGCTACTAAAATTTTCAGTTTGTTTTCAACAAACCTTTTTATTATTGAAAGTGGGATATTTTAAAAACTATTGCGCAAGAGATGGCGCCAGTTAAAACATTTAAAATAAATAAATAAATAAATAAAATTTATATTTAATTTGTATTTTTACTTCGTGGAATTACATTGTTATTAAAATATTTTAAACACCTCTTACAGAGCTTAACAATAATTTTTAGAATTTTTTATAAATTATGGAATTTTATCCAGGGATGGGTACCTTTATATAAAGCAACTACATAAACCATAACTGAAGCACTATAAAAGAACGAGCATTACAATTGGTGTGGAATACTTTCAAAGCAAAATTGAGCAATATATTTTCAGAACGACCACGACGTGGATATCAATCCGCTGAATTTTAAAAGCAAACACAAAAAAAAAAAAATATATATATATATATATATATATATATATATATATATATATTTGGAATCGTATTATATACATTATTTATTTTTAATCACGCATCATTCCTTTGAAAATTTATTAAATATATATTTTATGAGTGCAAAATAAAATATTTATTTCCAAAAAATATAATAATCGAAATTGTTTACTATGGGGAAAGCATATCCAGATAGCTATTTCGCTAGTGCTCAACTAGCTCGTCAGTGGATTTTTTCTGAATAATGAATCAGATTCTTATGCTTATAACTTAACAGACTAAATAAGAAGTTCAATCAGTCTAGAAGAAAGCTAAATCTTAATTTCTAAACAAAACAAAAAAAAAACCATAGCAGCCATTTCGATTTCAAAAAGTTTATTTTATTTTTCTCTCATATTAATTTTTCCCCATAGTAATCAATTTAGATTATTATATTTTTTGGAAATAAATATTTTATTTTGCACTCATAAAATATTTATTTAATAAATTTTTAAAGGAATCATGCGTGATTAAAAATAAATAATGTAAAAAGCAAACACTTTATTTTAAATTTGAAATATGAGCGCCTAAGCGTATGATTTATTTTTAATTTAAGTTTTATATAAATATACTCATACGCTCTGTAGTGCAACAGTTTTCTTTAATTTATGGGAAACTATAACATTTGTCATAACATTTTTTGCAATGATAATAAACTATAACAAATGCCATCTGTTTACAAGGTCATTGTTAGAATTAGTTTTACACTTAAACCTTGTTTAATAATACAAAAAATGATTTAAGTTTTTATTAAACAGAAGTTGTTTTGAAAAATTGAAAAAAGCACTTACAGGGTTGCAAATGTTTTATAGACTTTGTAAAAATTTGTTCTTTGGTTGCTAACATCAAAAGGCATCAACAATAAAACTACTGCCGACACCTGTGATATTTCACAATAATTTTTTTTACAAGTTTCTACTTCTAAGAAAATGCTTTTACTTAAACTTTGAAAGAAATGAATACGTGTTGTTAAGGGTCTTTATTTATACATACATGTGTGTTTTTATGTGTTTAACATTACAAAAGTGACAATTAATTAAAATGACAAAAAACGAATTATTCTGAGTTAAAAGAAGAACCGCAAGGTAGAAAAAAGAACTGAAAAATTAAATGACAGGTGCTGAAAACGTTTGAAAAGAATACCTGCAATTTATTTGAAAAGTGTCATTGAAAGTAGTTGCACAAACAAAGCGACGCAATATCATTACGAAAAATATGTCAAGTTTGGTAAAAGTTATTTGTGAAATAGTTTTTCTTCTTAGAGTAAAATTACATTTATATTGCAGAACATTTTATCTTTAGATACACATCATAGCAAAAGTGATAGTATCAGAGATGATGGTTACAGAGAACGTATAATGAAAAGTAAGTTTTTTGAGTTTCCTCTTTAATGTTGTTTTTTTCAATTTTATTTTGTTTCTATGCTTTAACTTAATGGTTTTTTTAAGTGCAATGGAAGGGTAAGTAAATATTTACTTTAAGAAAATATTTAATGCATTTAAGTAATGTGAATTTAACTATTTTATTTAAGCTTTAGGTCTTTAAATAATTTTATTTTTATTTTTTCGATATTTCGCTTCTCCTTTGTGTAGCATCATCAGGAAAAATTAACAAATTAATGTTATGAAAAATTACAATTAAAAAAGTATTGAAAAAAATTTCTTCAAAGTAACATATTTCAAAAAAGAAAAAAAAAAAAAAATTTTTTTGTCATAAACTTATTAAAAAGTTTTTAAACAAGTACAAACAATAATTAAATTATTTCTTATTTACTAAATGTCTGTAATTTTGAGCTACAATGGCTTTTAAGACTCAAAATACTCTAAGCAAATTATTCAGTAAAACTAAAGATAGAATCCAAAAATTAGAATTGTCAAATATAGTATATAAAATACCTTGTAACGGAAATGAAAATGAAAATTGTAATAAAGTATATGTAGGCACAACGAAAAATAAACTTAAAACTAGAATAGCAGGACATAAATCAGACCAAAAATATAGGAATATTAATTCGCAAAAAACAGCATTATCTTCTCATTGTGCTGAATTAAATCACTATCCCAATTTTGATAATGTTTCAGTACTAAATTCAGAAAACAATTATAAACGTCGTTACATATTAGAAATGTTACAAATTATTAATACACCAAACACACAGAGAATTAATTTTAAGGCAGACACAGATAATGTAGCTCAAAATTACAGACATTTAGTAAATAAGAAATAATTTAATTATTGTTTGTACTTCTTTAAAAACTTTTTAATAAGTTTATGACAAAATTTTTTTTTTTTTTTTGAAATATGTTACTTTGAAGAAAATTTTTTCAATACTTTTTTAAATGTAATTTTTCATAACGTTAATTTGTTAATTTTTCCTGATGATGCTACACAAAGGAGTAGCGAAATATCGAAAAAATAAAAATACAATTATTTAAAGACCTAAAGCTTAAATAAAATAGTTAAATTAATATTAACAAAAAGGTCAAATAAACTATATAAAATTAAGTAATGTGATCTAAGCTTATATGTTATTGTATTTTCTGAACGATTTAAAACTAAAATACATTTCACTTTTTGAACTTTTGATCTGTGTTACAGGTTTGTGTTTAAAAAAATATTAAAAAGATATAAATTAATTTTTTGTACAAATTTTGAAAATTATTTAAAATTCAGAAAATTTGACTACCATCAAAAAAGCAATTTCCAAAAATTAAAAACTAAAAATAAAGTTAACTTTATTTAAATATTTACCACTTTATTAGAATTAAATGTTTGCTTCCTTTATTATGAACTTGCATCTTTTTTATTTTAATTTTTTATTTATTTTGCATCCTTCTATTTTAAAATTACAGTGAAACTTCTCATAACCGGACACTGACCGTTGTAGTGTTCTTGTCGGGTTTGTAGAGGTGTCCGCTTATGAGAGAGTCACAATATTTTTTATTTGTTGGAATGCAATAAAATCGTCTATATATCAAAATGCTTAAAACGGGCAATATCTGTACAAATAGAAGCATAAATTGGAATATTTTCACATCTATCCTTAGTGAACCTATCAGCGTCTATTTCACCGCCACGGGCTTTAACAAACATTCACTTTATTTTTATTGATTTCCCCGGCCTGTGTTTTGCTAATATTGCATCTTAAAATATAAAGGAAATATAACAATTTCATGCACTGAATTTCTCTGTTTCAAATTTTAATTTTTTATTTATTGATAAACAATTTTCTTTTATACCATTTTGGGACACGACCGTTCTTAACATATGATTATGTACATTTGCGTTAACAGGGGAATATCGCCAATATCAATGACATTAATACAAATATGAGTCAGAGTTGATTAAAAGAAGAATCACTGTTTAAATATCACTTTTGTTGCCGAGTTTCCGCTTATGAGAGATATTTTGTTAGTGTCCGCCTCCGGTGCACAGTGGCTGAAAATCGTTTTTCGTTGGCCAAAAGTAAATTTTTTTGTCACCGATTTTTAAAATTTTTACGTCATTTTGTAGTTAATATATCCAAATTAAGGTAGCCAAAAAATTATGTTAAAATATTGATAATTGTGGGCGTGGCATGCTGTCAAACTCAACTTTTTTTTTAATTTCAGAAAAAGGTGTTTTTCTTTGGTTTTTTATCAAAATTAAATGGTTACTACTCGCAAGCTATCATCGATAATGGTTTTTTTTATAATGTTGGTAGGATTATTGTCTTTAGTTGTTGTAAGTAGACACAGCTCTAGCGTTTAATATTAGGGGCGTTATGAAATATTTATGAAACTACTATATTTTCCTCAAATTTAAGCTTTAGTGGAATAGAACTTCTAGGGAACAAAAGGGAACAAGAAACGTATACAACCACGAGAAAGGTGAAAGTGTCCTCTTTAAGGCTATATATACTTTTGCACCCGCCACGAGCCGCCTGTAGAACACTTTTTTCATTTTAATGAAATTACTCGAAAAAAAATTCATATACAATGGTGTATTAAATTTTCACTTTTTTGCCTAAAAGTTTATTTTTTTTAGTTTAGGCTACGTATAACTAAAAAAAATAAATATAATACCTTCGAAAGGGTTTAATGGCTTTGTTTTGATCAGCAAAAAATAAGTAATAAAATTATCACAATGGGCTCTACAGGAAGCATATGATCTCTTTCTAAATTTACCTGTTATCAAATGTTAGGGTCAACCAAAGTCATAAACAATTTTATAACAATAATTGCGACATTAAACCACTAAAGTTAAAAAATAACCCCATATTGACGAATGAGTGCAGTTTTGTTCAATTTAAGCGCTACCTGCTATGAAATTAAAGATCAGTGTGTGAAGAACATGTATCTAAAAATTTATAAAAGTACGGATTCGTTAAGGGATTACTCAGTAATAACTTAATCCTTTAAGTGTACGGATAAAATATAACAAACGCAAATAAAAATATTCAAAAGAAAATGGAGAGCTTCAGTTATAAAGAACTGGCCGAAGTGTATTTTAGAAACAAAAATCAGGAAGATGTTCTTAGTTACGTTAAAATAATATTAAACTTAAATTCGTGTAGCACCGAAATGCAAGAGCAATTATATAATTTCGTCAAAGCACTAAAAAAACGCTACAAAGAAGTTATGTACAGTAAACAAAAATTTTATATAAAAAAATTGGTTAGAAGGTCAACTTACTGTCGCTGCAGAAACAGCAAAGCAAGATAAGGCTGGAAGACCACGCAAATCATTAGTGGACAATTGCAGCGATAGATCTAAGAGGCGGAAGCTTAAAGATATTAACGATGCCTTTGGTTCTACAAATATAAAAGAATCTTTCCTACATCAATTACGATCACAGAACCAATTTACAAAAGTGGATATCATTGAAAAAGTTGTTAAAGCTAGTCCACCGAGAACAAAACGGATTCTTAAAAGTATACCAACTCCGAATGATGCAATACAGTACACAAATGAGGAGGCATTAGCATTATTTTTGGATTTGAAATTAACAAAACAGCAATATATTAAACTCAGACAGCGTGCGATTGAAAAAGGCTCAAATATATATCCAGCATATCATCACATAACCGCTGCTAAAATGGACTGTTTGCCATCAAAGGACACTATTACAATCACACCAATTTCGGCAGAGGTACAATTACAATCTCTACTTGATCACACAGCCGCACGCTTGCTGCAATCAATAACAGGAAATGAGTTGAAGAAATACGGAAACACAAAGTTAATTCTTTTTTGTAAATGGGGATGTGATGGTTCTTCGGGACAAAAACAATATAAACAAGCTGTATGTGAAAATATTTCTGACTCAGATATGTTCATGGTATCATTTGTACCATTGCGATTGAAAAAGATTTTGGAAGATTCAGAGCCTTCGACTAGTACAACGCAAACAATGGATATTTGGAAAAATGAGACACCATCTTCTACGAAATACTGCAGCCCAATCAAATTTCAATTCAAAAAAGAAACAAATGATGTTATTAATAAAGAAATTAGTGATATCAAGGCCCAAATTACAGCACTACAGCCATTACAATTACAGTTAGATGGGCAGCAAATTGAAGTAAGCTACCAGTTAGTCCTGACAATGATAGATGGAAAAGTGGGTCAGGCTTTGACTAACACGAAGGCTGCATCCAGCTGCATTATATGCCAAGCAACATCAACCCAATTAAACCAAGTCCCAGCAAAATCATTAGATAATACCGATGCATATGAATTTGGATTATCACCACTACACGCAAGAATACGACTTATGGAACACATACTAAAAATCAGTTATGATTTGGATTTCGGGTCTTCAGGATCAATGAAGAAACAACGTGACCAACAAAGAGTTAAGAAGTTCAAAAAAGAAACATGTTCAAGATGAATATCGCAAACGTGGACTGATTATAGATCAGCCAAAACAAGGGTCAGGCAATACAAATGATGGCAATACCGCCAGAAGATTCTTTTCAGATCCAGAAACAGCATCTGAAATAACAGGAGTGGATTTCAACCTTATTTTCAGATTTAAAATAATACTAGAAGTACTTGCGTGCAATGAAGAAATTGACTGTGGAAAATTTGGAGATTATGCTAAGGAAACTGCAAAAATATATACAACTAACTACCCATGGAGAAATATGTCTGCAACAGTTCACAAAATCCTTTATCATGGTGAAGATGTCATTAAATATCATTTGGTGCCACTTGGAGATCTATCAGAGGAGGCTCAGGAAAAAAGGAACAAGGATTACATATTTTATAGAGCACAATACTAGGAAAATTTCATGGAATTCAACAAATGAAGATCTATTTAATATATTATTGGCAACGTCAGATCCGTTCATATTCAGTATTCGAAATCAATGGAAAGTGGACCATCGGGATTTAGATGAAGAAGCCTACTAAAGAACAGAAATAGCACAGAACAAAATATAGAATATTTGCAATTAATATTTAAGTCAAATGAATAAAAATTATATTTTCTTGTTGCTTAACCAAAAAAAAAAAAAAATTTTTTTTTGGGGGGTGGGGGTGAGGTGAAGGTAGCGCAGTAGATCCGAGTACATTTTCCATTCGTCATGAAAGCTTAAAAATTAATTTTTTATGCAATCTAGGCTTAGGTAATACAATTTGTTAATTATTGACACTATTTTTCATATAATATGCTATATAAACGCCCACAAAAAGGGGCGGGGTCCAAAAATAAATTTTTATGATTTTCTGGCTCCAGGGTAAAGAACTTGAACCTTCTTTGACATAAAAATGTTTCATTTGCTTAACAAATTTGCAAAAAAACTTGTAAAAATGTGTAGTTTTTCAGGGGTTGGTTTAGTTCTTCTTAGGGGAATTTTTTCCCCCCTGGTCCGATTTGGCCCATTTACGAACTTAGCCTGCCCTATCCTTCATGATATATATGTACCAAATTTCAAGGGTCTAGCCTTTTTCGTTTAGACTGAATCGTGTTCATACAGACAGGCGAATGGACGGACGGCCGGATGGAAAGACGGACATAGCTATATCGTCTTAGATTTCATCACTGATCAAGAATATATATACTTTTTTGGATCTTAAAGGGATATTTTACTATGTTACACACAGAATAAACCCATATTTCACTCTGAAAGTTAAAAAAAATTAAAATGTTCAACTTTGACCTCGAATTCCTTAAAAAGTCCTCAATCAATTTTAATGTAATTAAAACTGAATCAAGCTGAGCTAAATATCTATCCATTAAAAAAAAAATTGTTTCAATATTTTGATCGGTTCAAAAGTTACAGAATTTTGGCCAACGAAAAACGATTTTCAGCCACTGTGCGGTGTTAGAAATGCATTTTGTATAAAAAAAAGGATGAATATGTTGGATCTACAAAACTTGGTCTGTTATTAGAGGTGTCCGGTAATGGTTGGTGTTCATTATGAGAGGTTTCACTGTGTTTTCTAAAATAACCCAATTGGCTGTTGCATAAAATCTTGTTCTTTCCTATGCATTGGCATTTACAAATCAAATTCAATATCTATTTAAAAGGTGTTTGTTTTGTTTGTAATATCAATCATTAAACTGAATTCATTCGCGAATGCGTGTGTTTTTAGAGGCGAAGAACTTTAAAGCACTGTTTTCTGTGACAGCTAATTTGACAGCTCTTACTTGCTTTAAGGTTAGTTTAGTTTGGCAATTTAACAAGAAATTGTTCAAATTTAATTTGAAAATCAAATTTCAACTCGATCAGCTTATCAGGCATTACGCTTTAATAGTCCTATTAATTTCCCATCAAAGCAATTATTTCATAAGATCTATGACGCCGTTGTTTTACAGTCGCAAGCCCTTGTTACGTCCCCCCTATCCACCACCAGAGTAGGCGGAAGCAAAGGGAAGAATTGACAAACTCAAACAAACCGTTTACCAGGCAGAATTGCTTGGGATGCTGCAAGCGTTGGATTACCTATTGGACAAACAGTTATAAATTGCATAAGGCAAGCTAACGTATATTCTAATCTAGTGCTGGAATGTGTTTTTAAACTTAACAGGTTTGCATCGGTTAACGAGGTAATGTTGATGTTGATTAAAGGACACATAAGCACAACCGAGAGGAGACCAACAAGCAAAAAGGATCAGCTGTGAATTTCTGTGGAGCATAATCTCGAGGAGCTGTGAAATTGCTCAATGTGAGCAATGGCGCTACAATAGCTGAACTCACTTAACCTAAACAGGTGGAGGAAGGCTACTATGTGTAGACAGCAGCGATTCCAACTTAGGTCTTTTCGCTCTATTTTTAGCTCTTTTTGACTTCCTCTGAAGCTAAATTTTTCCCTGTAGCTCTTTTTTAAAGTACAAATATAAAATACATTACTTTTTCTCAAATAAGCACTTTTAAGCTCTTTTTGAGCGCTTTGTCGGCGCGTTTGGCCTTTGAAAAGTTGGTATACCTGGTAGACAGTTTCGAATGGTGCTCAAATAGCCCCTTGACAGGAAGACCAGCAAGGTGCTTATATATATTATTAGTAGTACCTTAAACTGGATAACTGCATTAGTGACAGATCATGGAAATTTCAAAAATCATCTAGCCAAGATGAAAATCGAAGAAGGTGATACTTGCAGACAGTGCCTGATACGATAGCGTACATTATGTGTGATTGACCATTACTTTCTAGCATAAGACTTAGGACTACGGGCGGAACATTTTTAAACGTGGAGGCCATGGGGGAACTAAGTTTTGAACAAATGCTTGCAATTACTAGAGACTCCGTGATGAGAGAGAAGGACGACAGTTACCAATCTGAAATCACTATAGTCAAGACTAAAGCCTAGTGGTCGTACGTGACTCAATGAAAGTAAGATTGGTATTAATTGAAAGTCGGTTGCCTAAAACCACTGATGGAAAAAAGGGGTAGAAAGGGGATCCATTAATGAAGTGGTCTGATTCGATATTCACCCTACATTAATAACACTGCAATAACTTCTTGTCTTTGTCTAAAGTTATTTTCCCACTAGCCAGTCGCACCTTATCATGCACATCGAAACCAAAATGCAAAGGCTTTACACAGGGGATTTCTTAAAATATAATAATTAACTCAAACATCTTGGAAATGTCCCTTTGTTGGTACGAAACTATGTCCGCATGGAAAAAAGCACTACTAACACAACTAGTACAAAACGATGGGAATTACCGTTGTAAGTTGTATTTCAACAAGCAAAGCAACACACCACTTACCCTTAATTGTAGTTAAAAGTTTATTTATTTTTTTACATACTTTTGATTTTTTTGGTAGCCATTTCACTTATAGTTGTAAAGATTTTTGTTTTAAACTTAAAAACTTTAACTTTTTATTTTCATTTAGTGTTGACGGAGGCAAATAAAAACTTTAAGTATAAATGTTGTTAAATCAAAAAGAAAAATGTTGCTATACGCCAGCATAAGAAAAGTCATTGTATACAGTTCAAAATAAAATGATAATGTTTTTAGCCACTTTAAAACGCAAACCCCAAAAGTAACAACGAAGTATACACTTATTTTAAATAAAAAAAAAAAAAAAATAATAAAAAATAGTTGTATACACAAACACAAAGAAATCCACAATAACACACATTAAAACTTTGTAAAAAAAGAACAATGAAGATTTTAAACACTTCTTACAGACAGAAGTTACAATGAAAATGGGAAAACTATAGCAACAAGGAGGAGGGAGAGAAGGATAATACTCTGAAATACCAACTTAGAGAACCACTTGACAGTTGTATCTTATTTGACACATAAATAGTTAACAATGGGCTGGGAATTCATTTTCTACATGTTTAATATTTATTGTACGAACAAACATAAACTCACACAAACGCACATTTATAGCATTTAACTTACTTTTGATCTCTGTCTATTTCACACTCATACATATGTATGTATGCATGTATTTATATGAACTGATTTGAATACATTTTTATAAATATTGTAAATTGTATACAAATGTTTGCAAACGTTGCACAATGAAGAAAATAGTTTTCTTATATCTAAACGATACGGGCTCCGCTTGTTTGTATTTATACCCTGCAACCAATAATATGTTTTAGCTTAAAGGTTTGAGTTTGACTCCTATTGAATTCTATT